>WBMZ01007092.1:0-112134 GCA_013400975.1 Atrichornis clamosus | reverse complement strand
TGTCCCCTCACAGTCTGAGCGTGGGAGAGTCTGGGGGCCGTGGGCTCCTGCCGTGCTCCCAGGGCCTGGTCCCGTGGCTGGGCCACAGGTCCCTGTGCCCTTAGTTATGCAAAGGGTCTCCCAGAGATCAACCTGCACCTCACACTGCAGCTGTTCACTGGCTTCAAATGGATTCTTTAGCAGTTTGTTTTGTTACCTTAATATTAGCAGGTACAAGCAGCAAAGATGGAGAAGATGTATATTGTGAAACATCATAATAAGAGTGGGAGAGAGTAATAGGAAAACTCACTTTGTGGTAAATGGGTCATATTTTTCTAGACTATTTTAAATAAAAAATTTGTTTTTCTAGATACAGTTACATAACTGAATAGCAATCAAAAAAATCAAACCACTTTCTCAATATTTTACATTCTCTGCATAACTAAATTAATACTGAAAACTATTTGCCTTGACGTTTACATAGCTAGGTTGTCAGATACATGTGACTACCAAGCAAGAAGTCATGTCACATGTTAGTTTTCAGTAACCTATGAAACCACTGATAAGCACAGGGTTGGAAATGCATACTGTCTCTCCTTCCATTGCTGCTGATAGCAATGGCATAAAAGCAACGGGATTAAGAAAAACATAAAATAAGCAGGAAGGTTGTTCATTCGTTAAAACTTGAGATTCTTAAAAATGTGCAGCAGTTTTTTGCCAATGTGCTATTGCTTTCATTTGACTACTGTTACATAACATTCAGTCTCATCAAACCTGATACTTTTCTTACAAACCATATAGATACATGTCTTGTTTACATGTCAAATCCTTAAAACAAAAGAAGCCATGTTCCTCTTCTTTCCCTTTATGTATAGGCAAGGATGAACAGCTTGGTAAATCGGTCTACAATGCCTTGGAAATTCACAGTGGAGACTTTGCTGTAATATATGAGTGGGTTCTGCACTGGCAAAAAAAGATGGGAAGGTTTCTTACAACGCAGGAAATAGAAAAGATTGAGAAGTCTAAGAAACAGGTAATGCCTGTATTTTGCATTTGGTTTAATGAAGATTAGGTAAAGTTCAGTGCTTTTCTTTAGGCTGCTAGTTTATATTAAACTTCAGAGGGTGTTGAGCTTGAAAACGCTAATCTTTTAAGTATCTGCATGAAAGAAGATGAGTGTATTGGGGTATTCACGAGTTCCTTTACAATAATACAAATGCAAGAAAGTGTGTTTGCAAGTATGCATAAATAAAATAATAAAGTATTAAAATTCTGAAGAAAGAGGGAATCAAGCTTACCTGTCAGAAATCAAAGCTGTACTTTCCCCAGTGCACAATACTTCCTTTTTAGAAGAGTATGAGGACGTAATATATTTTATACATATTTTGTACATGCTATATATTTTAGTGGTATTGTGTTCCAAGATGTGACAAAATGCATGTTACGTTGTGTTTCTCTACCAGCTTCAGGGAGCAGAAACGGAGTTCAGCTCACTGACGAAGCTAAGTCACCCAAACATAGTACATTATAAATGTATGAACCTTAAAGAACGGGACAATTCAATTGTGGTGGATATTTTAGCGGAGCACATAAGCGGTTGCAGCCTTTCAACTTACTTACACAAAGAGACTCCAGTTCCAGTGGAGCAGTTGCGCCATTATGTGACCCAGATCTTGTCAGCTCTCGACTACTTGCACAATAATTCAGTAGTGCACAAAGTTCTTTGTGCTTCCAGTGTCCTGGTAGATGCTGAAGGAAACATCAAGGTGACAGACTACAGCATTTCCAAGCGCTTAGCTGATATCTGCAAAGCAGATGTCTTTGAGCAAACCAAAGTTCGTTTTAGTGAGGATGGTCTTCCCAACAAACCTGGAAAAAAAGGAGATGTGTGGCGTCTGGGCTTGCTTCTGCTGTCACTCAGCCAGGGCCAAGTAACCAAGGAATTTCCAGTTGCTGTTCCTACCAATTTACCTCCTGACTTTCAAGACTTCCTGGAAAAGTATGTTTGTTACCTTCCTGTATCTTTTTTGTCTTTGATTTTCTTTTTTTTTTTCTTTTTTAATGTGAACAGTTTTTTTAAAGAACAGCTGTGTCCTCCTGTGTTGCTAGTTCTAGTTTTTGGAGAAGAGGCGATTGCTCTCATGGCTCAGGCTGGTCATCTGGGATTTGGGAGAGCAGATTTGGTGCTCTCTCTTTCTCTGCTCTGCCACAGACTGTATGTCATTGGGGATAGGTCATTTAGTCTGTCTTTGCTTCTGATTCCCATCTGAATGATACAGGTAATAATTTCTTGAGAACTCTTGGAACATTTATACCTGACCTGTAGTTCTCTCTTTGATTTGCTAACAGATGTGTTTGCTTGGAAGATAAAGAAAGATGGACTCCTCAGCAGTTGTTACAGCATAGTTTTATAAACATTCCACGAGTAAAACTACCTGTAGCTGAGGAAAATCTAGATGGTAAGGAACTTGATTCTTTCTATATTCTGCTAAATAAGTGGACTACATACCTGTGTACCTGAGGTGTGCTACAGGTTCACAAGACTGCACAAGTGTGTTGCATCAACTAACTTAAAAGATAGCATGGTATTTAGCTTCTCTGTCCATGACTAGCTGGGGTGGACTGACTACTGTTTTTTATTCAGTAGAAGAAGCTTATGCTTTAAAGAAACTTATAAATTCATTCACCTCCTGCATGGTGTAAATGTAGACTTAACTTTGTCCTTGGAAGATAGTGTTCCAACGAAACTTCTTTCCTCATTATGTTGTTGAAATCATTCCTTTGTCCAGCATAATTCATGTTAGTAATTAAAAATTGTATTAAGGTTTATGCTTGTACTAGAACTTAACTCTACACAGCAGAGCACTTCTGTATTTTAGGTTTTAGTTGCACTTGAAGTTACTTGGGTTTTATCACCTTCTTGGTACTTAGTAGACAGTCCCCTGTGCCTTATCCCCATATTACCAGTAATTTTTTGTCTTCATTATAGATTCAACAGGTATAGACTGCATGGAGACAGTTGTACCCAGCAGTCGGATATCCAGCGCTTCATTCTTCACAGAAACACAGAGACAATTTTCACGATACTACAATGAGTTTGAAGAGCTAAAATTACTTGGCAAAGGGGCTTTTGGAGCAGTCATCAAGGTATGGTATAAAGATTGTTTGCTCTGTGGAAACCTTTTTGGGAATGTGTTTGTTTTCTCTGAAGCAAAACAATATATTCAATGTTTGTGTGTGTTATTTAGTTTGCTAGTGTGCCATGCCTGTGTTGAGGTTTTTATCTGGAATTGAATAGTCTGAAAAGTTTTTGCGAGAGGTTGCTGGGAGTCTGGGGAGAAGCCTGTCAGTATGGGGAAGCTTGCATTTGAATTTTAGTCATTTTCTAGGTGGAAGGAAGACATCCTGTTTCATGAAATTACTTCTGGCTCTGCTTGCTAATACATTTGTAAGCATTTGACTTTAGATTAATTTGAATTTTGCAGGTGAGAAATAAGCTTGATGGCTGCTATTATGCTGTGAAACGTATTCGCATAAACCCTACCAGCAAGCAATTTCGGAGGATTAAGGGGGAAGTAACATTACTTTCCCGCTTGAACCATGAGAATATTGTGAGGTATTACAATGCTTGGATAGAAAAACATGAAAGTCCTGTTCCCACTGTGTCATCATCTGAAACAACTGAAGGGAGAAGAATGCCCCCCAAAGCCGGTCTCTTCATCCTTTCCACTGAGGAGACAAATGATGTGGAAACTAATGCTCCTCCTCCGTGTTTGACAAGTTCAGTTGAGTGGAGTACTTCATGTGAAAGGTCCTCCAGCACCAAATTCAGTGGTGCCGATCAGGAGTCCAGTGATGACGATGATGACGGTGATGGTGTGTTCTCACATTCAATTTTGTAAGTAGGCTTCAGTACTGGCATATATGGAACATAAGCAGAGTTAGTTTTGCCAAGTTTGTGTCTTCTAGCATTCTCACTTCTTTTGTCAGAACTAGCTCACTGCCTTTTTATTCTGTCCCCTTGTTCAAAAACGGTGTATTTGCCAGCAGTCAGACAACCAGGAAGAGGAAATTTTGTAGCTCAAAATTGTCAGTCTAGGTGGACAATTTTTTGGTTTAGACTTCTTGAAGTTTCTTGTTATTTGTGCCAGAATGCATGACTGTTTATCTTATGTTTGACTGTCTTTTCCAGCCTTGAGAGTAAAGTTTTTTAATAAACAATAACAGAAATATTACAAATCTTGAAAAATACCGAGGTTGCCCTTTCTTTTTTGTTTTCGTTTTTATCAATGTATTCCATACCTTCCTTTGTGTATTATTTGATTCTCTCATGGTGATTTTTTGTTTAAGCAAATAAGTAAATTTATCTCAGTTTTGCTTACTGAATATAGAAATTAAATTTTACTGATGCAAATAAGTACCTTCCCTTTCATAAACTGGACTGTCAAAGGAAGTGTTGCTCTGCAAGCAGGGTACTTTTCTGGGTATTGTTTTGTTTTGCTTTTTTGTTCAAGGCATATAGAAGGTCTTCAGCAGAAGCTTGGATTTTCTTTTTTTCCCACAAATAATTTCCAGATTCTTTAGTATCTATACCTTGGTATGCGGAACTTTTGAGGGGGTTTTTTTCTGTTTTTTTAAACAGGCCAACCACAGATTCTGAAAGCGAAATAATTTTTGATAACGAGGATGAAAACAGTAAAGCTCATTCTCCAGTAAGTGTAAAGTTATTAAAAATGAAAATACCATAAAATAGCCTTCAACAAGCAAACAGGTCAGTTGGGAAATTTTATTTCACTTCTGGTGTAAGTACAGAACCATATAAAAAAAATCAGTCTGATGCAGGTAATCTGGATTCTGTTTTCTATAGTGTTCATTGAGGTAAATATGAGGGTTTTTTAGTCGTTGCCCAGGTTATTGCAAGTTTAACACTTCAATGTGTACATGACTTGACAGTTAACCATATGGATTACATGGTCTTACATCATCTGAAAGTTGAAATTCTGTTCTGCCTTTAGATGCTATAAACCAATATATCTGTTCATGGCCACTTTTTGAAAGCAGGCACAATACGTATTGCTAGCAGTCCAAAAGAGAGGGGAAGTCAGTATAATGTCTAAGGGTTTAGTTGATTTTAAGATTGTGTCACAGCACTTGCTGTGGACAGTCAGTGCACTGTATCACTAGAAAGCTAATGCACGCTTTTCTACGGCATCTAGAATGTCATTGCCAATCCTGATGGTCTGTAACATGTTCTTATTAAAGCTTCATCTCCTTCCTCTTTCTCTTATAATGTACATGGGCATGAAAAAGTTCTCAGTATGTAATTTAATAATATGGCAGTACATTCTTTTGTCATTATACATATAGACACACACACTATAGCGAAATTGTTGGTTGAGAGTGGGAGTTGCATTATTTAGCAAGCAAGCTTTGTAGCTTTTAGTTTCTTTTTCTCTTTTTTTAACATGACTCAGCTTGAGATTTATGTTTCATCCAGATCTTGTGGAATTCTTTTCCTCCAGTGTCCATTGGTAGCCAAATGTTACTCATTTTCACTCTGAATATGAAAGTTGGTCATACCTGTTTTTCCAGTTTATTTAGAAGCAATGGTATTAAAAAAATGTCATTGTATTATTTTGCTGTTTCTCAAACCTAACCATAGAAGCTGCATCAATGTGTTCCAGCCATTAATAAATGGTAGTATGCATAATAAAAAACGTCTGCACAGCCTCCTGCAGCTAAATGTTCTGTTACTTTTATTGTGATAAAGAATGAAGAAGTCAATGAAAAGAATAGCCATGGAGGAGAAGACAGGACACCAGTCGTTCAGACAGTGCATTATCTGTACATTCAGGTACAAATGTGCTCATGTGTTCACATCAAAGGGTACTGTTTATGTCAACCTGGAGAGACTAGTTGCTGGTTTTCATGAGAAAAGTAATGACCTTTAAAAATGCAAATGAGTAAGTTCAGTGTTGTGTTTGCAATAGACTGGTTTTCTAAAGGCTTGGCTGGTGGAAGGCACCATGCAGTGTACATGGTTTGTTATGCCTTCCAAGGCTCCCTATTTGTGCCTGGAGAGAGCAAAGTTTTGTAGTGCCATAGTGCGTAATGGGATAACTGTTGTTGCTCATGTACCAGTAAAAGTTGGGAATTCCTGACCTAACCATAGAACAACCCAACCAGCCAACCTATGTAGTCCATGGCTTTCAAAGCATTTTTTTGGCCTGTGCTTGTTATTTGTTTAGAATATCCATCCCAATCCCCTAACACTGGAGCTGGTGTTCCTCAGTTTGGTTATGGTGTTAATTCCCAATGTGGAGTTGAAGTGTACTATGTTAAATTCCAGAGGGGAAGTTGTCTTTCACAGATGTGAAAACTTCCTCATTCTTCTTCAGAGGCGTAGTATTGTGTATGCAGTTTATTTTAATAGAAAACAATACTCCATAAAGCCATTGTATGGCTCTAACAGTAGGCACAGAATGAAACTTCTGCAAGGTTGCAGCTTCAGGCTTTATCACACTTTGGCCTTATCACACATTATGGCTTGGCTGGTTTGCCCTTGTTCTTAACGTTTATGTTAGAAAATATGCTACTCTGCAAGCTCGTACCATTGTCCCAGAAAATGGAGTAGGACCCAGAAGTACATGCATGTTTGTAGCTAAAAGACAGCTCTCAGGAAAATTCCAAACAGCTGAATGTTCTGGTGTTACTATTTGCTTCTGAACCATGGCATTAATATGTGTACAGATACACATTTCTGATAGTCTCTTTTTTTTTTTGGCAAAACTGTTCTTTCTTCCTTCTGTCCCCTATGTATGCACAACTGAAGATGGAGTATTGTGAAAAGAGTACATTAAGGGACACTATTGACCAAGGGTTATATGAAGATACCAGTCGACTTTGGAGGCTTTTCCGAGAAATTTTGGATGGGTTAGCTTACATCCATGAAAAGGTTAGTAAATATGACAGTTACGACCTGTCCATAATATCTCTGTTATGCCTCTTTCTGAATGGGTTTCTGCGTATTAATTTGGGGGCAATTATTAGCAAGTTTTTTCTCCTTGCCGTTTCCATTATTAATCTATTCTTGGCATTTGTAATATTTTATCATAAAATTGAATTTTGTAATGAACCGCTTCAGATTTTATCCATTTGTCATAAAAATTTGACCATCTTGTAAATGTTAGATTTTGTTAGATATCTGGTAGCACTGGAAATTGTTTCTAGCTTCTGGACTACAGACTATAGTCTGTCTTCAAGACTGATCTTCAGTGACTTAATGCAGTAGATTTCCCACTGTAATAGAAATATGTAATATGATTTTCCAGTCTATTATAAAAACTTTTATTTTGAATTGTGCTTATTGCTTAATATTCAGTGGGTCTTTTTTTATTCTCCTGCTGTAACAGGGAATGATCCACAGAGACTTGAAACCTGTGAACATTTTTTTAGATTCAGATGATCATGTGAAAATTGGTGATTTTGGTTTAGCTACAGATCATCCAGCAAATGCAGTAAGTACAGCTTGAAGTGAATGAAAAAACCCCTTGAATTTAGTGTTGTAATTACATAAAAGATAAAAATAAAACATAAGTTCAATGTTTTTATATAGAGACTGCCATAAACTTCTTTTAAATTTGTAATGTTCTAAACCATGTGCTGCCTACCAGAGTGGCAAGAAAAGCCAACAGAAGCATTTCACGTGCCATTTACCATGTGACTGTTTTGCTGATTTCAGATGGTCTCTAAACAAGAAGAAAATCTCTCGGATGGTTCTGCTGTGTCTGACCCATCAGGTTAGTTTACATTGCAACTTGCTCTAAGTTATTTTAAGGAAACGTTTACACTCTCAGAATTTCCATTCGCTCATTGAAAATAAAACTTTTCTTCATTGGGGCCACAGATGGAACCCACCAGCCACCAAGTTGGGGAGCTATGTTGTAGTCTGGGAGTTTTGCCTGGTACCTAAGAATTAATTTGCTTCCTCTGCTATCTTTCTGCTGTAGGTTAGTGCTTTTCTCATGGTGAGGTATATAGAGATCTTGTATATCTGTTATATCTGCACTTGGGTTCTCTTGCCTATACAGGACAAATCCAAGACTTCACGGTCTTTTTGTTGGTTGGGTTGGGTTTTGACACCACCTGTTAGAGTCTGAATTTGGTGTTTTCAGGAAATTCTAGTACATGGTGTGGCTTAAGATGAGTGTAATGGAAGTGAAATTTAGTTACAGCATTTGTGTGCTGACCTACTACAAATCTGTAAAGCAATAGATAGGTTTAGCTACTACAGATAGACACAGGTACTTGACATGTGAAGGTAAGAACTGTCTGGTTTGCAAACTGTTCTCATCTGGGTCTCTCTTAATAGGGCCTGAACTCCAGCCTAGAAGAAAGAGAACATGAATTAGGAGTTTTTTGACTTTGATGTTGCATTTCTCTCCCACTCTCTTGAAACTAGTGCTCTCATCTTTTTCCGCATAGGTAATTTGACAGGGATGGTTGGCACTGCACTGTATGTCAGCCCAGAGGTCCAAGGAAGCACTAAATCTACATACAATCAGGTATGATTGGAGTAGACTTAATAAAAAGGTAGCATGGAATCTAAGATGTACCAGGTATAATTTGGGTCATTCCTCCCTGACAAAGGTGAATTCAGTGTGGAACAGGGTGTGGTAGGACTGCTGTGATAATCAGGGGAATTAAGTGTTCTTTCAAGAAGAAACCAAGGGTAAAAGGATATGGGCAAGTCAGTTTTTCTGCCTTTGTCCATGACTAGATGCAAGCAACTTCAGGTTGAAAGCATGTAATCATGGAGGGCCTTTATAACTGAATAGGATAGAAATCTTACAGTCTTTAGTTAAGGTAAAATATTATCATCAAAAGTATATAGTCCTCTTCTGGATTTCTAGACTGATTCTGGGAGGCATTTTTACCATCAAAGAGAATCCTGTTTATATGCAGAGACAAACTGAATTTCAAAGCAAGAATGTTTTCAATGTGGGAGTCATAGAATCACAGAATGGTTCAGAGTGGAAGGGACCCCAAAGGTTATCCAGTTCCAACCCCCTGCCATGGCCAGGGACACCTACCACTAGACCAGGTTGCTTCAAACCCCATTCGACCTGTCCTTGAATACTTCCAGGGATGGGGCATCCACAACTTCTCTGGGCAACGTGTTTCACCCTCACGGTAAAAAATTTCTTCCTAATATCCAGTCTAAACCTACCTTCTTTAATTTTAAAGCCATTCACTAAATGGCCTATCACTAAATGCCCTTGTCAAAAGTCCCTCTCCAGCCTTCTTGTAGCCCCCTTGAGGTACTGGAAGGCTGCTCTAAGGTGTCCCTGGAGCTTTTCCTTCTCCAGGCTGAGTAATTCCAACCCTCTCAGCCTTTCCTCATCAAAGAGGTTCTCCAGCTCTTTGATCATCTTCATGGCCCTCCTCGGGACTTGCTCCAGTGGGCCCATGTACTCTGTATGTTGTGGGCCCCAGAGCTGAATGCAGTACTCCAGGTGGGATATCATGAATGTGAAGCAGATTGGAAGAATCACCTCCCTCGACCTGCTGGTCACAATGCCTTTGATGCAGCCCAGGATGTGTTTGACTTTCTGAGCTGCAAGTGTGCACTGTTAATGTTGAGAGTCTTGTCAACCAGCACCTCCAAGTTCTTCTCGGGGCTGCTCTCAATCCATTCTCTGCCCAGCCTGTGTTTGCGCTTGGGAATATCCCAACCCAGGTGCAGGACCTTGCACTTGGCCTTGTTGAACCTCATGAGGTTCACACACAGGCCCAGACCTTGAGCCTGTCCAGTGCCCTCTGGATGGCATCCCTTCCCTCCAGCGTGTCAAACACACCACACAGCTTGGTGTCATCAGTAAACCTGCTGAGGGTGCTCTCAGTCCCTCTGTCCGTGTCACTGACAAAGAGATTAAAAAGTGCCATTCCCAATCCCAACCCCTGAGGAACACCACTCGTCACTTGGACATTGAGCTGTTCACCACAACTCGAGTGCAACCACTATTTATGTCTTGGCAGTGCTGTGATGATAGAAGGCTTTAAGGTCTACCAAATCTTAATGGATTGTCTCTTCTAAGAAAAAAGCTGTTAAAGTAAAAATAATAAAAAACACACAAAAAGACACAGAAAAAAACCCAGCCTTCTCTCCAGCTTTAATATCCTATGAAATTTAACCTAAACATTTTTTTTCCCTCTGCTATTTTCGTCTTCAGAGAATTCATAGGTACTGCATGTAAGTTTTCTCTTTTTTTTTGTCCTTAGAAAGTGGACCTGTTCAGTCTGGGTATAATATTCTTTGAAATGTCTTACCATCCTATGAATACTGCATCAGAAAGGATCTTTGTTCTTAGTCAACTAAGGCTGGTAAGTACACAGATACGAAACATACTAACTTTATGCATCAAATAGTTTAAGAGAAGCAAAAGGATGCAAAATATAGCAAAAAATATTTCCATTGGGAGTGCTTAAAAATGAGGTTTGTAAAATACATAATGAAAAGTGAAGAATAAAATTGGAGCTGGTACTCTGACACTCCTTTAATGCGCTGCGGATTCTAATGGTATTGCCATCAGTCAGTGTTCTGTCTGTGAAATTAATTTTTACAGGTGAGATAAAGGAATCATCTCTTTAGTATACCTAGGTTTAAGCCTGGTGGATCTTTCTCAGGAATCAGTTGGTATTTGTATTTGGTAAATGCTTGTGATTATGGGTTGTATTTTCATTGTACGAAGCAACATCAGAACTTTTTTTTTTCCTTTAGCACTTCAAACTAAATTTGCCATGTGGAGGGTTTTTTTGTTTGTTTATTTGTGGGGGGAGGTTTATTTTTTCATGGGCCCTGGAAATGCTTCGTTTCTCTGTTTAAATATGTAGAACTTTAAAGACTAATCTGAGCAAGCTGGACTTCCTGTTAAAGTTCAAATGTTAATTTTGTTTTTTGTTTTTGTTAGCCCGCGATTGTATTTCCTAAGGACTTTGATGAAGTCAAGCATGCAAAGCAGGTAATTCTGAAGATATTTTAGCTATTGGGTATTCCCTGTCAGGAAGCATTAATTATAATTTTTACCCCTTAATTTCCCACTTAATTCCCCACTTAGTATTCTCTGCCAAGTTCTTCTTACGTGATATTAGAACAAAGTAAGGAAAGAAAATTTCAAAAGAATATTCTGAGTTCACATGGAAATCTATTTACCCACAAAATTGTCTGAGCACAGTCATAAAGAAATTTAGAATTCACTGGCACACCTTTTAAGCTCTGAGGGACAATTTTGACTTTTAATGCTCAGAGAAATGGCAGCTAAATTGTTTAACTTTAAACTTTTTGAAAGAAATCTGTGTCACAGAACAGTAGGAGCTGTGCAAGCTCAATTGGCTGCTCCAAACTTGAAAGAGCTGCCAAGAGCTGTTCTGGATGCCTCCATGGCAGAGTAATGAAGTGATAAGGAGCAGTGTAATCTTTTCTGGACTGTCTAGGTAGCTTTATGCTTGTGCTAGTCAACTCCTTGTTGACCATTAACTTTTTGTCTGTTACGCTTGTAAAACATGCAATCTGCATGTTACTAGTACCATAAAAACATTTCTATCTTGTACATTTTATTGAAATATGCCAGGAAGAGTCTCCCTTCTCTAATATTTGTACCTCTCAAATCTTTGTTTTCATGCATTGAATCTTGCTTTTTCTTAACTTTATTGATAAAGAGATGCCAGAGCTAGCATACCATGAAACAGCAAAGGATAAGGATACTGCATATTTTGTCATCCCAGGAGGCACATTTCTAATGATTTATGTGTTTTAGTGAATTTGGTCCGATAATAATAAAAGATACTTAGAATTTAATAAGTTAAATAATATCCACCCAAAATATTCAGATTCTGCTTTTTTGTCCCCTCTAGATCTCAGAATTTTTTATTGAAGTGATGTGACTAACAAGTTTGTTGTAAGTATTGCCAACTTATAAAACGTTTCTAATTATTAAATTTTGATTTAATTTGTAGAGATCAGTTATCACGTGGCTCCTGAACCATGATCCTGCAGCACGACCAACAGCTGTGGAGCTGTTAAAAAGTGAACATCTTCCACCACCACAAATGGAGGAGTCTGAACTCCATGAAGTACTCCACCATACCCTAGCAAACGTGGATGGAAAGGCCTACCGGACTATGATGAGTCAGATATTTTCACAGCGTATATCTCCAGCAATAGACTATACTTATGACAGTGATATGCTGAAGGTTTGTAGGTGTTCAGGGGATGTGTGAGTTTGGCTTTTTTCCCTGTGTTGAATTTTTTTAAAAATATGCTTTTCTGGGTAAACCCTAGCATATTTGAGAGAATTGCATTATCTCATAAGAAGAACCTTCCCATTGGTTTCCATTTAAAACTACAGTCTCTACTGCGTGGGTTTGAATAGCCACTTGCCATTTGTACCTTACATTCATCCTTCAGTGAAGAAACCAGCCGTGTTTGATTGTAGCAACTACAGCTCTAAGCTCATGTCCAGATGGTGACTTTCTTTACTCTGAATTTCTGTCAAACTAATGGTTGACTGGTTCCCAACAGAAAGTGTTGCCTCTGACTCTTTTCTTCCCTTCCTAATCAAAGTGATTTTTCCTAGTTTATCAGCTCTTGAGTCTTTCTAAATGTAAAGAAATTCAAGGTAGCATGGTACAATAATGTTTTTTACAGCTGTAGTTATTTTTTAATTATGTAAGCATTACAGTTTTTTATAGTGAGATGAGATAGCAGAATGTTTATTGCCTATATTACATGGAATGATTGCCTATATGGAGTGTTCATCGCACGTGAATTATATATGTACTTTTTATTTGTGATGGTTTCAGGGTAGTTTTTCTATTTGGGCAGCCAAGATACAGCAGCATGTATGTGAGATTGTCAGCCGGATATTTAAAAGACACGGTGGGTGTGTTTACAAAAGTCATTAATTTCCTTTTTGTGATTGAATGGATTTAAAAGAATGGAATGGGTTTACAGTTATAAGAGGAGTCAGAAAGTATGTTCAGCAGTTGCACATAATTTGAAGTTGTTACAGTGTTTGTTTCTGTTATTTTGTCATTCCAGTAGTAGCTACTGATATCAAATCTGAATTATTTACATTTTCTACAGAAATAAGAGTGAAAATCTTAATTACCTTTTTGAATATATGTGGTTGTTCTAATAAGTCTGTATGAACTTTTAGAGGTAGGGACTGTATTTTGCAAAATCTGGATCTGAAAGTAAGTGTAGCTCTATAGTGGAAGACCATCCATGTAGCGCAGTAACCTCTCTCTGAACAGCTAGAATGGGAAAGGCATAAGTAAAAGCATGGAAACAGAGCAAGTGTATAGTAGTACTTCCCGTGGTAGTATTCTTGGCAATGATTTGCTGTTCAGGAACTTTCTGAGCCAAAGCTGATGCCTTGATATTTAATAGTCTTTTGTTTTTCTTTCCAGGAATCTATCCAGTCATTAGTAATAGTATTTGCTTAAAATTATTTTTTGAAAGGAAGAAAATGTATGCAGACACTGTCACACTTCAAGTGTTATAAATTGTGTTGCCTTATAGGTGTCCGTGATACTACTGTATATAAAAATAGAGAACCTTAAAATAGAAACTGGGAGATTTCCTAGTATATCATAATCTGATTAAACATGATCAAAGTTTGGCAATACAAAAGAGTGAGAAACTGAGAAACATGAAGTCAAAGAAGAATTTTCTCTCTCGTCCCACTCCTTAAAGCTTGACAGACTTGGGAAAGTGTCAGTGTTTTAAACTGAAATGACTGAAGTGTTTTCATTCTTCTGGAAAAAAAATGGGGGATTTGGATTTTTTTTTCCCATTACATTGTATCTGACATCTGTAATAGAATAATTTCTTTCTGTTTGGGGTGCTTTTTTTCTCATTTTAAAGTTTATGTTGAAATCTAATTAATTAAGCTTCACTATTACCCAATTGAGAATCACTAGAGAAATTAAAACAGGGAACTATTTTTCAATGGTTAGTGATACTATTAATAGTAGGGTTTCAATGAAGATTGGATTCATATAGATAGATAGTTGCAAAATATAGCAAGAAAAAAAGAGGTGTTTATGAGGTTTTAAAATGAAACATAAACACTTCTAGTATGTTTTTGAGACAGGATTGTCTGATCAATATTTGTTCTGTCTGGAGGTGCCCCAAAGCAGTACTTACTATTAGTAATTGCAGAGTTTCTCATGTGTTTTGTATGCATGCTTTTGTGAAAGGTGGTGTTTAAAGAGGGAGGGCGAGGTGAGGATTCTGCTGGGCTGTGGAATTGGCAGTTCCCTGTTACTCTGTGGCTGCCTGCTGAGCCCAAGAAGCATGCAAGATAGAATGTCAAAGTTTGTTTTATGCCTTTCTTTAAATGTGGAAGAGGGAGGTCTATTAAAGACATGTAATGTAATTTTTTAACTAATGGATTGACATTATCATGCCCTGCAAGGGTGTTTATGAACTTGTAAAAAGCAGGTGTTACTTCTGAAATGAGAGCTAATAATGCTTTCTGGCTTTGTGCAGGAGCCATCAAGCTGCATACTCCACTGCTGATGCCCAGAAATAAAAAACTATATGAACATAATGAAGCTTCATATTTCATGGATCACAGTGGGATGCTGGTAATGCTTCCTTATGACCTTAGAGTAAGTAGCATAATCTCTCTAGGCAAAGCTGGGTTTGAAGGATGCTGTGGTGGAATTTGGTTTAGGCTTACATATCTTTTGACTGCAGAAGTAGCGTAACTTCCAATGTCTGTTCTTGTGCTCCTGAGTTCTCTAATCCTGGTCTTGAAAACTGGAGCTCTGACCACATATTGAAGACATAGCCTTTTATGTTTGAGTGTTTTTTTAACATAGGTGAATATAATGTTTTTATTTAAAACTTGCAGCAAGGATGGTTAGATTAATATTACTTGCCTATGTCAAGTATTTTAGGCATTATATTACATGTGTGAGAGTACAAGTGTAACTGTGCAGTGTAATTAATCTCAGTGAGAATGACTGTTTTGTTTCAACAATTTTCATGTATTTCATTTTTCAGATTCCTTTTGCAAGATTTGTAGCTAGAAATAACATATCAAACTTGAAAAGGTAAGACATAGAGGGGATGTTGTGCACTGATACTGTGCTTTGACAGTGACTTCTGAAGAGGCTGATTCATTCTTCAATGTTTCCTTTAGATACTGTATAGAGCGAGTTTTCAGACCTCGGAAGTTAGACCGCTGTCATCCCAAAGAACTCCTAGAATGTGCATTTGACATCATTACATCTACTGGAAATAGCTTTTTGCCTATAGCAGAAACAATTTATGCCATTTCAGAAATCATTCAAGAGTTTTCAGTGCTACAGGTAGATTGTCTAACCAGCCCCTTTCCTCTCTTTTCCATCCAAAATTTTCATCTATATAAATATTTAGTCTAATGTGTTGTAAAAGGATACTTTATTTAATCTTAACAAGTGCAGAACTATTTTCATATTTAATCAATAGTCAGTTATAGAACACTGTCATTTAAATAAAAGTTATGTTTCATAGGTAAACTTAAAATGAAGCATAGGTTTATGTGCAAAGAAATATTAATTGAATCCTTTAAAGTGCCATTGAAATAATGTCTTTCTTCTGTCAGGTGAGTGCTTATTGTAGAATTAGACAAGACTTGCCGTTCTTTAGTTACAGATGGAAGGTAAAGTAGTGAAAGGAGAGGTTTGAAGTTAATATTGAGATACTGTTAACTGTTTTGGAAGCCTCTTCGTTTTGTGTGGTTTGTTGTTTTGTTGGGGTTTTTCTAGGCAAAACAGAATGCAAGTAAAACTTGATTTTTTTCTTTTCTTTCTTCCTTTATTTTTTATTTGTGCTTTATTAGGAAAGAAATTACAGTATTTATTTGAACCACACTGCCTTACTGAAAGCTATACTTCTGCACTGTGGGATACCAGAGGACAAACTCAGTCAAGTCTACATCATTCTGTATGATGCTGTGGTAAGGCATTAGCTAGTAACCTAACCTCTATAATCATCACTGTAGAGTATCCTATTTTGTGGAGCTATCTCTAAAAGTGACTAACAGCCCATTGCCATCATAACCAAGAATATCCTGTTGATACATAAAAACGCTGGCTAGCTTTGGGCTGTAAACATAGATTAATTACTTTTTTGTTACTTCTGAATTGGGATGGCTTAAGATGTTTTTTGAACGTGTATTTATGAGAGAATTATTCACCTATATAATCAAGAGCCGACAGGCTAGTCAATGAAAACATTAAAATGTATCATCAGGTTAGTCTTTTCTACTTTAGAGGCACAGAATATAGATGAAATTCATTTGAATAATTATGGTAATGCATAAAACTCAACA
Organism: Atrichornis clamosus; assembly: GCA_013400975.1. Lineage (NCBI taxonomy): Eukaryota > Metazoa > Chordata > Aves > Passeriformes > Menuridae > Atrichornis > Atrichornis clamosus. Next base: position 95,770 of record WBMZ01007092.1, on the reverse strand, counting down.
AAATGCTGTTTTAATCTGTTTTTCTTGTAGACTGAAAAGCTAACGAAAAGAGAAGTAGAAGCCAAATTCTGTAATCTTTCTCTCACATCAAATAGTGTAAGTGATTTTAATTCAGTGTTAATTTCCCTGTAATTTGCCATAAATCAGTAATATTTTATTTTTTTTGTAATTCAATCAACCAGAGTAAGAAAAATAACCTGTTATATGTGCTGTTCAAAGTAGATCAGTCTCTTTGCAAGTGGTCTGACTTTGTTCTCTGTTCTCTCTGGAAGTCAGTATTGCAGCTGTTCAGATTTGTTCTTTAAACATATTTCTCAGACTGTGGAAACTAACAAAAGGTAAACGGAATACTGTACAGTGGTATTTAATAAAACAAACTGAGAGAAACTTTAAAACAAATTACCTGCAAATATTGATGAATGTACATAAAGAGCTGAAGTTAACTTTTGGATAGCCTGAGACTTGTGTCTGTCTATTCTTTCCCTCAACACACTAGGTAAAAACAGGCTGCTAGACAAAACAAACAAAAAAGGCAGATGTTTTACTCCCACAAATATAAAGTCAAATATTTTCTTTTTTTTTAGATGGGACATATTATGAGTGTTGTCTGTGTTGCTTTGTATGTTTATAATTTTATTTTTTTGTCTTTAGCTCTCTCGACTCTACAGATTCATTGAGCAGAAGGGAGAAGCTAGTAATGTATTTCCATTTTTAAACACAATGATAAAACAAAAGCCAGGTGTCTCTCAGCTGTTGAAGCATGGCATGAAGGATTTAGAGGAAATCATTGGTCTGCTAAAGCAACTGGGAATAAAACTTCAGGTCTGTAAAATATTCTTCTAATAAATTAATGGATTTAAAGGCTGCTGGGCCTTGTAATTTGCCAGGAAACAAAGTAATGATATTCTAGAATAGAAAAAGCACATCAAGTTGTCTTTTGATGGTAATAATACTGGCATTGATATTTCTTCTTTTTTTTAAATTTTTTTTTAAGATACATTTTAAAAATAAGACCTCTTCTAGTCAGAAGTCTCTGACTTGACTTCTGTCTAATGACACTCAGACTTTTTTTCTTCCCCCAACCAAGATTGAAGGCATTACTTAGAACATAAAGCAGGAGTTTTATTAAATTTTGGAACAAATTGTAAATATTTTTAAAATACAGAAATCTAATGACTACTAAAGGCCTCCACCTTTCTTGAAGCTTGCTGTTTGGGTTTTGTGCTATAGGTTTCTTGGGATGCTGTAAGATTAAATCATAATTTCCTTATTTTTCATAGTGTTTTAAATTTTTGGAGATAAGGAGTGTTTCCATATGTCTTCCTTATGTGAAAACACTGTTTTCAATTCATGCTGCTAACAGGAAATTAATTATATATGTGCACATACTCATTTTTATTTTACAGATTTCTATAAATCTGGGCCTAGTTTACAAAATACAGCAGCACAATGGGATTATCTTTCAATTTATAGCATACATCAAAAGAAGACAAAGAACTGTGCCTGAAATTCTTGCTGCAGGGGGCAGATATGATCACCTGGTATGTGCTCATCTCTTCTAGTATATTTCGATTATTCTTTTTTAAACCCATGAAAAAAATGACATTTTTGACATTTTGCCAGGGTAACTGTTTGGTCTTCCATTTTGTTTTTGTCCTGTTTTCAGATTCCGCAGTTTAGAGGGCCACAGACAGTCGGACCGGTTCCCTCAGCTGTTGGAGTCAGCATAGCTATAGATAAAATAACTGCTGCTGTTTCCAGTGTGGAGGATTCTGTGAGTCTCTTTTGGGAGCTGGGGAATTTGTTTGTTTACTTCTGACACTTAAATAACCTAATTGTAGCTACAGATGGGGAAAAAAATAAGATGTTCAGATGTGCTCCAAAATAATACTGTAGTGAAATAGGGGGCAGACATCAAGATGATCTGTTTTCTTTTGTGTTTCTCTGCATAGAACTATTTAGTAAATGAGAATTAAGGGGAAAGAGGATCTTCAGGCTACACCATTTTATTTTCAATTTAAATGGGATATTTTTCTCAGCCTGTGTGTTCTTTCAGATGGAAGAATACAACTTTAGGTGTTTAGTGTTACTTTTCCCCTACTACTTCTCCCTTTACAAAAGTATAGAAGATGGAGATGGAAGGAAACTCTAAGAATATTGACTGCTTTGTACAGTGTCACACATCTTCACTTGGTTGTGGAATGTGTATTTTATTATCTTTTCTTTGTAAGAATAAATTAACATTGCTGAGGAGAGCGGGAAGGAAAGAACAATAGTCTGGAATACTTGGCAGGCTGAGGCTGTGGAGGTGCTTTGCATCAAAGACTGAACTTCAGTGACTTTCAGACATGCTTATGTGGATTGTAGCTCTCAGAAAGGTGGATCGAACACCTATTTTCAGTTTTTAACTTGACAAATGTTTGTATATTTGTCTGTCTTTGTTACTTTAACTGCCTTATGAAGAGGGAAAGGTAGTCTTGTGACTATTATTGTCTCCTTGTTTTCACTCTCCCTTCAGGTTTCTGTCAGCTCATGTGACCTGCTGGTTGTAAGTGTTGGTCAGATGTCAATGGGTAGAGCTATCAACATTGTTCAGAAATTCTGGACTGCAGGAATTCCAGCTGAAATTATGTATGACTGGTCCCAGGTAGGATTTTTGTCTCCATGTGTTTACTGTATTATTGTTCTCTAAGACTAATGCAGACTGAAACCATACTTTCTCAGGGTATTTTTCAGTTTTTATGGAGTTACAGACTCATAATATTGAGCCTGTGGGGTGCTATTCAGATAAAGTAATGTTAAGAAAGTCTTAACTGGCCTTGCAGCATTCTGCCAGAGTATTTAAAAGTGCACAGCAGGATCCCTCAATTAATAAGTTTCATACTTAATAAGGGGTACATCAAGAACAGAACAGTAGCATCAACTTTCAGATATCCTGATGGCTGAAGACTATCAGATACAGAGGGAATATTAACATCATTCTACTATTAGAAATACGGTTTAGCAAACTGAGCTACTAGATGGGTCCTCATGTAGTCCTTGGAGGGATGTGTGGCAGGAGGGGAAGAGAGAGTGGCAAGCTGAGTTGTGCCCCTTTATGTCCAGTGGAAACCAAGCAGAGCTTTAGGCAGTACTGCCTCACTGGGATGTAGTGAGCTGTGTGGCAACACTAAAGTCCCTTATAGTAATGGTGGCACTTACCTGAGGATTATGAGTCTGGCTCACCTCTAAGTGCCCCAGCTGGTGACTAACAAAAGAGAGAGTGTGCAGTTGCCCATTCCAAGTCATGTGCTGCAGGGCAGGAAGTTTGGAGCTCATCCTCTTGACTGTCTGACTTTTTTGTAATCTTTTGCCATAACATTTCCAACAGTTTCGATCCCTCAGGACTGGAAAAAATCCGAATCATATACTTCTCCTGTGATCACCTAGGCTGGGTTTTTTTAGTTTGGGGTTTTTTTGTGATTCATAAGGAATGAAGATTTGGGTAGTTCTTGCCTGTGTCTAATGCTGTCCTGCAGCCCAGTGCTGAGTGACTCAGCATAGGCTCAGGTTTACATGAAGCCAGCGGGAGTCAGCTTTTTGACAGACCTCGAGCCACGCAGGACTGAGCTGTTACTGCCAGCTGCAGGCAGCAGGGTGGTGTCTGTTTGATGGACGTTACACTGCACGTGTTTACAGCTACCTAGACCCTGCACTTCTAGGTACAGGTAGTCTTTTCGTGGGGGAACTCAGACTGCAGGGCCTAGGCATTCTCTGTCTCTAAGTGTAGAATTAGGTTTCATTTTTAGCAAGCAATTTTTGGGTGGATAAATATATGCATAATGAAGTTTCATCTGCTCGAGTTGTTAATAAGGTTTTCCTCTGTCAGAAGCTTATATAAGCAGTGTAACTGTTGCATATCAAATTATTTTAATTAAAGATGGGAGACTTTGCTTACTTAATTGGTCATTTTATAATCTGTCAGATTAAGGTCCCGTTTCCCTTTCTCTGTTCACACTTTAGTCCCAGGAAGAACTGCAGGAATATTGCAGATGCTCTGGGATTACATATGTGGCTCTTGTGTCAGATAAAGAAGGAAGTCATGTGAAGGTAAGTGTGGGACCAGAGCATGCTTGATGGTGTTTCGGATTTATAATCTCTTGTTCTACATTATTTTATTTTTATGGTCATTATTATTAATATAATATAAATTGTACTTAAGTAGGTGGAGTTGAGATAAATACAGTTTCAGTTGTTAAGTACTAGAATGTAATTCTAAAGAATTTTAACATTTTTAACATTTTTTATTCCTGCATAACCCTGTTATTGACAGACCTCCTTTCCTCTAGGAGAGTCCAAAAACTAGTGCAAACATTGCTTGACTGTGTCATCAGTTTAACACGGAAAAAGGTTTCTCTTGTCTCTGATTTCTTTGAATCTACAAAGTGAATTCGTTGACTTCGTGATCTTTCCAGTTGGCACCATTTTGCGTTACAAAATAAATACAACTAAAATGTAAATCTAAAAAAATTCATGTAGTTTAAACAGGCAGGAACCACACTCTTCACCTCAGTAAACTCAGGTTACGATGCAAAGACTAGACTTTGTCACAACATGAATTACCACCTTCTGTACTCTGTGGTCTGTGGTTCTGTTACCTTTTTTTTTTGAAGTTAAAAGTTTTAAAATATTCTGGATCATTACCAAAAACATGATTATTTTTTAAATAAAGATTCATTCTTGGACTGAAAAAAATAGTAACCATTTGACAGCATCTGGTACAGACATTTTACCTAGTCAATGTGCCTTACTAAAATATTTTTCACTTCTTACTCGCTCTGTCATTGTAACAGCAGTAATTGTAAGAATAAGTGGATCTTGATGATGACAATGGGATATATCAATCTTCCACAAGCCTATTACAAAACGTTCTTTTAAATATGGCTTTACTGAAGCAAAACCAAGAAAGAAAATGTTAATGAGGTGAATGGTGTTGTTACTGATTAATCTCTTGCCAATAAAGATGGTGTAGATTACTAAGTTTTGAATTTGAGTTAACTCTTGAAAACTGAAAGTCAAGCCTTATTCTAACATAACTGCTTAACTAAAAATACTACATTAATAATATGGTATTTACAATTGTAAACCATTCTGTTAAAAACTTAATTATCACGTACAGGTAACCAAGCTAGTTTAAGCTTTGGGAATGCAGAAGAAATTAGTAATTAGTTGGCTGAAAAAAAATCTAATCAAAGATTTAATTCGCAGTGATTGATTGGAAATGATGATAGCTTCCTGCTTTCGACTGTTTCACCTTTAATGGGTGAATAATCCAGTTTGATTTTGATTACATTTGATAAGTTTGCCATGTAAAGAATCAACAATCTTAAGAACCACTGAACTACATCATAGGTGAAATCCTTTGAGAAGGACAGGCAGACGGAGAAAAGGATTTTAGAATCTGACTTGGTAGATCACCTGATCCAGAAACTGAAAATGAAAATTGGTGACGAAAGATGTAGTAGGTAAGTAACATGTCAGTAATGTGAATAGTCAAAATCAGAAGGGAATATATGTTTGTCTTAATGAAATCATTTTAAGATACACTCAGTTAAACCTTAATTTTATATGGTAAACAAATTGCTGAATTTCTTTTGAGAGGAGAAGAAAGCAAAAGGCTTGGTTATAGAATTGTGTTGAGATTAAGAAACTGATTTCCCTAGCTACTGCTGCATTCTAACACCCATAGTGCTTCATAAATTAAAAGGCCAGGCAGTTATTCCAATGCTGCTGCAGTAGTGTTTGTCTGGCTGCCTGCAGGTCCTTGTTACTGACCAGAAGTCCATTACACTTGTGTACTGTGTAATCAAAGAATTAAAGCAGCAAATCTCTTTCATTCTGAGGCAATATTGGTGAGGTGAAATGAAGGTGTAGCTCTAACGCGCCTGTAAGCTCTGGGGGCACAAGTGAAAGTAACACCTGGCAAGGACTTGAGGTACACAGGAACACCCCTTCATCCTGTCTTCACTGCAATTACTCTTTCCTGTCACCAGTGGAAGTTAGTACAGAAATGGCAGGAGAGGCTAGTTGTTCCTGACTGCACAAGCAGAACAGCTGTTATTTACACACAGCCCCTTGTAAGTATATAATTCTACACACATCTAGGTATATTTATATGTGTGTGATGGCAGCAGAAATAGACATGGGTTAGTCACACAAAGTAGAATTCAGAAACTTAACAGATTTGACCTCCATAGTATTTCTGGCTAGGCTTAACAATAAAGGAAATCATTAAGCTGGGAATTGCTGAACTCAATCAGTAGTTTATACAGGTCGTTGATGTCTCCTGATACCCACCTCTCATTCTCCTTTTTCTGGCCTCAGTCAGTCTTGGCATTTAACTTTGCAACTAACCTGATACTCAGGTGCTTTGTGACAGATCTGCTAGAAGCTGTGAAAGAAAGTATTTCTGAAAGTTACCTTATTTCTAGATTCTGAAAACAGAATAGAAAAAACCCTCGTTTGGTACTACTAAACGGAGAAATGCAATAGCTATGATTGTAGTAGCGCTGGAAAATTTCTCTTTTAATGAATCCTGAATGTGGAAAGTAAAGGGATCCAAACTAATTATTGAAAGCTTTGAATATGTGTGCTATTTAGTATAAATACTACTTTGATCTTTAGTATTCTGTCCCAGAAACCTGTTAAGAGGTAGATTAAATTAATAATTCAGAGATTACTCTCATAATGTATTTTTGTATTAGGATATAAATCACTCTTGCATGATAGGGAGCACATTTTTTTCTATCCATAGGAAGCGTTGCTTCTGATTTTTGAAGGTAATTCTGTATTATTTCCTGTCAGTTCCAGAATAGAATTTATTTATGAGAAATGAAGGTATATGCTGGGAATTATCTGTAAACGTATCTGTTGGAATTAAATTTTAAGTATCTATGATAATCTGAAGTCACTGTCTTATTACAGTATTTCTTTATAATTGTAAATGTTTCCTTAACTGTCTTTGTTTATTTTTAGAGAAACCTCAGATAATCTTTCAATAACAAATCAAAAGGGATCATTTACTAATATTTCAGGTATTTAATATCTAGTTACAGAACATACAAACTGTTTTTATTTCTGCTTTAAAACTTATTTTATAAGAAAATATTGCTGGAACATTAATTTTAAAAATATTACCAAAGTCAAAGTAAGAAAATGTTTTATAGCAGAGCCTCTGGGTAGAGACACTGCCTCTTAATCTCAAATACTGTTCCAAGTGATCTAAATCTGAATTTTTCTCCACACTAACAAAATAAATGCTCAGACCAATGGACAGAATATTCCCCATACAAGCATTCATTGATGCAGTGATCCAGGCAGCTGGGAAAGCCAAAACTCACAATTTTTTCCTAGCTGAGGAGAAATTAAATGTCATCTTGATGAAAAAGAACTTGATCTGTGATTGTTACAGTATTGAGACCTGTGTACATTGACCTACTAAAAATATCTACAAATAATATTTCTTCAAATGAAAATGCCTTTACATTTCTAGCTATGGATTTGCAATCCTTAGTCTGATAATAGAAGTTTGTAAATAAAGATGTGTGTGATTACCAGAAGTGGCAATTTGGATTTCAAAATAAGTAATTTCAAATTTTAATTATTGTTATTTGAAGGAGCTGGGGTCATTGATTCTGCTATGGGACTGAGCATTAAATAGTTGCTTCATTCTTGTAATAGCTTTTCTTTTTTTGATATTAGGTGCACTGCATGCCTTTGTAAAATTCTGCAAGCTATTTGGAACCTTTTGTCAGTTTCAAGGAACACTGATGTAAAATACCAAATTTCTTAGTCTTAACAACCAGTCCTTCAAAGACATAAGTGAGCATTTGAGAATTTGCATGCACGTCTCACTGTCCTGTCAGATTCTGGAGGTTTTCAGCAACTGTTCAAAACCTGTATTACACAGATTTTAGCTTATTAATACCTGTGAATTTTCTGTTTCTTGATCCTTAAACTATAAAGAAAGACTATAAACTAAAATGACATGTTTGTATTTTAGGTGTATTTGAATCACATGGAACACTTGTAGTGCCTAATGTTAGTGTTATAGCTCCTGAAAAATTATCTTCCAGTGCCAGGCGTCGTCAAGAAATTCAGGTACCGACACATTAAATAAGTATTAAGAAGTGATCCTTAAAAGTTAAGGAATGGTAGAATTCAGACTTCCACTATTACCTAACTTAAACAAATTCATCCTGTTCTTTATTCATAAAATAGACAAGGAACAACACACAAGGTTGAAGGCAAAGACCACCTTTTTTAACATTTCTGATGCTGGGGATTATCTGTGACATTGTGGCTCAGCCATCATTATGCATACATATTAGAAATCTTATTTTACTAGGAACCATGGTTCTGGAACTTCCGTTTCCCCCCGTCCCTCCTGCCAAATGCTGAAGTGTGTTAAAGGTTGTCGTGGTTTAGCCCCATCCAGCACCCAAGCCCCACACAGCCACTCGCTCACCCCCCCACCAGTGGGATCAGAGAGAATTGGAATGGTAAAAGCTGGAAGACCCATGGGTTGAGACAAAGTTTAGTTGGGAAAGCAAAAGCTGCACACACCAGCCAAGCACAACAAGGAGTGAATTCAGTGCTTCCCATGGGCAGGCAGGTGCTCAGCCATCTCCACACCTAACGGTGACTTGAGAAGACAAACACCATCTGCAAGTGTCACCCCCTTCCTTCTTCTTCCCCCCACTTTATACTCTGAACATGATGCCATATGGTCCGGAATATCCCTTTGCTCAGTTTGGGTCACCTGTCCTGGCTGTGTCTCCTCCCAACCTCCCTTGTACTCGCAACTTCCTCACCACCAGGGCAGTAGGAAAAGCAGAAGAGGCCTTGGCTCTGTGTTACCAAACAAGTTTTTTTTTAAAAAGTGGAAACTTTGCAGCACTGGGGGAAGATGTTGGAAACTTCTTCTAACTTTAGTACAATAGTATGTGATCCCTACATCTGTGACTAATAGTCTTGTGCCAGCTATTGCTTCCTTATTTACCTTTATCAGTTATTAACTGCTCAGCAATAACAAAAACATCTCTATATTATCAATCCTGTGTTCAGCACAAATCTGAAACACAGCCCCATACCAGCAACTGCGAAGGAAGTTAACTCTATTCCAGACAAAACCAGCACAAGTGCAAGTTCATCGTACTTTTAACTTGTAGTATGTTTATAAAAGATACTTTATGTATTTTATTTCATTATGTTGTCTCAAATGAAAGGCCTAAGAAAAACATTGCAGATTTAAAAAACCAAAAACCTCCAAACCAAAACAACAACAAAAAACCCCACAACCCTGCCTAAAACATCATACTGTTGTAATGTAGAAAAGATTACATGACGCTAGAAACAAATGTCAGGCTTTTCTCTTTTAAGATTATTAGCTTCAAGGTACTTAAGAGTACATGATAAAACAGAACTGTTATCTTATCCCCTTTTCAGTCCAAACTTGGATGTGCAACAAAATAATCTCCCTTATTAATAGTTCTCAGAACCCAAAGGAGTGGATGTTACTCTGAGCTTTAAGCTAAACAAACTTACTGGTTTTAGGTTTTAAATATGTAAAAGCAACTTTTCTGAAGTACAGAAGACAACATTATGCAAGGCTGCAACTACATTTGCAAAATGCTACCTTTGCAGAATCACCAGCTTGCTCTGGAAAAAGGCATTACAAGGCATGACCCGTATTTTGGTTTGGCTTTCAAAAGCAGTGCTCCTCCTTCAGCTAGAGATGATTCACTGTATCCAGTCACAGGCTCTCACATTCCTCTGAAAGGTTACCCAACACCCACAAACTGGCAGTTTTCACTAGTTACCCCAGCATCCACATTGCTCTGTCTGCTTTAGCACTGTGCCAATATTATCAAGTGTGTCCCATTGCTGCAAGTGTCTCGCCCTCAAGTCTCCTTCCTCTCTTCTCATCAAGGATCATTGTGAAATTTTTACTGAAAATTATATTAAATGTTAGTTTTAGTTTAAATATGATATAGTTCTACATCTTGTGTTAGAGGCAGCCTCTTCTGCTCTCATCTGTGAAATAGAAAATCAGTGTTCCCAACCCATGTCACACAGGCAGTGTATTTTAATTTTGCCCATCTTTTGTTCCCAGGTGCAAACAAGACTTCAGACATTCATTTCTAGTCTGCAACAGAAAACAAGTGAGATTGAGATTTTAGCAGTAAGTATTTGGCAGAAGCCTGAATTAATTCCACATTCTTAATTGAAATGGATGATGCAACTCCTCCAAACCAAAAACTACTTTGTTTTGTAAAGTGAGGCAAATTGCCTCACTTTAGAGATATCAAATGAATCAACTTCTGGTTAAATAACACCCATGGCCTGTTTCTTTAATATCTCAAGAAAAGTATCTCAAATAGCATGTATGGGACAGTTGCATAGAATAAAATGTAACAACATACTTAGTTGTAAGCTCTTAAGCTATAATTACATGAACTACTATGGTAGACTTAATAACTTGTTCCTGCTAGATTTGCACTTCCATTTAAGCCAACACAGCTCTTGTTTGTATTCAGCTTTTAGACTTTGCTGATTGTGTCACCAAAGACTTTAAAATGGTAATGCTTTTCAGGAAACATAACTGCCTATTTGCCTGCACCTATGTGGAACTTTCCATAATGGAATCTGTCATGAACAGTTAGTTTAAAATTATAAAGAGCTTTGTAAATTCCCAATTCTATCAGTATGAGGGCTTCTTTGGAAATCAGAAAGTCTGACTCCCTTCAGTATAGCTGATCTCCAGTTGGCAAACTGATAACAGAGAACTGTTAAGTATTGATTTCTTGGTATTTTTACAGGTTGATCTGCCAAAAGCAACTGTGATACACTTCTTATCATTAGAGGTAAGCAATTAAGTATTGTCATTAAAACTCTAATTGAACACAATAGGTAAATAAATGCTGTTCCTAATGAAGTGGAATGTAGAATTCACCATTGTAGATTTCTCTTTCAAGTCTGAATTAGGCTTTAAAACTTAAAAGGATTTTTTTACCCAGGGAGCTTGACTGAGGCTAGAAAAAGCTTTTTATCAAATATCCAAATTACACAAGACAACACTAGGAAGTCCTAATCCAAAGGTCTGGGTTTTTTCCTCAAGAATAGTTATCTATAGGTTTGAACTGCTCTTTTTCAGAAACCAATAAACATTAATAGCAGTTTCAACAAAGGTGTTTCTTGAAGCTGTTAATGAAGAGGTACAGAGGCAATTGTTTGAAGTACAGTAGCTGAAACATCCCTTGGTGAAGCCAAGATAAAACAGGGATGTATAAGTATTATATTGACACCTTTAACAACTCCAGGACCTGGTCAATGGTGGGTGGGAGATGACAACACCAAAGACAAAGCTTTCTTCTTTCCTCCAATGACAGCACTAACTTTAAAGTCAGAAGCTCTTACTAGAGAGATAGATGCCTCTCTACCCCCTAAAAAAAAGGAAACTCAAGAATGGCATCCTGCCTGGAAGTGCATTTAGTACTTCCATACCTTTTATCTGCTGCTCTGAAGCAAGCTCTGATTGGGTAATCAAAACCCAACGAAACATTTCAAGACATTTTCGAAAAACTTAGGTCATCCATTCTGTCCAAATCATGGAGATAGTTTATCACCTTAAAAAAAGAACCAAACACATACGCACACAATCAGCTTGCATCATTGCCTTTTGATCACAATTATATGAGTAATTGTATTCTGTCCTGCACTGCCAAACTGACAGAGCCCTTTTCATTGCTTATGCCTTTTTAGCACGGAAATGCGTTAATAAACTGATCACTACATTTCTAATATACTTTCTTTTAAAAAAAAATTTAAAAATCAAATTGCATGGGTTGTTGACATTCATAATCTTTGAAAGCTGTTCAATTAAAGAGAATTGACATTACACAGTATTCAGAAGACTGCATCCTTCCTTCACCATAGCATGTAAGACTAGCATAGCTCCTTGTCATATTTTTTTCTTAGCTTGATGGAGATAGACAAGCCTTTGATGCTACTGTGAGACAGCTGATGTCACGATGGCCCAAACAGAGATGTTCATACTTACAAGCAATTTGTGATGAAATTTACAGTATCAAAATGGAAAAGAGGTAAATTTGTTAAGTTCTTATGGGTACATAAACCACCTCAATTATTTCTGCATTCAAACTGCCAGATAAGCTGCTCCTGATTTGTCTTCCTCTTTCCCCTCTCTCTGAGGCAAAAAGAAATAGGAAATGTGTATAGTTCCTTCAAAACTATGGGAAGAGTTGACTGGTCACTAACCCTCACTTACTGATAACATGTAAATTCTTGTCCATGTAAATTCATTTATCCAAGTCTTTTCAAAAAAGTCTAGAATGTATTGCCACTTTTATCTTGTTAATAAAACTGAATTGTTAGGTTACTGCTATGTTAATAAAACTGAATAGCAGACAACTATATGCAGTCAGGTATCCTGCTGTACACAGTAGATGTACTACTATATATGTAAATATAGGGTACATATACCTCTAGTATAGGCAAACTGCTACGTAATAACCTTTTCTGATGAAAGGGACTCAGCTTGCCTTTCTAAAACTCACGAACACATTTAATTCCTCCTGCTTTGAAATAATATTATGGCAATCAGGCACAAGTGAGAGAGTGCCCAGCTTCCTGCAAACGTGATGCATGCTCTCCTGACATGTACAGTAAAGCCCATTTCTGTCTTGTAAGCATAAAAACATTATGTTCAACTCATAGTCCCCTTGTTGGATTCTGGCAAGGCTGACACAAGGAGTCAGGACACATTCAGTACATCTAGTTTTAAACCTCAAATTGTCAACTGCTCTATGTAGATACAGTTAGGTGAGACCTGGGTATTTATGCCCTATTATGGGTTTCATTCTAATATCAGCATAAAAACATTGCTCCACTTGAAGGTACTACTTAACCTTTAAATAAGACTAAATAAACCTGACTTTGGTTCCTTTTTCTTAGATGCACCAAAATTGCTTCAGGTTCGTTGTCTACTAAGGCAGCTAAATACCAAGTGAAGCATTTCTTTTCTTCATAGGGCTTGCAAGGCTGTGAGCAACAAGACTCAATTATTACACACAAATAATATTCCATACAATGTTGGGTGTGAATGTTATGCAGGCCCTGACAAAGCCCTCCCATCCCCTTTGATGCCTGAGCACTACTTAGCCATAAGACTTCAGACCACTGAAGTGAAAACTGAATAGGCTAGATCAATGGAAAGAGGACAAGGGGGGAAATTAGAGTCACAGACAAATGTACTAATTTTCTGCTCAATCTTTGCTTTTACGTTATTGTATTTGTCACGGGAATTGTAGCATTTGAACCTGCAGTTTCAAAGTTTTAAAATTCTCTTTTCTCCTTCTCTCTGCAGGGTTCCTGCACTTATCCTGTACAGTTACCGAGATGAATACAAGGTTTTGTTTTAGTACTTAAGCATCTTTTATGGGATGCTTTTACAAATGGACAACAGTTTTATCAAAAGGAATTGCGAAAAGCTGTAACAATGCAAGACAGGCAACTAGTGCCTTTTTGTGTCCAGATTGAATTTCATGTGTAATATTGTCCTAGTTCTGGCCAGGACAAGGTTGATTTTTGCTGTTGGTGGGAGGGAGCATGGTCAGGACCCAGAGGTTGTTCTGAACCATCTCACACCACTGCTGGGGTCAAAGGGGTCCCTTCCAGGTCGGCACAGCGTGGCAGAGGGAGCAGTCAGGTAGTGTTGTTTCTGTGGGACTTGTTCACCTTTCTTGTACCTCTGTCATCAGTATTGTCGCTGTTAATGTCCATTTTCTTATCTCTGCTGTTTCCAGTAAACTGTTCTTACCTCAGCCTGTGATCTGTACCTTTTGTGCCTCTAGTTCTCCTCTCCAGCCACGGCAGGGGGAGGGGGTAGTGAGCGGCACTTGGTTTCAGTGGGAGCACTAAACTGGAGAATGACATTCCTAAATCACAACAGCCTTACTGGAGAATACCATTCCTAAACCATGACAAATATGTAACTAAATTCTGCCGAAATGTGGAAGTAATTTTTTATAGGCAATGAAGGAGCAGGTCTGACTATAGACACAGATATGTATTCTCATGTAATTCTTGTCCCTTATGCTACAAAAATCATCTGTACAGGTGTAAAACTACTTTTTTTTTTAAGTTTTAGAATGCCTTTTATGCAACAGCAGTACTGAAACAAGAAACTCTCGGTTCAGAAATTAAGAGAATGAATTATCTTTGTCTCTAACAAATTGTTTTAAACATTTTTGAAGCGTTTTTATGTAATAAAATCTACTGAGCCTTATTGAAATATTCATTACAAACTTTTTGTGTGTGGTTTTTGTTTGGTTGGGTTTTTTTAACTTACTGTTTTAATTTATATCTAAAATATGGTAGATTTCAGGCTCAGAGCTGTTACAAGCCTGGCTGCCTGTGCTTGTCCTGTCTGTACTTTTGCATTTAAATCAAGCAGCAGCTTCTGTGAGATGAAGACCTGATAAAAGGAAACACTTGTTTCAGACCTGCAGGACCTAAACCAAAGACTTTAAAGAGAAACAGGAATCTACACCTGCTGGAGGCAGAACCAAAGTTTTGAACTAACTTTCTTTACCCAAGTTGTCAGATTAAGTTTGAAGTGAAAGTCATAGTAATTACAGGAATAATTATATTCTTGAAGCTAAACTGTAACAAAACCCCATCAGGAAGAATGACTCTAAGAAAATATGATGATTTACAGCAGCCACAGTTAACTATGGATTATATTTCACATCAAAATACTGGAGTGAATGTTAAGGATTTCTGTAAATACACTTGTGTTTATCCTACCTTCCCACCAGGTATATTCTGTTTAAAAAACTTACACCTCTTTCTAACTCAAATGATTGCCATTGCAGGCTCATTGCATTAATATATACCTACTAACTTTTTCTACCCTTTCTCGTAGTAAAGAGGAGGGGAAAGTTAAAATATGTGAAAAGGTAACTTTAAAGACAAATCCAAAAACTTCTGAGAACTGTGAAGGTTTTAACAGCAATGCCCAAAGCAGCATCAGCAGAGTCAATCCTAAAGGCACAGTAAGTGTGCCATTCCTAGCAATTTACCAAGTCACATCAGTCATTACAACCAAGTCCATTTCTCATTATGTTTAATAGGAGCAATTAAGTATTTGCTTTTTACATCTGCTCATATGAAGCAAGGAAAATTCAGATCCCTGAATATACTGAAGGATGACATTTTAAAAAAAAGTAGGTGACATGAGCATTTTTAAGCCATGTCTGAAAGGAACATGATGCAGAGTCCCTGTCCCCATCCCCCCGCCCCGAGCCACGGTCAGCACAGCTGAATCAGCATGGAGTGAAGGCTCTACACAAACTCTCACTGTGCTGGCTGCCTTAGGCATATCTGCACTGCATCATGTAGACTTGTCCCTCAAATTAAGACAGAAACAGGAAAGCAGCTGTTCCTGATGATATGTTGGCACCTGCTTTCCCTAGAACTACTGAGGCTCATCTGTAAAACCGGGCATCTCTCACTGAGCCTCCTGCTCCGGTCTTATTTTGCTTCTGGTAGGGTGCATTTCTCTTCACCCGGTGCTACCCACCAGACAGGTTTTACACTGCAGTGTGAAAAGCAGCAGTGTGAGTACAAAACAGCTGAGTGTAAAGCTATTTCAGTATAAGGCTGTACATACCCCTGCCATACAACAATCCAAAGAAAGCACCTCTGCTGTCCCTTTAAACAAAAGTACTGACCACATCCCAGTATCCTGCTGGAAGGAAAGCCAAAGACAAGTGGTAACTCAAAAAGAAATGGACTTTGCTTTGAGCAAGGGTCAAGTCTATTATAGTGATGGTAATACACTGTCCCATCACTGTGTTGCTTTACTCTTCTTGGCCTTGCTTTTCTTGTCTTTCTTCTTCAAGCCATCCATGTTAGCTCTCAGCAAATTTGAATATGCCTGAAACAACAATTGGAACCATTTAAAAAATCCCAAATATTTAAGTGACAATATGCAAGAGGTACTATTTTATGTATTACTAATGGATCTGCCTTTTCGCAGACAATCATGCTCTTAACACCACTACACTGGGAAAATGCTGTTTCTAAACCAATGCACAAGGTTAGATAAAACAGGACCTTTTTTTTAACATATTAAGATGGATGGGTAGTCTGAGGTTAATTTATATGGCAGTTCAGCGTGGAATCAACGTGTCCACAGCTGTCCAGTGCTTCCAACTGATCACTCCCAATTCCCACAGAAAAGGAAGATAAAAGGCATACAAAACTTACCATCTGGAATTTATTTACTTCCTTTGAGCTCACCTACAAAAGTAATACTGGGGATTAACCAAGAAAACTCTTGATTTCTATTACAAACCAAGTATCATTACATGTTCGCCCACCTGGTCTTTCTAGGAGCAATTTGATCAACTTACTATATTCAGTGGTCAACAGGCTGTACTGATATGTCATAGGACTTCACTGATTTAGAAAACTGAAAACACTCCTTAATTAACAAAACCCTCTAGAAGTCATTCATTCTAATCCACATGTTTTCAAATGGGAAGTGTGAAGAAACATTCAAAAAGTTTGATTCACTTATAGGGCCCTATAAGCCCTGCACCTATAGGGCTGCAGCTCAGATTCTCTCAATTATTTCTCAAAGTAACATTTTTCGTTGTATTACATCACAGAGCAGAGCTAAAGTCAGCTAAAGCCTTTCCCAATCCCCCAAACACACATCACATTTTCAACTTCTAGTTAACATTTTCTGGAGTTTCACTTAAAATACAGAGGATTAAATCAAAGGCACGTAGGGCCACTAGTCTTCCTAACCCGAAGTTGTCACTTACCACTGTGCTAATTTTCTTTTTTCCATCAGTTGCTCTTAGGAGACACTTATTGTCTGCTGGTTCAAAACTTTCTACGTGTCCTTTGCGTGGGACTGGTTTTGTTCGGCCATCATCTGTATTGAAAGAGAATTTTTATTCGTATTTCATTAAAACCAACAGATGCCTCCTGACGTGAGATGTTAAAAACTGCTCATGAGGAGATCTGTAAAACACCCTGGAATTTCAGGCCATCTGAAGTGATACTGCTGCCAAATTGCTCACAGACCTCTCACTCTAACCCCAGAAGGATCTGTTCCATAAACTACATCTGCCAGAAAAAATAAATCCTCGTCCCTGTATGCTCCACCTGCTCCAGCAGCAGCATGCTTTAAAGGCATGTCACCCTGCTGCCTCAACAGATGGCCTCTCAAGTGGTGCCAGCTAGACAGGAACCAGAGGAATATGAACACACAAAAGCAACACTAGAATTCTCCTCTTATACAAATCTAATGATTTTCAATTATTAACAACCCGGAAGTCCCAGTACTTCCTGCAGTTTGAAAGACAGTCTTACTCAAAGGTTATTAGTACTAATAGTACTAGTACTAACTAACTATTAGCACTGTTAATGGTAGTACCATCAGTGCTCCAGCTGACTGGTTTCTCCCTACGATCGCTCTCGTTTTCAGATACCCTGGCTTACAACTGTATGCTTTCAAGTACCTACTGACAACATTCAGGCAGATATAGCGAACAGCTCTTTAATCCAGTAACAGACTCAAAACTTACATTTCTTTAGCGTTATGAAAACACTCCCGGAAGTCCTGCACTTTTGGAAGAGCCTGGTAAGCTCCGTCAGGAACTGCAAAAGAAGAAGACCCCCCCGTGGTTGGGAGCCACCACACGAGCGCCGCGCTCTTCTCTCCGCGCAGCCCCTGCCTCGCCCCGGGCTCCCCGCGTCCCGTGGGAGACAGCGCCGACGGAAGGCGAACTCCCGGCTTTCCCCACGCTGAAGCTGCAATACACGAGGTCCCAGCCGGGAGCGGCCCGGCCCGCGGTTCTGACTCCCAACACGAGCTCTGAGACACCCGGACCTCCCGCGGCCTCGGCGCTTCTGCCCCGCCAAGTCCGAGTCCCGGGGGACAGCGGCGCTCGCTCCGCTCCCCTCCCCCGCAGTGGCTCCCACGGCGCCGGGGCCGGCACGGGCCTGGCGTCACCGCGGGGCCTTTTGGGGCCCTTCTCTCTCCCCCTCCTTCTTTCTTTCTTTCTTTCCCTCCCTCCCTCGCTCCCTCCCTCCCACCCTGCGCGGCGGCACACGACGCTCGCCCGCATTCCCGGCCCGCGCACCTGCTCGCTCTCCAACAGCACCATCCTGCTCCGCTCCGGAAGGGCCGCGCGCGCACGCGCAGTGCCGGGGAGCGCCACGTCAGCCGGGCGGTGATGGGCGGCCCCGGGCCGGCCCCGCCTGCTCCCGCCGCGGGGAGCGCGTTGCCGGCGGCCCCGCCTGCTCCCGGGCCGCGGGGTGCGTGTCTGCTGCGGCACGTGGCGCGGTGTCCGTGCCGGGTACCGGGAGCCGCTCGCAGGCTTCACCTGCACCCGGCCCGTGGCTCCCGGGGAGGCGCTGAGGGGGCTGGTGCAAAGGGCCCCGCTGAGCGCGGCTGGCGGTGAAGGGCGGGATTTGAGGCTGAAGGAACCAGACCCCTGGATTTGTACAAAAACAGCCAAGAGGAAGCCTGCGCCTGGCAAGGCCGAGAGGGCGCTTCGCACCTCTAACACTTCACGCTCCTAAGGGGCGGATTCTGTAAAAGGAGTTTTGTGTTAGTCCCGTGTTGGTCCGTGCGGGAGCATACGGAAGTATCACGTGACCTAGAGCCCTTTCGCCTTTATCACTAGGAAAATAGATTTATTTTTACTCCATGGACCTAACAAAAGTGAAAGATAATACCTTACATACAGATGACAAAGCTGCTCTCAGGCTGATAGGTGCTTGAGTCCCTGAGGAATTCATACTGTTCCTTTATGAGCTCTCGTCTGTGTTCCAGACAGAACTGAAATACCTTCTTGTATTATCATTCTCATGATGGGGGTGTTGTTTCAAATATGAAACAATACTTGATGATCAGACAGCTTGAAAGTCCTTTTTAGAGTTCACAATTACTCGCTGTCCTTTTGCAGGTTAAGCGGGAGGCAGTAGAGGGTGCTGTGATTGCACACACAGAAATGAAACTGCCTAAAGAACATGGAAACAAATACCCGAGAAGCAGGTCATAGCAACACGGCCATGGTTTATCAAAATCTATCAGGTTATTAAGGTAACTCCATTATGTTAGAGTCAAAGGAAGTGTAGAAATCCAACTCTCCCGTACTGTGAATGGTATTACCTTCCCGATTTTTGTGCGCTTGTATTATTCACAGTTGAGGAGGAAAGACTTTGGTAAAATAAATTCCATTGTTTCTCACAGCATTAAAAATCTCATTAAAAATGAGGAATGTATGTTATTTAAGCCTTCTGAAAACAGGCGTTCTAAGGGGATACCATCAGTGCTGTTGTTGGAAGTACTGATAGGCCAAAGCCTTGTAGAATTGTAGAAAGTGATGGTCCCTGCCCCTACAGTCAGTGGGATCAAGTGAAGATGGGCAGATACATGGAGTCAGTACTGACACGTACTTCCTCTAACCCTGTCTGGTTGCTGGAGAAGTCATAACAAACACCTCACTACAAGAAGTTGTTTCGTCAGAAATCAGAGTAGAGTTGTGTTTTCAAGAGAGCTCTGAACGTGGACAATGTAAGAGTGTTGCAAATTTTTATAGGCAACTTGTGAAAGAAGAGCAGAAATGGAAAAACTAAAACAATTGCGACATACTCCCCTCCTTGGAAACTACCATGGTCACAGACACTGGAAGGCAGAAGTACATTTCCACTCATGCTTGCCAAAAGTGAAGATGGGTGGTCTCGTAGCTGAAACACAGGGACTACAGTTCTCACCTGAATTCTGACTTGAATTCACCAGAGAAGTCTTGTGTTGCCATGAACGGGTCTCTCTGTGCCATAGCTCTTCTTTCATAAAGGTGGAGAAACGTATGTAGTTATTCTCTTAAACCTTTTACACAACAAAAAGCATCAATGCATCCACATGGAAGGACACCATGGAGGTTTTTTTCCCCTTTTGCACGAAAGTCTCACCCTCCGTTAGGCTGGGTTGCTGAGGTGTACTTTTAGGACGCTGTGGCTGTATTGGTGCCCCCTTTGATGTAGCTGAGGTAGTCCGTAGCAATGTAGCTACCACATCAGAGACTGTGCAAAGATACAGGGCATCTACCTCTCCAGGTAGATTCCTTGCAGGAACCTGTGACACCAAAGCTCTGGTTCTGCTGTATGTTGGAAGAAGGGACAAAGGGGAAACCGCTGTGAAGAACTCCACAGAGTTGCATGAAGTTTATGTTTTTCAAATCTGTTGTTTTATCAGCAATTTTTATGAAAATATATTTGTCTCACTGCTAATAAAAGAAATGGCTCCACTGAACTGCTGAATTTCTTCCACAAGAAAGAAGGAGGATTTTTTTTTTTTTGCATGTGTGCATGTGTTAGCTTATCTTCCCAATCTTGAAGCTGTTTTTCAAGCCAGAATGTCACAATTTAATTGGGGGAGAAGCCTTAATCATAAGTTGCAAACAAGGTGAAAATGGAACATTTTTAACGATTCCTTTCCAAAAAATAGATGGAACTGGGGAATGCTGACATTGCTTTACTTTTGCCAAAGGCTGCCAACACTCTGAGGGAATAAGCTATTCAGCTGGTGAAAAAGTGCTGAACAAACACTGAAGGAGCTAAAGGGATACTCCCAATCATGATATACTTGCTTTTCACTCTATCTCCTGCCCCATTCTGCTGTCTTTCCCCTCACCTCATGCCCTCACAAAGAAAAGGGAAAAAGAGGTAAAAAAAGAAAAAATAAAAAAAGGCAGGTTGGATTAAAACAGTAGCAGGAGGAATTGGTGAATCCTGAGAGTTGGCAGGGGTATTAGTATTTTGTAACCTGATCTGTCATGTGACCAGGGCCAGGCAATAAAAATAAGTCTCCTACCAGCCCTCCTGTTTGCTCAACTTTGTTATATGGTGTCAGTGGAGAGCTACTTTTTTTTTCTTTTTTTTTTTTTTGGCAAAAATTTAGCAAATGAAGCCACCTGAATCATTAAATCCTGAAGGAAATCTGGCAGAGAACTGTACGAGGTTGTTGCTGTGCTTCCAAGTTTTCCTGGAAGCAAGCATGTACTGAAGAGAAAAGGAGAAGGTGAAACGTTCTCCTCTCCTAAATGTGGTGGGAGGGGCAGGAAGCAGAAAAACAAAACTATTAGAAGTAAATTAAATTCTTGATCAACCTTAGTAGAAGTTGGCAATGATCTATTTGAATTAGCCAGCAAAGATTGCTACTCGTTATGGAATACCACACACGCACATTCAGCTGCTGCACACCACAGTGAGCAGAAAGTAATAACATACTGTAAATTACAGTTTGCTCACCACAGTGCTCAAGATGAGTTAATAACAGATAATGGCCCACAATTCACAAGTGGATCATTCTGGTAGTTCTCTTTGATCTGTAAGTTCAAGCATACCACGTCAAAGTATAGCTATGTGCAGGAAAAAGAGTCAGTGTTAGAGCAAAACCCCAGTAACAGCCTCCCCCCTTTACAAGTCTATCATTAGCACTGTAAAAACAGAGATGCACACCTCACTGCCTTACTGGCCTCACCAGATCTGAGATTAATAGGCAAAGGAAAACCCTTCCAGAGCCAACATTTAACAGAGGTTGGTTGGTCAGAAGGACTATTAACCCTGGAACAGCTACCAAAACATCCCTAAGCTCAGTGCCAGGGAAGTAAAGAAGAAAAGTTTTAGCAAGAGGAAGGAGCAGTTATGCTTTTTTCTGGTATTAGGTGGATTTCCAACAAAGTTACATTTGTACAGGTGAATGTCAGTTCTGAGATTGGGTCTTAACCTTCTTTATAAGTGGCCCTTGTGAAAAGAAATAAAGGACGTGCAAGGGGACAACGGTCAGAGGTCTGTTGAACAAGATAGATACAGAGGCACAAAGTGGTGTTATTTGCCTGATCAGCTGGTAACCCTGAAAAAGAGAGAGATTCTGAACACCTTATAGGTGTTCTGAACACTCTCTCCAACAGAGAACTAAACAAGGCATTTTAGAAAGATTTTTCTGAGATCTGAAACCTGCTGGGGGTGAAGCTTCTCCTAGTGAGAAGGCCAGCTTCCAAAGAGAAGCTCTCCCCAAGAAACAGGAGGTGTCTTGGGAACCAGTTCATGTACCCTAAGCTCTTTCCCAAACATTTCTGTTCATTTTAGTGAATCCCTCCTATTTTATTTAATATCATGTTATATTTACGCAAAATGAGTTTCAAAGATAGGTTAAGTGTAACCTTCAACAGACACTGACTTTCATTGTGTAATAGCAATGTTAACAGTGATTTATATTTTGGGAGGGAGACCAGGAAATAGATATGGATACATTTCTTAAAACTCTAATGCACCACATTACTACTGTAGTGCAAACTGAAGCCTATCAGAGTGAGACACAAAAAGATTGTTTGTTGGAAAAGGGCTTTCTGGTTTTGAAGTACCATCCAGATTTTAGAAAGCTTCCCTGGCAAGGTAGATAGGGGATGTATATTTACCATATTGTTAAGTGTCTCACACATGCTCAAAATGGTTTTGTGACAAGCCCCCATCTCACAAAAAATAGGGGGGGAAAGGCCAAAAGAAAAGCATCCCAGATACTGAGTTGGTCATCTGTACAAGTGATGGTGTCATCTGTGCTGTCTAGGGAAACCCTGCAATGGCATGTATGTACTGAATCCATGATTAACGCTGTAGTGCTTGATACACTTCTGGGAATGATGAAATTAAGGAGCCAATTCACTTAACTCCCAGACTGTGAGGAAGGACCTGGGGACAAGAAGCAACATGTCACCATATGTGTTTACTTTTGAAGGACAGGACAAGCAAAAGACAATTTCACAGACCTCCAAAACCAATGCAAAACACTGCAGGAAAATGGTCAAATAAAAAAAGAGAGATGCAATTTGAACATTCACCCTGTGTTTTGAAAGTACCTTGGTCCCAGTAACTTTCAGCTGCGAGTAGAGAAGAGCAGAGTGTAAGAACAGCCTGTTCTGAAGGAGTGCACCTGCAAGGTGACACAGCTGAGCTGTCCCATCTGTCCCCTCCTCCTCCAGCAGCCTCTCTGGTCCTCAGTCAGCGGCTGTTGCCACCACTGCCGGGAAGTGACACTGCACTGCACACACAGACATCAACCAGAGACTGTGTGGCCAAGAGCACGGCACCGTGGGTTTGTGATGTGAGCGCTCAGCGTGGTTTCAGTGGGTCTTTGTAAGTCATCTGTGAACTCCAGTAGTGCAGGATCAAGCCTGTACAATATGATGGACCTTCTGTGTGCTCTAGAAATGGTATTTACCAAACCTCACATCTCCTCTCTCCAGCGGGAAGAGGGTATATAGTCATCACTTCATTTAGCATGGCAGATTTTTAAGTAGACGCAGAATGTCTGGTTAAGAGCTGTGCAAAGCATCAGCGAGGTAATTAAGTTGGAGCTCAAGAGTAATGAGGTGACAGAGATTAGGTTGAGCATCATTTCTTTCACATTGATGTGTCCTACTTTCAGAAAGAGAGAAATGCACTTGTGAAAAATTTCTACCAGATATTCCCAGTGAGGTTACAGGATTTTTTTTTAAACTATGTAAGTATTTAAGAGACCAAATGAAGAATATCACACCATATGAAAAACCAAAACAAATCAATGGAGTTTCTGGGTCAGCAGAATGTCACCAGGGAGGATAACATTGTCCTTGACATCAGAGATCACTTGGGGATGTGTAATTATAAAAAAGGAGCCACAATGTCTTTGCTATCCTCCATTTGCAGTCGCATCAGAAGGACAGAAACCTAAGCAGCATATATTCTCTTGATACCGTGGGTTGTTGCTGTCTCAGGAAGAAAAGTGTCACCTACCACCTTGCCAGCACTGTTTCCTACCTCTGTTGAGAACGCCCAGCAAAGCAAGACCTGGCTGGACTTTTGAGATTTAGGGATCACACATAAGCTGCAGTGCCTGTAAAACAATAGTTTCTTCACAGCTTGAGTAATGACGTCTGATACAAGATCTGCTCGTCACAACAAAGAGACAGTCAAACTAGCTACCAGATAAGTGAGGTGACAGAGATTGGCTTAGACGTTATTGCTCTCACTTCCATAAGCCCTAATTTTGGAAAAACAGAGACAGTTTTCACTGCTACCACCATATATTTCCAGTATGACTCCCTTTTTGTAAGAGCTGCCAAGTGTACCTGCTTGTTCAGGCTTTACTGGTACTTCTTGCTCTTCCCTAAATGCTCCTCCAAATGTCCAGACACTTTCTAGGAACAAGGTGGCGTGGGGAGGCCACTCTGTCAGCCAGCAGCTGCCCTGGGTTCGCTGGGTCAGCGGCTGGAGGAAGTGGTTTCCTGTTTTGCTGGTGCTCAATGCCACTTAACAATAGGGGGAAAGAAAAAACTGCAGGATCTAAGCATTGCAAAACTGTTTTCTACATGAGCTGTCCGCCTGCCTCCCCGCTCTGCTCTGGACGCCCCCACCTCACCCACCCGCCCCGGCTGGTGGATGGCAGCGCAGGAGAGGAGGCAGAAGCACTCGAGGCTGAGGTCACAAGGGCTTGAAGGTATGTCTGCCACATAACCAGCCTGGACCCCTTGTGAGTGAGTCTGAAATAGCAGGCTGGATATTACTAGTTTGTATCTTTCCTCCTGCCTCCAGTGAGAGGGAAAATGAGAATCACGTGCAGTGCTTCTGGAGCATCAGTGTCAGCAAGAGTCACTCATGCCTTCTTACAACACCTAAAACATCTCGTCCATCATAGTAGATGGTTTTCAACACCATCGTGAGATAACCTTTTCCAGCAGTGGTCAGTTCATTAGGGCAGGAACAGCACTGGCCGTGATTTCTCATTCTGCCTTTCTGAAACATGTCCTTCTCCTCTAGTGGTTTGCTCAGTGCCAAATCCTTAATCCACTTTTATCAGCTCACAGAGTGCTTTTACTCTCCTACTTGCCTCCTACTGCCTACACACTCAGGCAGCATCCCTTGCTATCATGACAGAATTTGGTTTATGTGATGCCTCTACATATCCAAATCATGCCTCACTAACTGGCTTTGTGTTTCAAAAGCTTCTTCTGAGATTAAGGGTTGCAGGGGGTACCTCTGTAAAGCAGAAGAAACTAAGCATTGTAGCTGTGAGTGGAACCACTCAGAAGCAGGAAATGCAGGTACCCGAACCATAATCTGGGTTTGTTGCTATCCCTGTCCCTTTATTTCTGCCTTCTCTGTTTCTGAACGCATGTTGTTTTCAAAGGCACGCAGAACAGCAGACAGGAGCCCCAGGCAGATTCGAAGTCACAGGCCCTTTGTTAGTGCTCAGGCTATAGAAATCCCAGGTGAGTCACCCCTGCTTGCAGGAGCAGGTAACCTAGACATTGCCAATCAAACTCACGGAGTCTTAAATGCAATCCTGACAAGGAAATTATCAGAAGCAATACAGATAGTACAAATGCAGTTCCTTTTTTATTGCCTGTAGCCTTAAAAACTTGGGACAATTGAGCCCTACGGCTTTCAAAGTTCAGGAGTGGCATTGCTTGAAGATACAGTGTGCAAGTATTGCACTAAGAATACTCTGCCAGAAACCTCCTCATTGAAGGATTTATTTTGTTAAAGTTTTTGTTTGTCTGTTTGTTTTTAAAGCGAAACCTCAGCTAAGAACCCCACCTGTTGATTTTGGTTTGGGATTTTTTTCAGATAAATTATGATTTGGTCATAGTGCCAGTAAAAAAGTGGTAAAATCTCCAGGACTTAAACTGCCAAGCACACAGTGAAGTTTTACATAGAACTCAGTCAGTGAGACACAGTAAATGCAGGGCACTTATCATGCTTAAACCTTATAATGTCCCGACATTGTTTTATCATCATCTGAACACAGCAGGAGAGCTAAAACCCCACTGAAGTCCACTGGAGGAAGAGCGCTCCAGGTCTTTATGAAAAACATCACAAATGTTTGAGACCCCCACAAAAAGAGCTCCCACAATTCCTAGGATGAAACTGACTTTGTCTATACTAGAGATTTACCTAACATTATTTTGCAATCCAGGTATGATATTCTCTCACCTTCTTTGTTCCTTTCTTTGTTTTCCCAGACAAGACTGAAGAGTATCATTAACACAAGTTTTTCAGAAGGCATCTGTCATCTGTCACATGTGTTTATATATCCGTGCCTACTGTGCACAGTCTGGGAAAATCCCCTAGTGTTCTTGAGGGAGAATAAAGACCACAGGGATGAGCAGTGGCATGACACCAGCTACCCATGGAGCAGCAGTGTCTTCAATGTTGTGTTGCACTCAGTGCTGTTGGGACAAGTTAATTACCAGGTTAGGGGAAGATAATCAACATAGGAAACAACATCATTATTCAGCAAAACACCAACTGCTATCTCAGGTGCCTGTTACTCTTGCTCAACCAGTTCAGCTGTTAACAGTGTATTAGTCATCTGACCACACTGAACATCAATCTTTCACTCCTCATTACACACTCAAATACAAGCTACAGTATAGACTTGCTCCATCCTGTAATTACAATATATAGCTGTGCTATAAAATCTATTATGTCTAGAGGTTAGACTCAGAAACAAATTAATTAATTGCACTTTCTCCACTTCTAGGCTAAGATAAGATTTTATTGCTACTTTTCTGTAAAAGACTGCTTTTTCTATAACTAACATGGTTTGCCATAATAAGCAGCATGTCAGCAAGAAACTTTTCATACAGAGGCAAGCAACAGGCGTTTTATCATCACAGGGCACCTGATTATCAGTATTATAAAGTTATCTTTTGGCAGAGAAGTCTTGGCAGCAAGTAGCCTCTTCAGTGTGAGATTAGCAGTTCTGCAGCAGGCCAGTGCCCAAGTGACAGCCCAGCTCTCGCTGTGTGCCATGGCCGAGTTCTGCACGGGGGGACGCACCCCTCTGCACAAGTCAAGTGCTTTTCCATTCTGCTTGGTGACAAGGGTAGCACTTCATGCCTTTCACAGGCATACAAATTGAAATGCTGGATTTAAATCGGATTACATGACTTGTCAGATGGCAAATGTCAGGGTGGCCTTTGGACTGTTTGAACACAAGGGTCTGGAAAAGGCTAATATTTTGTTGGCTCTGTAAATAAGGCTTTCTTTGCTCTGTGGAGGACAGGACTCCAAAACTGATTCCCCAAATTCTCACTGCTTGGGGATCAAAAGTGTGATCCTCCTAGGGACCAGGACTGCAGTGTAGCAGGAGAATGCACCACTCATAGGTGCTCTCATTAGTCAGTGTGGGTTCAGAGAGGCACCAGAGAGACAACCCTGTCCTGGTTGAAGAAGATGCTCATTCTCCCAAGAATGATTTTACCTTTTCTTTTTCTCTTTTCCCACATACACTTTTGGGGGGTTTGTATAAGTTCCCTTTTTCCTTCAATTTTTCCCTCGTTTCCCTCTGTCCCAGCTCTTTCCTCCCCATCAGTCACTCCTCTGTCATTCTTTGCTACCCCGTCATGTTCATGGCTGTCACCCAGGATGGTTTTCACTAAGCAGGGCAGTGACCTCACTAACATGGGGACTTCCCTGCCCCTGCCTCTGGTGCAAGCCAAGGCACTAAGTCAGAGCTGCAGCAGCCATGGCACGATCAGGCTTGGAAGGTGAATTTTTTTACTGTTCAAGACAGAGCAGTTCTCACATCCCAGCGCTGTGAGGAGAAGCAGCTGTGTCCAAAGGGAGAGTGTTGTGCTGTTTGTGGTGAGGTGTGGTGTTCTGGTGCAGTGGCCAGGGCTGCTGTAGGCATTAGGCATGCCTGTGTAAAACAATGGTTCCCTACCCAAAGCACTCACAGTTTAAGTGGCTTTCATAAGCTAAGCATGCTCAAAATCTCTGGTGAAAGCTGCCATGCATTTGAAGAGCAAGTTGGGGAAGTCCCACTCTCTGCAGAATGAAAGTCCCATCTCTGGGTGAGGAAAAGGACAGGTATCACTTTCTCTCCTTTTCTCAACTGCTTTGCTTCTGGTCCTAAGCTACAAAACAAACCCAGGATTTCAGGGAACATTCAATCTGCAGCTTGTTCTCAGCTGATCCTGTTGCAGGGAGCAAGTTCCTGGCTGATTCACGAGCAGTAAAAATAAACAGTCTGGGGAAGGCAGGGAAGAGGGAGGGAGACTGGTGGTTACAGAGGAAAAAGTAGGAGCTACAGCAGCTGGTGTTTTCTTTGCTGGTTCTTTTCAGAGGATTTGGGCAGGTTGGAGATGTAAGTGATTAATGGAGAATGATAACACCTCACCCCCCTCCTCCTCCTGGAAGGAACATGAGTCTTTATGCGTATCACTGGTCTCTCAGCTTTAACCTTTCCAAGATTTACACACACCATCCACTCCAGTGCAGTGCTGTGGAGCTGACAGCACATCTGGGTGTATTAACTGTACACTCTGCGGTTTTTATAAATGCTTAGGGTTTGTTCTCAGTGTTTGGAAATGCTGCACTCAAAGCCCTGAGACTTCCCCCACGGAGCTGACCAGACTGAAGGCGATGAACTGCCACACAAACTCGACTGGTTTTGGTTCTTCCTAGCCTCTTCAGTGTGTGGAGTAAAGGGCACAGCTATGTATTGCTGAGCCCCAGTAAAATGTGCCTCCACAAGGGTTCCCAAAGCACATTTGGGAAGATTGTACAAGTAAGAGAAATCCTTTTCTGTCCCCCTCCATAGGTAAGTCAACTGTTTTGCCAAGTACATCTAGAGATCCCACCCTCAGCTCTGCTGAGGGCTGATCATATCACAGCATGCTTCTGTTCTCTGCTGCATGGATAAGAGGTCTGCTTTCCTCCTGCCTTTCTTGCACTAGACAAAAGTGTTTGGCAGAAATGGATGGGCAAAAGTGCATGCATAGCTTCTGCCGTTGATGAAAAAGAGTAGCAACACAGGTTTGGTGTTATAACTTTAAGGATGAGGTTTCCACCAGGACCAGCATAAGACAAAAGTTAAGGAGCTGTTATTATTATTTGTCTTAAGTAGGGCTGATGAAGGCATAAAATTAATAATAATAGTGTGCTACTTAAATTTACTGAAGGTGAGGCGGCACATCAACAGAGGAAAAAATGTGGTGACTTCAGAAATTCACAGTAAAAGGTCATATACTTAGGCAGCAGGAGCTCCTGCTGTAGGCAGGGACACTATTTTTAAGAAACAGTGGTGAATAAAGACCAAAATTTATTCATCCATTACAGGATAACTGAGCCACCAGTGAGACACAGCCATGGTAGAGGTAGACACAGTCAGAAGATGTATTAGACAAGATACTGTAGCTGATGAGAAAAGCATTACCACCATTGTATATGGCAGTATCAAAACTTCATCCAAAACGACGTATACAGCCTTTGTCACCCATACTTACAAAAGAAAAGTAGACCACAACAACTGATGATCAGGGAAATGAAGACTCTTAGAAGTCTGTAAAGAAACTGATTTAAAAGCAACAAAAGAACAAGAATGGATGAGCAGGGACAACCTTTAAATATGTCAGAAGAGAAAACAGGGAGAGAGATCTAATCATTTAAGCTAAATCAACTAAATCAAACTAAACCTTAACACAAGAACAAGATGGTATATGAAATAATGACATGGGGAACAATTTTATATGAATTTTTTCTATTAAATTTAACAAGGGGGAAATAGGGAGAGCAAGCTTAGGATGGAGCTTCACAAATTATTAACATTTTATGATGTGGAAGGTCCCACCAGACCCTTTCCATCCCAAGTCTTGGCATGGACTTTGCAGATGCATATGCGTTAAGAACAGCATGGGTGTTTACTCACAGGGTGATTTAATCTCTAATGATCAGGACAAGACACTGTGAGGTACCAGAGGTGAGAACTGGAAGCTGTCATAACTGGGCCCCTAGTTGAAATTCAGACCAGACTGAGTGTGGCTGAAGGAGAATCACCTGACTGTTGTTTGGTAGCTTCTTTGGAAAATCAGCTGCTTTGCAACTCCAAATGGGCATGTCACAAAATGGCACATGTCACAAAATTTCTATGTCACAAAATGGCCAGTGCCAAAAGTGGTGATGGGGGTAAATTTTTCAGGCACTCTTTCTAGCAATGCCAAAGATTGCCTGAACAGGGAGAGCGAACAAGTCAGTAGCTGTGTGCAGTGTAGTGGAGAGTGGTGTGTGGAAATCACACAGCCATCAGCTGATGTTGCCTGCCCTGAGTTCAGAGAAGGACCCAGGTCCCTATGACTGCCCACAAAGCACTTGTTCATTTGACTTCACCACTGAAAAAACACACCAAGACCAAACTGAATTGTAGTGCCCTTCTACTGTCCCATGGCTGCTGGCACCTGCCATGCTCTGCCAGCAGGGTACATGCATTTACACACACTTCCCATTCCCTGATTTATGAGAGCATGAGCTACGTACTTGCAAGGGAGCCACGTGCCCCTCTCTTGCATCTCCCAGGAGCACACCCACCACCACGCACTCTGCTCGTGGTGCGGGCTGGGGCAGGAGGAGAGGTGGCCTGGTAAAGGCTGAGCTAGTCACGAACACACTGGAGTTTTCTGCAAGTTTAAGATCCAAGACCAGCTTTTGCCAAGACAAGTGCTGGCACATCTCACAGTAAAAGAGGGAGGAGTGCAAGGGCATGAGGGAGCGGGGTGGAGAGGGAGACCAAGAGAGACAACCGATTATCTTTTTTTTACTATGCTGGTCCTGTGAGATAGGGGAAATTTATAATGCACCTACTTACTCCAGGTTTTTCAAGGGTTGTCTTTGGCTGTATATCATATTTCCAGGGGTCAAATGTTTATACATTTAGTCTACAAAAGGAAAAATGTGTATTTTTACTGGGGAGTGACTGATCACAGGAGTGAGCCAGAGTGCTCAGTGAAAGAAAAGACAAGTTTCTTCACTTCTGCAGTGAGGTTAGCTAAGTGGTATAGGCTCTGTGCCCCATCTTGACCAGAACTGATTTATCAGTCAAACCACAACACCTTGACTGCATTGCATCCTTCCTTCCGAACAAAACCAAACTATCTTGAACAACACCCCAGGACATTTGTTTGTTAAGCTTAAACCAGTTTTGAGAATCTTACACCTTTTGATATGTAAACGCTTTCCTGGAATCAATCTGCCCACATCACTTGTTTAACCCACAAGACACTGAAATTGCAAGCAGCACATCACGTACCACTTACATGTAAATGATGCTGTAGCCGTACTGATGAACCTTGTCCAGATGGGCACTCTGTAGGTCTTGAACACAACCAAACTGATTGGCTATCTATAAAAAGCAATATAGCTTTTCTAAATAAGTTTTCTGATTAAGCTTAAAGGCATTCTAACATTCTGTGCTTCTTCTGCTAAGGTCAGAAGTCCTATGAACAGCCTACAGGGAAAACAAATACATATTTCTCACAGGGTAAACTAAGTGCTTCTCACTGGTCCTGCTTTAGTTGCCACCTCCAAAGGAAATTTTATGTTGTTTTTTAACACAGTGCCTCAGAGTTGATGGAGAGATGCTTCCCATGGGATGTTGAGCCCTGCAGCCCTTTGGGCTGCTCAGTCATCCTGCATGCATCAAGCATGCAGCAGTCCCAACAAGTCTTGTAGCATTGCCCATGCTGATAAGCTCTGCCTCCTCCTGACCTCTGAGTTGCCTAGTGCTAGGTGCTTGTTTTCCATACTCAGCCAGTTCAAGATTTTCCCGCTCAGAACTGCATTACTTGGGGTCTGTTTGCAGCTACCCTTAAAATAGACTCAGGAGTCTGGAAGTCTGTCCCAGCCTGGCCTCAAGTATCTTTCTGGGTAACCTACTGCATACTACACAAACAGGCACTCGCTGAATTACCAGTTCAGCCAGGAGCAGGCGGAGGTGTGGGCTGTGAGATACAGAGGGCTTGCAAGAGATGACAACACGCTTGGCACAGCACAGGGCATTAAGGAAGACAAAGCATGAAACCATACCTGACTCCCGTGTGAGTTTGTGTAAGACAGGCAGCTCTAGAGGACAGTGGCATGTTTTTATGTGTGTTCAAACAAAGCCTAGCACAACAAAGTCCTTAATCCAAACGAGCTCTTAAGTATCACAGTAATGCAAATTAAATAACACTAATAACACACTTTCCCTCACTGCTCACCAGGTCAGGCACGAGAGAAGGCCTCTTGTTGTCCTTGTTGGGAAGGTGGTGGGCTTTACATCAAGCTGGGACACATCTTCAGGCTAAGCTCAGATACAGAGTTACTGCCCATTAGCCAGGCTGCCCTGCCAGACCTGCAATTGCACCTCCTCCTGAGAGGAGAAATATGTTGGTCTATACCCAAGAGAAAAGTTAATGTCATTTATTCTGTATATGCCCCAGCTAAAAGCACATATTTGTACAATTACCAGGATTCAGCTAACACTGGTATTTTTGCATGCCACAGCAATTTGGCTGCGTCAGAGTCTATAGGATCTTTTTTAGAAAACAGATAAAATGGAGTTGGTAGAGACAAGTTTTCTGCAGACATGTGCTGAATGTGTACTTTTAAAAATAGTCTGTGCCAGTTGCTGTCACTAAATTTAATGAAAGAACTAGAACTTTTAGCAAAATGTTTCTGACCCCAAAAGAAAATGTGTTTCAGTCATTTCCATCTATTCTGTAATCCAGCATTATTAGTTGTCCCATTTCCCACAAGCAGAGTGCTGTACAGCAGGTAGTCCTACAGATACAAAGCTGGTCACAGAGTTCATCTCCTGCCATGAAAATGTGTTACAGTGAATGGTAACTGAGGATCTGCTCATGAAGGAGCATCTCACCTCTTCTAGTTACAGGAGGCAGGGAAAAACTATTAGAATAATTAAACATACACATCTGCATCATTAATCAATAACAAAATAAATGAGAAACAATATTTGACCACTCACTGAACTTGGCTAACAGTAGAAAACAACCTTCACGAATAACATCACTGTCAGAAAAACATAATTAGATACATTATTCCCAAGTAATATAGAAAATAATATGTATAGAACAAACATTCAACATTCAAACAATTTCATCCAACAGATGTCTTCAGTTAGCTGCTCATATACAGGGGATATCAGTGGAGAAGAGGCTCCAGACACTACACAAGATCAGCATTGTGCCTTTTAGCACTGTGAAGTTTTAAAGAGATTTACGAAGGAAAGCAAGATTATAAATTTGCTTATCAGTAACAGCTTTTTTGGAAGGCAAATGTTGAGAAAGATGAGCGATATTATGATAAGATTAAAAGTATGTCTTTTGGTAGGACATTCGATGATGAGTTCTGTAGGTAAATACGCCGGGTTAATGGTCTCTTTCATATTGTAACATTATCCTCAGAGGGATTTGCTTCCTCGGCTGCTCTCGGTCCCCTCCCCCAGCTCTGTGACATGAGAAATGCAGTGTTCTTAATGACTGGAGCAGGAGGGATCTTGTTATTGTGGCTGCATCACCCCTCCAGGACACAGTTCAGTAGAAGTTTGTCATGTGGCTGAGCAGAAACGATGAATGCAGGTTTTATGAAGTTCATTCCCCAAATACAAAGGAACAGGGGAAAAAAACCCCACCACATTCATGGCTACAGGCTGCAAGAGTACACAGTTCACAGCCGGAGCTCTACATTGATCACTGTCAAGCTGCTGGGCTGCAATGCACCTGCGAGCTCTCCCCCACTCCCTGAGCAGCAAGCCTTTACCTGCACTCCCACCTGCATTCGCAGCATCTCCCCCCTTACCCATCTCCTTTCTCACCTCTCTTCTTTCCTAGCTGAGGGCATTCGGTGCTTCAGTTTCCCTCTGATACCTAGATTGGGCCTGAGGAAAGCTAAATCACCCCTTCTGCTTAGAGACACATGGATATTCACCAGTTAATTCCCCCACAGGCTAGCTTCTTTACAGCCCTGCTGCCCTTGCCTGCCTTACCTTGGGTATTGCTTCATTTCCTGTTTGTTCCCGCAGCCGCCTCCTTTGCTTTTATTCCGGGCCATTCTGCAGGCTAATATCAAACAGGTGGAAGAGGTAAACATTTAAAAAAAAAAAAACAACCAACCTCTGAACAACCCAACATGTCCTTCCTCTTTTCAATGGGCATGATGATATTGTCAGGAAATGGGTCATAGCTGCAGGTGCTAGAAAATGAACTACGTGTATAGGAACGCCTGGAGTTTGTGTGTTGAAAATACACAGGCAAATAACTTTTCTTGTGAATAGGGTGTTCTAAATGGGTAAGCACTAATGCAAGGTCTCCTTGAGAAAGCACGCCGTGCACACCTCTGCTTTAACAGTCATCTTGCACTAAGCGAGTACCCCAGAACCATAGAATGGTTTGGGTTGGAAGGGACCTTAAAGATCATCTAGTTCCAACCCCTCTGGCATGGGCAGGGACACCTTCCACTAGACCAGGCTGCTCCAAACCCCATCCAACCCAGCTTTGAACACTTCTAGGGATGGGGCATTCACAGCTTCCCTGCCAAGCTGTTCCAATGCCTCACAGTAAAGACTTTCTGCCTTATATTTAATCTAAACCTATCCTGTGTCAGCTTAAAGCCAATCCCTCTTGTTCTATCACTACATGCTCTTGTTCAAAGTTCTCTTGTAGCCCTCTTTAGGTACTGAAAGGCTGCAATAAGCCTCCTTTTGTCCAGGCTGAAAAATCCCAACTCTCTCAGCCTTTCCTCATAGGAGAGGTGTTCCAGCTCTCTGATTATCTTCATGGCCTTCCTCTGGATTTGCTCCAACAGGTCTGTGTCCTTCTTGTGCTGAGCATCTAGAGCTGGATGCAGCACTCCTGGTGGGAGGAATGAGGCTTTGGGGCAGCCAGGCTGGCTCCCAGCAACAGCACAATGCAGCCCCCGATCACACATCACCACAGGGTTAAAACCTGGATTGGGAACTGCCACGCCCTCACCACTCTGGCTGATCTCTCTGATCTCTCTCCAGTGTGTTTCTTCCTGCAGGATTTGAGGCCTTGGTTGCAGGAAGCAGGTGGCAGTACTGGGAAAAAGCAAATGCCCTCCTGCTGTAGCACGCCCGTAGGCAAGTCTACATGTACCTGTGTCTGCACACATTGGTCGCACCTGACCATTTGAGGTTCGTGAATGCATCAAATCTGGGCTTTATAGGTTGGGCACTCGGCTTAACAATTTTCCTGCTTGTGCTGGATCATTCAGTTGGTTGGCATCTAGGTTGACAATAACTTAAGGTGCTCTTTTCCCTAGGAGGAAGGCTAGCAAGGCATGACGATATCAGGAGCTGCTCCCTTGGCTTTGTTTGTCCACTCAGGTCTGGGAAACCATATCCCTGAGCCCATTTCACCAGCTTTATTTTGGAAATCAGTGTCATTGTTATCTGCCAATAACTCACACAATTTACTGCTCTCAACTGCCCAGGAGGACACAGCAGACTCTAAGCCGGGTAAGGTTACTGCATGATAACAGCAATTTTTAAGTCAAATAGTATAATGAGGCTCTCTCTAGATGCTGACAAGCTTTGGATTTCCCATAGAAACATGTGATTGTGCCTGTGTCTTTGCCTGCTGTGTTGAGGACTCTCCCCCTCTTCTCCTCTGCAGGTCTGGCTCCCCAGCCCCAGCCCCAGCGGTGGTGGAGCTGAGTGGCTGTGGGCACTTGATGCTGATTAAATTCTGCTGACTGAGGAAGATGTCAAATTCTACCCAAAGCAGAGAGCCGCCAAGGAAAAGCTGCTTTTCTTTGCTTTTGACAGCTGGAGCCATGAATTTAAGCAGAGGTCTCACCTTCAGGCAAGTCAACAGCTGGGCAGGGAGCAGTCTCTCTTAAAGAGAGAGTGCACCGTATTTTGCTGGAGTTCAGTGTTGCCAGGAGGTGAACAAGTTGAAGTGTAAGAGAACATTTATGTAAAACCCCAGGTGCAACTGGGTTTTTTGTTGTCGGGTTGTTTTGGTTTTTTTTTTTCTTTTACTAGAGAAGGACCAAGTAACAAACAAGAAAGAGGAAATGAAAACACAGTCTTAATTCCCACCCTTCGTGTTTCTTGTCTTCCATTTCCCCTGCAGTATGTACAAGGAGAAGATGCAGCCCGTGTCTGTACAGGAAGTTCCCGAACCCGAAGTCCTTTTGCTAAGTCCATGCACTGCGTCACATCTATTTTTACACTTGTGTGCCATGCATTCTTCAGGAAATAGTGGCTCTGTTGGCCAGTAATGGGGTCCATAAGACTCTTCCCTGTTTCTAAATCTGTCAGTGCACAATAGCCATCCAAAGCTCTTTCTGCTGAGGAACTGCTTCTTGCCTTTGAGATGTGACACCTGTGTGCTCAGTTCAGGGGCCAGTGGATGGGAGTTCCCATTAAAAAGTATCACTGCCCTAACTAAATGCCCACCATTGCAAATATGACTGGCAGTATCACCTAAAAGACTGAGGGCTAAATGGCATTAAAATATAATTAGGCTTCACTCACACACTGTACTTTCTGAGTCCAAAAGATAAAGTGTCACTGCAGGGTCAGGCTTTGTGATACCTAATTTCAGTCTCATGCAGCAGAAACCAGGACCCAGAGGAGGCTCAGATCTTCTAGGAGGCAGGGACAGATACAACTCGGATCTAAGTGCATCAGGAAATACATAGCACACAGTCACGTGGCCACTGTCACATCATGTAATTCATGTGTGTGGTATCTCAGCAGGTGTGACCGGCACAAGTGTGAAATGCAGTGGAGCATTGTTATTGCCCTCTCCTACCCTCCATAAAGCCACAGCTGCTTACAGTGCTCTGGCCACCAGACAAGAAATCTGGGGGTACTCCAGAACTCTCTTGTGGGAAAGACAGCTTTAGGAAAGGCCTACATATTAGTTGGCCTATATTAGTAAAGGCCTATATACATATTAGTTGGACCAAAAGGAAAGTGTATAACTGTCTAGTTTGCAGTCAGATGGTAAGGGACATCCAGGGCTCCACATGCTGATGTCAGGGATGTTTCGGTACTTCATACAATCCTGTCTAGTGCAAAATGCACAAGCAATCCTGAGCAGGGTCTGGCTAGTAAGTGCCCTAGTCAATAGGCATCAGAGCCGTAACCACTCTTCTTCTCTCTGACAGAGTGAATCCAATTTTATTACCCTTCCTGGCTGGAAACCTACAAGAAAATAAATGTCCCACCCCAGTCTGTCCCCTGATCATTGTAACACTTTCTAGGGAGGTAGAAAATGTGAATTTTAAACCCTTCAGAAGGGAATTACGTCCATCTCCAAAGTACCTTGAAAATATGAAATGAGAGTAGGACAGCTCTCCCCTTGGTTAGCATGGAAGAAGTCCTAATGGACTCAACCATGTTTAAGGCAGGCAGTTACTTTGTGGTATCTAATGTATATCCTGGGAAGACTCGCAACTGCCAAGCTCTGGTGTGAAAACACAGGTTCATTATCATCATCAGTGTTGCTTTGAGGGGAAAAAAAACCCAACAAAAACCAGCAAGCATCATTATCCAGCCCAACAGGGAAAAGGAGGGAGTGGCAGAGAGAAATGTTGTGTGTCTGGACCTCCACTGGCCATCAATGTGGAGTAAAGTCACACTTCTCTGACCTGCAAGCACTGAAGTGTTAGTAAGCACTGTAAGAGTGCTTCAGTAGGATTTTTTTTTTGGATGATAAGAGCTGAAACACCTGTTGAAAGTAGGTATTTGCAGAGTTAGGCATAACTGAGGTTATCAACATTAAGATTTAGGGTATGGGAACCAAAACTACATCCAGATCCCAACCTTAATTCAGGCAGACCCTCCTTGGATTTAGCCTGATCCATTTCAACATTTTTTCCTAAAATTTTTCTTCTTACTTTAGCACCATCAGTGGTAGAAAGTTGAAGGTGGTTGTGAATGTGTTGTTTCATTTATTGAACAGACAAGGAGGCAAACAAAAAAAAAGGTTTTTTAACTATTTTGTTATCATAGCATAGATGGAAGATAAAATCCTACTTCTGCCTTAATAGCAACTAACTACCACCCTAAATCTTTTTCGGAAACTCATGCCAAAAATCAGCTTTCAAACATTTTGAAGTGCAAAGGCATTTGGAAAACCTGAAGTTATATTTCAAGTAGAATCGAAAGACAGAGACCACTTCTTGCTTGAAAGCAAGAAGGCATGGAAATCTGATGCCAGACTTCTTTCTCACTAGATTTTCCACCTAATTTCTAAGCCCCCCACTGTTCAGGTGGAGCTCAGTAGGAGTGAAAACTTGTATGGCTAAGTATTTTTCTGAATCCCATTTTTAAATGCTATGAAGCATCCACCATCACCATCTCAAGTAAGAAAGATCTTGGGTACAGTTGAAACCAGCAAGACATGAAATGAAAAAGGACAGTTTGTTGTGAGCATTGCAGCTAGAACTGCCAGCTTTGTGATTTTAGAAGAGAAACTTAACCATCAGCACATCGTGACATTTTTGGTGTGATGCATGATGATGTGTGGGTGGATTGCAATGCCACATGTTGTTATTTTAATGTATTATGATCATCAGGGTTCACTGAAGCATTGCTTCAGTGTTTCAGCAGAACATCATTATCTCCTCTAGCAGCTTCAGCTCAGCCAATCCTACTAGGTTCACAGATATTTAGTATATAACAAAAATCTACTTTGCCCAGATTTGCATCTTCATGTTTCAGCAAACCAGATAACTGGAAGCAATTTCATAGAAAATTATTTTAAAATGTAGTTGCATACATTCATACTAGAGACCTCATTCAGTCTTTTCAGAGAGGGAAATATGCCTTTTTACTTTTGCAATTAAACATGCAGTTTCCATTTCATACAATAATTATAATTAAAGAACATATTAGGAGACTATAACCAAACAATTTTCTTCCAAAAAGATAAAACTATTCTAAAAAAGGTATCAATTATAAATTTTTCTTCTAATTCCTGGGTG
The DNA here is from genome assembly GCA_013400975.1 of Atrichornis clamosus. Lineage (NCBI taxonomy): Eukaryota > Metazoa > Chordata > Aves > Passeriformes > Menuridae > Atrichornis > Atrichornis clamosus. The sequence goes on along the minus strand of WBMZ01007092.1, from coordinate 56,848 downwards.
AGCACAAAGAATGATCCTGCTGCAACTTTTTGTCAAGGAGAGATGCAAATAATATGATTCGCTTGCTACACAAAATGGATCTGATCTTGAAATTCTGGGGTAAATATCAACTATGCCTTCTAGAAATAAAGCTTTAAGCTAACACTAATGGAAGTCATAGGATGAAAGCTTTCCCTGCCACATTGAAGATACAGGGCACAATGCACAAACCTAGCTGAATTTGAAAGAGAATCCAGAGTATTTAGTCTGCAGTTATGTAAGCTAGGATTTGTTAAGCACAGTTGTGTATTCATTTGGATAGTAACTTCCCACACAGGCCTGTGCTGAGATTATTTTAGCTGTGTGAAGGACCTCTGTGTCCCTATTACCAGGAAATAGTTAATATTCTTCCCTGCTGGGGCCCACATGCACCTGCACAACTGTGGTGTGTGGTTTCTTCTTGCAGCTGCATCTGTGACTGCTGCTGCCTGTGCAGAGGTTTTAAAGTGTAAGTGGAGAGCTGGTAAGGCTGCCCTTCAGTGGCACTGCAGACTCAAGGGCTGCTGCAGAAGCACTGAAACCACTTTCTGAGGAAAGAAGTGGCTTCAGCAAAGTGTGTTTCTCAGCTGTTAATATAATAACACTGGAAAATTCAACACATATTATAAATATACCAATTAATTATGTATCCTCATAGTGCCATTCTGGAGTTTCTGTCTATTATTATCTAGATCTTTCCAGAGGAAGAAATGAGGCTGTGAGACTAACTAGTTTGCCTAATGTCACTGAGGGCAAACCTCTGGCAGATCCCTGTAGTGTGGCTGTTCAGTCTCTTTGCTTCTCCCTTAGTTTGCTATCTGAATTCCTTGAGCAAAAGGAGGACTATTTTTGTCCCAATTGCTAAAGCCCATCATTCACAATATCTGCTCCCTCTCAGGAATGAGAAGATTATGGGGGTCAGTAGTCAGAAGAGGGAGTTATCAGCTAGCCCTGGGCTCCAGGAGTGGTGATTAGGATCATCTGTTATTAACCACAGATGCATGCTCTGGAGCAGAAGTGCTCAATTCTCCTCTGCATTTGAGATCTGTCTGGTGTGAGGGTGATATATGGGAGGGAAGAGATTGTGTTCACTGATTCTACAAGGTGATGTGATTTAGAGGAGCTAGATAGTTGTTTCACTCTATTCTCATCATGTGATCCCCTCAAGGCTCGTATACCAGTGAAGGATCACCAGAGTCGAAGGACTGCTTGCCCTTTGCACTCCTTTTCCACACCGTTCCTTACCCCAGCATGCTCCCCATGGTGTGGTGGGAGAGTGACAATTGGCACATGAGCCAAATCTGCTGCCTTTGGACTGATGGAGATTTTTTTCCCCCAGGCAACATTTTTAAGCCAAGGATTTCAGTGTCAACCTTGCTTTTAAGAGAGTGCGTGCTGTTATCTTTAGGTTTACAACTTTCTGAAAAGAAAAGGAGATTTATAGGAAGAAATATGATAGAGCATATGTGCACCTTATCATGCAAGACAGGCAGACAAACATGGCTACATGAAGAATTACTGCATGTGGCTGTTGGTGCATGGTTGCACAGGGAGTTTTACTTATGTTCACACACAAAGCTACTCATTTCAAGCAAAAAGACTACCAGGGTGAGAGATCATGTAAGTGGAAAGAGATGCTGTCTGTGTATTTCATGTGTACTTTTTAGTGTAAAAATTCTCCATCTGCTCTAAGAGTAGCTGTATTTAGGTTAAAAACACAAAATGTCTCAGCATAAATCACCGAAGTTTTTCCTTCTTTTGGAGACTTGGTTGCTCCCCTTCCCCCCTGCTTCTTGGCTAAAAGTAAATAAAATCCTCCTGAATTTTTTTGTGAGTAGGAAAAACCTATGCCTCTTGCACAACAAGTGACCCCCATTTTATCTGGTTTAAAAGAGCAAAAGTTATAGGAAAGATTCCTGGGAAATGTCTTATTACTGCCATAGCCCTAAGCCTTGATAAGAACTCCATCAAGCTGATACACCCACACATACATACATAACAGGTGGCCGTTGCTCCCAAACAACCTGCTACCGAAAGAGAATGAGGCATTTTCTCACAATATTTAGATTCCACAAAGATTTTGAAACTCCTGCTAAGTCTTCGTGCACACTGTCAAACCCCTGCCTGAACAGCCAGCCCACATTGCAGCAAGTTTAACTTGGAGGAAAGAAAACTGGGGGACAGGGTTTCATTGTCACCCACCCTTTATCACACCCAGCATTCAAGCATTAGAGTTTCCCTTAAGTAATTGAAGGATTCACCTATTAAGTTCTCTTCTGTCATTCAGCAACTCTGAGAAGAGCAGCTTCATTATTAGGCTCACAGCTGTCTTGGGCAAGTCACTCATCTGTGAGCTTCCAAGCTTCTGCACTTGTTATAATTCATACATAGGAACTCAACATTCTTGCAACTCTCCTGCAAAGAAATACCCTCTGCAAGAGGCAAGAGAAACAGGTGTTTTTTTATCCCCCTTCATTCCATATCTGGCCCATTTTAGGCAGAAGGCAAGAGCTTCAGCAGGAAAGCAAATGCTAGTGAACCTTTTGCATCAACTCTGAAGCACCTGGATGCAACATCTGCTGCTAGCTGGGCTGAGTAGGAATTAAAAATAAGAGAAAGATGGCACTACTGATGACTCAGATCATGGTGGGAGGCTCCCAGCATTCACACCTAGTCCGGGAGAACCTCACAGCTATGAGCAGTAAGGGAGCAGCAATCCCTTCCTCTGCTCTGGAGCTAAGGCCCTTGAATACTTTTGTGACACTTGAGGCTGAAAGGTTGTTTGTTGTCTGGCTTGGCAGCTCCTTAGCTCTTTCCTGGACTCTGAGGTTCCTCCTCTCCAGTAAGGAGAAGCAGGTTTCCCATTGCCTGGCAGAGAAAGCCTCAGTGCCTGGAGGTTTTGCCTCAGCCTCAGCCAAGGCCTCCACTGAGCTCTGTCTGGCGTCAGGTGCTGCAGCAGAGCAGCCTGCACCTTTTGCATCTGCAGGCCAGCGAGCACAGGCTTGCTCCCCAGCACCTCAGCAGGTGTCACTTTTTATTTGTGCCCCATGCATTTCAGAACTGGTACTAAATGCAACAAAGCCAACTGCCTCTGGCCATACCAAAGAAATTCATGCTACTACTAGTAACACCAAATAAGGCAATAAAAGACATTGCTTAGTTTGCACAACCTTTTATTTTCCTTCCTAGAACTATTTTTAGTTAAACAATTTTCTGCCAAAAAAGCTCTGTCTGTGTCCAGAACTGCCCTGGTCATCGGCACTGTTACCAGGGACTCGAGCTTTATGGCCCTCATAACTCCGGAGGGCGAAAGGTCGAGCTGTGGAGCCTTTGTGTCAGCTCCACATTTCTCTTTAAACACATGTGAGAGACAAAGCTCCCCTGAGACCCCCATGGAAACTGCCTCCGGGGGAGGGGAGAGGGTGAGAGAGCACTGGCCTGGCAGATAAAAGCAACATCAAAAGGAGCAGGGAGCAGCTGTCCATCTGGAGAAGCAAGCTTTTTTTCTTCTTCTTCTTCTTTTAGGAGAAAGAGATTGTCTCAAAGGATAGTCTCAAAAAATTTTGCATGGAAGGAGAAAAAAAAAAAAACAACAACCAACCCACCGGCAAGGGGGAGGGCAGAAAACCCCGCAGCAAACAGAAGGAGGTGCTGCTTGGCAAAAGTCCCAGGCTGAATCATTTAAATCACTTTTAGTGCCTCCAAATGCCCATTGCTGCCTCTGTTTATAGAGTCACAGCGAGAGGCCTGAAGAGAATATATTTCCCAAAGCAGCATCTGAGCTTGGGAATGAATCAAAACTCACTTCATACACTGCAAACCCTCTCTCCTCTGACCAAGCTTTTGTTCTGTTGGTGCGTTTGGTGTCAGCCTCCATACCCACAAGAAAAACCCCACAGCTTGATGGCCAGATAGCTGAGTGTGTTCATGACAGGGAGGGTTGCACTACACAGGCTTTCTAGTATGTGTAATTGCAATAATAAGCATTCTGCATATAGGTATTTGTATATCTCAACACAGCAGTGTAGGTGTAATTCTTCTGTGTTTCAAACTGACAAATTGCCCATCTATACCATTGGATAGACAGACATGAAAAGCTCTTGTCCTAGGCTGTAACTATTCAAATAATTAGTCAAACACAACATGTACCCACCCCAAAATGACAAAAAAACCTGCGGTCAAACTCAACAAATTCAGCAGCAAATCCCAGTCAACATCATAAATGGGACTGACAGTGCTAACTCCTACTCCTGGCCTTGTTCAAGGGCTGCCCATCACATATACTTGCACCTGAAGACACTTAAGAAGATGCTGACAGTGTATTTCGCATTTCAGTACTGGTTGAAAACATATTTTAAAAAACGAACAGTGAGCGACATAAAATCAAGGAAGTCTAACTCATTTTTCACCAATCCAGTTCTCTCAGTATTGTGAAGCTGAAGGTTCAGAATTATTTGAGTACCCAAGAGGATGCCAGGCTGCAGCTGTTGGAGACTCTTGAACTCTGCATTGGTAAAGTGAAGATGTTGCACGTGGCCTGTAAAGCGTTTGTCTATCCTGTGTGATTCCTAACATGAAAACACCTGGAAGATTCCCACATGTCCAGCAACGTACCTTATACCAAAGGGAGAAAGGATGAAGGATAGAAGCAATGGCCTTCTGACCTCACAAGGTGAACAGCAGCCCAAGGTGCTCCCTGCCTTCAAAGTTCATCACAGCATTACTGCCCTGAATCAGGAATGAGATCTTCCTTCCTCTCTGCAGTGTGGGTACAAGCCATGGCCAGGGGCAGGTACCTGGCCAGCTGGACCAGACCAGTGGTCAGCCCTGCCATGGCAATCCCTGACACCCTGTGGGGGTGTTCCACACGTGTGCCTTAAAACAACTTGGCTTGTGCTATATGCATCTATGCAGGACATCCACAGGGAGGCAGGGAGGAGTATGGCCCTATTCACAATTCACCCTGGGACACTGATCAGCATCTCTTCGTGTCTGCACAGCCTCCCACAGTGGCAGCCTGGGGTGCTCCCAAATGCCTGTGGTGGCATCCAGAGGGCAGGCAAATGTGCCTGAGTGTGTCCAGCACATTCCATTCAGCATGTTGCTTGTGGCAGTGCTGCAGATCTTGCCAGCCTGGGGGCAAGGGCAGGAGCTGTGGAGTGATCTCCTGGGAACTAGGCTGAGATGTCACGTTAAGCAGTGAAGGGAGAGGGCAATGCTCCCACTCCATACTGACATGGATTATTTTAGCCAACTTGCAACAGGCACCTGTGCACTTTGGTGCACCTTGAGAAGACAGATACCTCCATCCACAGCGCTATCCATAGCTCCTGTGGCACACTCCTGTCCCAGCTCAGGTACTCCCTGTGTCCAGGGCAGAGCCAATCCCTGCGTTCTTCACAGATCTGACTCCCACCTCATGCCTTCTCACTGCTGGGATAATAAATACTTCACGCCTGAGAACAGTGCAGGGCCAGGCTGCTCTCCCGCTCCCCGATAGCACGTCCAGGGGCGGCAGATTGGCAGGTTGCTGGAGGAGGAGAACCTCACGGGCTGGCGGGCAGCCAGGCCGCCATGGCCTCCTGCCACAGACCCTGCATTTCGCAGGGCCAGCCTGCCAGACACGTCCCCTCGTCGCGTGACGGGCTGCTCGGCTGTTTCGCAGGCTAGAAAAGATTTGCCTCATCACTGAGAGGCCCATGCAGGGTCCCCTTCACCGTCCTCACTCAGCCTGGGGTTTAGAGGGGCTGGTGGGTGAGCCTCGTTCTGATTCTGGTTCAAAATTGGTGCCCAAAGTGCTGCAGTTGACTTTCATCTCCTCATGCTTCTGATGGGGATACCCTATATTTGTTCTTGTCTGTGTTTTGCAATCCACTGCCAACATCACCAGGGCAGAGATCTTCCCTTCCCATTGTCCATCAGTGCAGAAAGGCACGCAGCCCAGGAGAGCCCAGGACCCACACTGATCCACCCATGGTGACAGTGGTGCAGGTGAGCTCCTGACAAATCTGGATGCAGAAAGCCAGTGGCTCTTCATGCCTGAGGTGTGTAGTCAGTGGCAGTCTTTTACCCCAAAGCCAGGTTGTGTGAGTTCCCAAATACCAAACTGCTGCTTCCAGCCCCACTGTCCTGGGACTGGCTCCAGTCCCAGCTTCCACTGCGGGAATAAGCAGAGCCTCTCCTTCCAAGCAGCTCTGATGCCCAGTCCCACTTGCAGCCTCACAAACCCAAAAGTTGGCTCTGATGGTGTTGGTGAAGAAGAGAATGCTGGTTTTTTCTCAAGAATGGGCTATCTGCCATGAACCACAGATTCAAATTGTGGTGAAGAATAGGGCTACCCATACATCTACATTTTCAGATGTGTCCTCTTTTTCTCTGGAAAAATATCTCCAGTTGGATATTTTTGGATATTTTTCTTTTCTTTAAGCTTTACAGATTTCTCATGGTTTTCTGAATATTGAGTTGGCCCCTCTGCTCAAAAGCCCCATTGCTGCACTGCAGCACATCTCAGAGTCTCAGACAGGTGTCCAGGAGTCAGCCCAGTAACTCCAATGCGCAGACCTACTGCTTGTGTACTGCCCAAAGTATCTAAATATCAGTCTGAATTGCAAAGAATAACTGTACAGGACACACACATGCTGTGCATCTGTCTGCAAAATCTTGAGCAGAAATATGGGAGCCCTAGAGCAGAATTTGTTGCAAATGTGTTACTCAAGCTTACTTGGCCTATTCTTAGTGTCTTCCCCTCCCTAGTAACGGGTCCCGGTAACAGACTGGTACTTGCGTGATCTCTTTGATTCCTCATTGTTATCTCCCAACTGAGTCTGGAGCAGAAGTTTCTGACGTTGCTCACTGCTGTGGTGGCCACTTCTGTTCATGTGGTACACACCGTACAAAGGCTACTCATCTAATTTCCCTGTGACCTCATGGCACAGGATTTGCACCCCACAGCTCCAATGTCTTAGATGGAATTATTCCAGACATAGCTGAATATAATTTCTATCAGAATCTGGACTGTATTTTAACTGCATTTAGCCCTTGATTATGTTTCAATTGTGTTTCATCTTCCACAGACCTTTAAAATGCTTTTGCACTTGCATTGTTGCAGTGAGTGCAGTCTCGGAGCTGCTCTGATCAGCCGGGCAGAACGCGTCGGTGCAGGACAAGGTTTTTCTGATGGCTGGACTGAAGCTGAGACATACGCATCTGCTGGACAGCCATCTGAGCCCCAATCTTGCCCTTTTTAGCATGCTTCATTTGCGCATGCAAAAAACTGCTTGCAAAAACAACATCTGAAAAAAAATCCTTCCAATTCTAAGGGTAAATGTCCAGAATGTTAATTTATTAAAGCAAGTCCCACCAGACCATGCACAGGCTCTGAAGAAAAGGCCCAGACATGCACAGTGGACTGAGAGCAAATCCTGAGAGTTTGTCAGAGTAAGACTCTTGTACAAGTTGCTTTCTTGTTCTTTCCTCGCCGAGCACCCCTCATGCTCTACAGTATTTGAAAGACCCTGAGAAAGATTGCACAATGAAAGTGCTACTGTTAATGCAACACCCTGGTCAAGCCGTGAAACTTTCCCCAGGGCCTCAAGAAGCCCCTTTGCTGACTATTTTTTTTGCTTCACCAGAGCTCTGCTTGTACTGAAGGGGTTACTGTCTCGTACAATATAACAGTGGGGCTGACTTGGCTGGAACAGACATTAACTTCCACAGTAAATCTGGCAGGAGCTGGTAATTACAGAAAAAGCAGCCAGGGGTCATGGCCAGCCAATGCTCTGGAGTAACAGAGCAGAAAATCAAAACAGAGGGGGAAGGGAAATCATATTCATCATAGTCTTAGGGCTGAGGTCGGTCTTCTCCGAACTATCAGGAGCCTGTCGTCAATTGTTATGTTTAGAAGGAGCCTCTGGAAGATGAGGTAATAATAATGTTAAACATTAACTTGTTAGTGCTCCCGCTGCACTGCAAATTCACCTCCACCCCAGCACAGCTGGGAAGGGGGAATGAACGCTCCCTGGAAACAGCCAGGAATACGGGTCACTAACTGCGCGCCTGCGTTTGTCCCATTTCTGGCAGGTTTCTAGTGCTAACACACGACCCAAAGGTTCCTGGTTCATGAGTCCTATGCTCTCCCCCCATCCTACATTGTTTCCAATCCTCTGGCACACAGTTTTCCCCTTGCCACTGCTCCGGAAAATGGGCAGCAGGGCAAGGGAGGTCTGCCTGCCAGCAGTGCTGCCTCCGAGCTGGCAGGGACAGCACCCATGTGAGTCCTGCACAGGATGGCAAAGCCTCATGTATGGAGCAAGAGCAAGCATCAAATGCCTTCGTGGCATCCAGATAAAGCCTGGGAGAAAAGAAGACTGGTGATGTTCCTGCTGTCCTACAGCTCCCCATAACTCTGCTCTCCAACACCTCTCCTTACAGCCTAAGCTGAAATAGTGGCAGCCCTTTAGCTGTGCCTGTAAGCAGGCTAGCACTTCCTGAGAGTCCATCCATGAAGGAGTGAGGTCACAGAGGATGTGAAGTGTTGTAAAACACAGGGCAACTAATGGCTAAAATAGTTACTTTGACACTGGAAGAGCCAGCAGCACTTCAGTGCTCCTTTGGACTTTGGCTTGGGCTCTTGCATGCACAGAAACCACCACACCATCCTGATGGGAAACCCCATCCTTTGACAGAGTTGCCTAGATTAAACAGACAACATCCCATTGCAGAAACAGAGGAAAATGGAGCTTTATCCCTGGCCATGGTGCAGTTTGGCACGTACCCTCTGACGGCTGCCTGGCCTCACCCAGCCCTTCTGTAAATGGAGGGTATTAAACCTGCCTTAAAGATGTGCTGAGGCTTAAATAATCCACAATTACAGAGTACTGCTGACATCTACAGAAGATGAGAGCCATTAAAATGGAGAATTCAATGATTAGTGGGAATATAAAAGAACTTGAGGTCTAATGCACAGAAAACATGGATTAGCTGATGTAGGTTGAGCTGGCCTCTGGAAAAAGTCATTGGCATGGGTGGGCCCGCATGCTGTGTACACAGTGGGCTCGCTTGTGTGGCAGCCCTGCTTCACGTCGAGGGAGAAGCCCCTTGCCAGCTGCTGCAGAGGGGGGCCAGAACAAGAGACCCTTTTCTGCCAGTCTGACTTTCCAGCTCAGACTGAGTGATCCTGGAGAACTCTGGAGAAATGATTTGTTTACTCATTAAATGACTAACGAGGTGGCCCCTGTCTGGCTCTCTGCATGCCGGCCGGTGCTCAGCGGAGCGGAGGCAGCGGCCCCTGCTAGAGGCGGTGGGCGACCGACTGGCTCAGAGAAGAGAGGGCAGGAGCCGTGCATGCCAGCCCAAGGCCAGCCACTGACACCACCCCACAGGTTGTATCCCGACAGAGTTTACTCTCAAAGTAGTGCTGGTGGGCACTAACCCTAGAGACAATGCACAGAGTGGTAAAACAGACACCTGTAAGTATATGTAACACAGGAATATGTGAATTATGGCTTTAAAAAAAAGTTTAAAGAAAATTGCAAATTATGCGCAGTCTTCTACCCACCCTGCTGCATCTCATCCTTGCATTCATAAAACCCTATTAAAAATGGGAAAGAAAGGGATACTGGGCTCAGACTGGTTGTTAGCTGCTGGTAGCCATTCACTGCGGTACGGCACTCACCACACGGCAGCTTGTCTCAGCATCCACTGTAGCCGTCTGACACACAAACAAGTTATCAGTTCGATTTGTGACTGCCTATGGAGGGAGCCTTGGTAGCTGCATGCCACTGGAGGACAGGTAAACAGTGCATGTCTGCTCACAGCAGCTGTGATTCAGCCAGTGGAATGCAGCTTATGGAAAGGTGAGAGGTAGCCCTGGCACTGGTGGGCCAGGGTTGCAGGTGGGTAATAACCAAGCCATGGCACCAGACCGTGATGTTCTTGTATTTGCAGGCTGCTCGATGGGCTGCAGCACGTGCCTGGGGCTGGGGCTCTGGCTCCTTTCCCTTGTGTTTCGGTTCAAATTAAAACTAGGTACTGTGAGCTAGATGCTTCTTTTCAGGAGAATTCTGGCCTAGTTTTTGCAAGCCCAAGGCGTTAACACAAGCTTCAGGTGTTCTCACAGACTCCACAGCACTTCTCTGAATTGCAGCCTGCCTTTGTTGAGGTGCCACACTGTTCACAGGCAATGGGAGCCACCAGTGTGCTGCCACTCAGGCTTCGAGGAGGTGTAAGGGAAGTCAGTACTGTCACTGCCCATGCAGCTCTCCAATGCCCAGGCACAGTTCCCCCCATGTAGCATTGGGGAGGCAATATTTGCTAGAATTAAATTACCTCCAGGGTAAAAGGTTCAGGTTTGGACCTCTCTGAGGGGGGCCAAGCCAAGTGCCACTTGAACTTTTTTGAACCATAAAATGTAAGGACACACAAAAATAATAGTCCAGGAATCTTCAGAAGATGTGGGAACAAGTCTTACTTTAAATACAAGTGCAATTTTCTCTAACCTCAGTGTCATGATTCAGCATTTCTAAAGTAAATAATTTACAATAACAAAGGCAAGAAGCTAAGAGGTTTGTGTGGGATCAAGGTAAAAATGAATTTTGCAACGTGACTGAGATGAAAGGTAGATTATCATGGAAACAGAACATCTTGATCCTACCACTAAGGAAAAACTGAATCCTCCACCACAAAACCTAGTCTGAGTCATTGTATAATGAACTGAGCATTGCTCACAAAAACTCAGCTCTGAGCTCTTTTTTTCAGATAATAAAAACACTGATGATATTTTTATATTGAGTTAATGGTCTTGAAGAAGAGCCACAAAATTGCACTTTGCTGCACAAACTCCTACTGAAGAGGAGAAGTCTGGACGGTAACAAAATGATTCTGGATGCACTGTTTACTTATCGTGTGCCCACCCCCCCCTTTCCTTTCCTCCCACACAAGCACCTAAACCCATTTGTGTGCTTGTTGGGAAATACAAGATCTGTTCTCAGGGCTGCAGAGATTTACAGTATGATTCAAAGAAAAGTAGAAACCCTCCTGCTCTCTCCTCGTGTTTGCCAGTTCTACTAACACTGAGGAGGAGAATGCCAAGATAGCTTAAATCTCAGCAGACCTTTACAGAGCTCGTCCAGTGTTTCTATCCACATTTTACAGCTGGAGAAACACGTTCAAAGGCAGGACCTTGACAGTACCAGCGTGCTTCTACAAAAGAGATTCGGCTACTTCAGAGTTAGCAGGATGAGCCCTGGCATAGGCAGGTCTCCTTTTCTGGCAGCAGAGTCCCAAAGGCAGCTGAAAGCCCCCCTGTCTACAACCACCTCCCAGCAGTGCTAATGCTTCTGCTCCAGTACTAGCAAGAAGGGATTTCTATGGACATTTTGCCTGGGTGGGGTAAAGATTAAATTATTTGCCTGGGACCAGTGTACAGGTTAGTGTCAGAACCAGGAAAGGTAGCTAAATCTCTGGCTCATGCAGTTAAGGATGTGTGCAGACAATTGGGCTGGGAGCTTGTCATCACCTCTTATGAGGAAAGTGAAAGGGGGAGGCCTCTTGGAGAGCATTAGTGCTTTTATTGCAGAGAGATATTACAAAAGATTGCACAGTGGAACATGTTCCAGAATCAGGAGGGAACTCAACTCTAAATCTTTTGATTCCTTTTGCAGCTGGAAACATGTCACAGCAGGATCCACTGCAGGTCCTAGTGCTGGAAAACAATAGAGATAAATGCTACAAGAAGGTTTTTCTCATATAAAAACCACACTTTTTTTTCTAACATGAAATTGTTTTCACACCAAGCCTCTCCCTAACACTAGAAGGACTGTGACAGGCTGAGGGATGAGTGGATGTGGCACGTGACATGAAGGTGGAATTCAATAGCCAATGGAAGAGATGTTGATCTAAATTATACTTCACTTTAAGGCTGTGTGACCCTTTTTCTTACCCTTTGACTGGACTTTCTGAATGCTTCCGACACAGATTTCCATACTTGAACCGCAATATTTCAGATACTGCAACTGTAAAACTCAGTGAGGAACAGCCGGAGAGCTTGACTCCCTCACCTTGAACCTCCTTGGATGTGGTCAGGGCGTAGCCAGCCACTGATGTGTGAAAGCCAGCATTTGCTTGCTCACTCATTTGCTTTCAACCTCCACCCCCCATAGCCATTGAAATGTTGCTTTTGGCAAGAACTGGGGCACAGGGGAGGGACAATTACCACGAGCACTCATTGTTTGCAGAATGTTTTTCTTAATGCCTTAGAAAAAAAAAGAAAAGGGTCAGGTTGAAAGGTCAGCCGACCTTTTTGTTTTCTTTGGAATGAGAGATTCAAACTCTTCAGAAAATGTTTTATTAGCTCTTCTGAATTTCACTTTCCGCAGAGGTTTTCTCTCCAGGCGATGTTTAGAGGCACCAGCAAGGAGTGCCCACGCTCATCAAGCTGAAGGTGATTTAAGGAGAAGGACAAGATCTGCACTTTGGGTAATGGAAAGCAATTCTTTGCTTCAATTTTTTTTATGAAAGAAAAAAACTACTTACTTGCTGAGGAAGGAGGAGCTGGGAGAGTGAGCGAAGGGCTGTGGAGTCAGTTTTACATTAGCCCTGGTCAGCATTCACTGGAAACTCCTCCATTTGATTCAACCACCAGCTACTCGGGCACACCACGAGCATTTGCAGTCTCCTGCATAGATAACGACTGTTTATCGGACAAGTCCACACTAGTGGCATTTCAGCATTTCGGCCTCTGGAGCCGGGTGTCTGGTGAGGGCATGGTCCTGTCCTGGGAAGGTAGCACAACAGCAGGCTGGCATTGAGTGGAGCAGTGCTCTGGCTATGCCTGCATGACCCCTTTTCTCCCTGTGGAAAAACACAGAAAATGAGATTCCTCTCCTTTGTGAAGGGCTTTCAAACATGATGACAAAAGGCAGTATTCAGAGCTGGAAACTATTATTGTTCTTCTCTGGGGGCATTCAGTCCAGGACAGGTTGGGGATTCAGCAGTAAATGAGGATAAGAAAATGCCATTTTACTATAGCATATATGTAAAATAAAAAACTTAATTCTCTTCATTTTGGTAACTTATCACCTTACGTTTGGCAAAGTGTGTTTTTGAAGTGATCCAGGTAGTTCCATCCATACTAATGGCTCTAAGACTGATTTCTCCTTTTTCATTTTCCGAGTTGCAGTCATTGAGATGTAAAAGACACGGGCAGAAACAGAAATGTTCCTAAAACTAGAGTGATCAGAATGGTGTGGGGGCCCTCAGGGATGGAGTTCAGACCACCATCTTCTCATCATGAACGTATGAATGAGAAGAGAGTGGTTTAGCATACAGCCTCTCTTCATGAGCAGACACTGAAAAAGCTTGAGTTTTGCATTTGTGCTTCTCAAAATGCTTCATGGCAGGAGCAGGCATCACTTCTCCCTCTACCTATACTCCAGCACACAAGTGCCAAGCCCACCTGATATGTTGCTAATAGGTTTATAGCTGATTGTGGGGATGTGAGTTGCAAACACAGGCACGTGTGTGCATGGCAGTGAGCAGACCCATGTCAGAGATCCAAGAAGCAGGTCTAAATAAACCAGTACAACACTGGGTGCAGAAAGTAGCTCAGCTCTTGGAAGCAGGACAGCTGTGTCAGCAGGGTATCCATGCTGGAGGTAGCCCAGCTGATAAATCTGCTGCCTGAGGTTGCTGCAGTGCTCACCCAGCATGGCTGCTGGGCTTCCAAGCTCCAAGGCAATGGTTCTTTTGGTTTGGGAGAGAGCTCAGAGGCTGCAAAACCACAGTCCATGAAGCAACACAAACACCTTTTCTTTGGGTATGGGAACTGGGGGGATAATTTACCATTTGTCCGTGGTCCCTTCCTATTTACACCTCCTTCATCAATGTGTCTGGGTGACAATTCTGTCTAACTCAGGAAGAGGTTGGCTAAGCAGTGGCTCCCCGTGGGTTTCAGCCAACCCCCAGTGCAAGCCATTAGGAGGACTTTACATCTTCAGCAGACCTCCTGTCTCTGGATTCAACCCCCAGCTCAGAAGACAAGCCCAGATAAGGCTTCTCTTCACAGAAGCAATTCTTACTTCCTCACCCAGAACAGCACTGCCCCGCTGTGTGATGCGGCTGTCCCCTGTACCACCAAGCCCTGTTTCACCCATGGGTACCAAAGTCTCTGCGTGCTGCAGAGGACAGGGATGGTGCAGGCTCATCCTCTGTAGTTTCACCAGACAGGCATTTTGTCAACTACCTGGGTTTGGGATGGCAATTCGGTCCTACAGAATAAATCTGTGGATTACAGATTGGAGCAGCGTGAGTTTTGGAGATAGGCACCCCGCATGAATCCAAGCTACAAAAACAGAGCCCTGACCCTCTCCTCAGGCAGGGTAACCAACGCCCTGGCAGCTCGGCGAGCGGGCGGACTCTGTTACCTAATCTCCAGCTGTGGGCTCCGCGCCGTGCCAAGTCTCCTTTGGCTCTGTCTAGTAATAATCGTTTCTGGAGTCCCGCCAGGGCCTCCTGCCAGTTCCAGTCACACTCTACTAATGCGAGAGGCAGAGTTTATTAATTCATCGCCAAGGCCCATTGTCTGGGACACTGCCTGGCTGTTTATTTACTCCAATATGGTCTGTATTTACTCAGACAGAGCAAGCGAGGGGACTTTGTCTAACTTTGCAAGACCTTCTGCTGGAGGAGACATGTGACCTTATGCAGAACTTCAGATAAATGTGCAGAGCTCGGGAAGGACCTTTTTTTTTCAAGTGTGGCCTCAAATAACACCGGTAGCCAGTATTGACAAACTGTAGCAAAGTGTAATAAAGGAAAGGAAAACATAATAGACTTCTCATTTGAAATACATTTGTGAGTGTTTTGAAGATAAAAGCAGAAAAACAAATGCGTACCCTAGGACTGAGGCCACGAGATAGGGATTTGCAGCAAAGGGAAAGGGCTTTGCTTACAGAAAGGGACAAGTCAAGACATGTTAACCTGAGGCCACCCTCCCCTTTCCACCAGCCTCCACCAGCCTCCAGCAGTGTGGGGCTGCAACTGGAGGTGGGAAAAGGCTTCTGCTGAGGACATGTAATGGCACCTGATGGCAGCATGCTGGTTGTGATACCAAAGGGCACACAAGACCAATTGTAAAGGCCATTAAAGCTTTGTCAATCAGGGGAGGGGTTTTTTTCCAGGTAATCCTGCTGTACTGGCATAACTCTTGGTGTGAATTTCTGTTGGAATAAATGTGTCTTCTGCTAAGGCAATTGAAGCTGGTTAAATATGATGCTTTCTTCAGCAATAAAACCTCTTTAAGGAACTCCTGCCCTCTTGTCCTTGCTCTCACCTTCGCACTGTTCTCTGTTACACCTTTGTTGTGAAATTGTGCTGTGAACTGAATCTTTGCAAGAATCTCCACTTGGGAATGAAGAAAAAAAAGCCAAACAAACTTTCTCCCCATAACATACAATATTTGCAGTCCTGGCTAAAGCACATTCATGTACTTGCATACTGGGCCAACTCAGTCCAGGGAAAGGCTACTGTATTCCTTTAATTCTCCTGGTTTATTCAATGTGGTAGGAGTCGTACATGCATGTATGTGTATACAAACATACAGCTACTTACATGCATGTGTGTATTTATAGAAACAATCCCCCTGGGAGTGGGGGTAGGGAAAATTACAGCAATTTGAACAGTGCATGCTCTTGTCTGGCTTGTTTTAAGTCAGATCCTCAATGCTATTGTAACACGGTTTTGTATTTAATTTCCTGTGTTTGTAACTCAAGCCAACTTCCAGTGTTGCTTGTGTGAGTGTTTGTTTGGGTTTCTCTGAGGGCCTTTCTTTTGTTGGAAAGTGTGAGGATTTTAACATAGCTGTTAACACCACACAAAAAAGCCTGATCTTGTTTTCACTGGGGCAACATCCTTGTGCTTGCAGTGGGAGCAGAGCTGGTTTCCATGTCCAGCATCAGCATCTCCTCACACAGGCCCTGTCTCTGTCTGGGGACACGGTACAGCCATCTCCAGGGAAGGTTTTGCTCCCACTTTGTGCCACCCGGAAAGACCTGTATGTCTTAAGGAGCAGCTCAGGCTGCGACTGACAGAGCAGGTGGATTTAGTACCTGCAACTCCAGTTTTCTTATCTTCGGTGGACATGCCCCGCCTCTGCCAGGAGATGAGCAGGACACACTGCACTGGCTGCCCCATGCCACTGCTTCCTACGTTTGTGCAAACCAACTAAATGAGCCCAGTTGTCAAGCCAGCGTGGCAAAGCCCACAGTCTGTGTGCTTTTCTCTTTGGCCTTGCCGGCGAGGCGAGGCCTCTCTGGGCATGAACAAGGGCACTGCTTCCTCCCGCTGCCTCAGGCCACCCGCACTTGCTGCAGCCTTTATGCAGGGACAATGGACCTCAGAGTACTGATGGCACCACCCTCGGGGAAGTGTGTTTGTGTGGGGCGGGTGATGGTGGTTTCTGTGGCTGCCAGCTTCCCTTAGGGGGATGTGATGGCTTGATCCCTCGCCCTGCCATGCCACATGTGGCTGAGCCAGGCCTCGGCACAGCCACCCCTTCTGCCTGCTGCCAGCGGGGCTGTTTGCACTGTGTCCTCCCTATCGAGGTCTGCTGCCCGTCCTTCTCCACAGGCAAAGCTGTCTCTCCAAATATAGGCAGCGGCTGATACCATTGGTTTGTTTACTGGGGAAGTTTTGCAATGGAGTGCGAAGAGAGAGATATAACCATCGGGGTACCACACGTGTGGTAGTGCCAAAGCAGCTGGGAGGTGACGGGCGGGTTCATGTCTCCATGCAGAACAGCACACATTGCCTTCCATGGGTTTTCCTTCCCAGTGGGAATCAGCAACCTCCATGGTAGAAGGAGGAAGATGTGGTAGAAGGAGGAAGATGTAGTAGAAGTTCAGGACCCTCTGGTCTTCTGGCCTGTATTTGTGTGGATCGTGTTATTCTTCTTTGAGCTGCATCCTCCCGAAATGCAGGATTCCCATATATATGTTCTATACCAGCCAACTCCAGTCCAGATTAGTGAGTTTTCCATGCTTTTGGGGCCTGGGGCTGGTATTCCCCAGTGGTTTATTTGGAGTAGCATGTGAATCCTAGAGGATGTGTAATCTTATGTTGACCATTGGGCCTCATTTGTGTATTTTATTAGTTAATTTTTAAACACTGACCTAGAGCTCTGTATCCATTTTAAAATAATCCAAATTATAAATAAACAGACTGCCTAGCATGGGCTTGGAACAATAAATCAGGAGAAAAACAATTAAACACAACAGAAAAAAATTGGTCTTGAGAGAAAACAGACATTGAAAGAAGAAAAGGCACACCAACATATATTCTAGAGGGAGAAAGAGAAGTAATACAAGACTGAAAGAAAAAAAGAGAAAGGTAAAGAAATTTCACATGCTTAAAAACTTTCTAAAAAAAGAAGGATTGCATTCAGGCAATTAATAACACAGCATTAGCACGAACATCTCTGTTAGGCTTAATTACAATACATTCATCTTAATGAAAAATCAATCCTCTAAGCAGCTCTTAATATTCACCTTCACTGCTTGTACCTGCTAACTGAGCCTGTAGCCATATCACATCATAGATTACACACAGCTGAGCTTTCCCCTCCCCAAGGGGCTGGTGAAGGCAGCCTGGCCATGGGGGCAGAAGGCAACCTGGGGCAAGGGGACCCCAGCAGCTGTGATGGGGAGCAGGGGGCCTGTTGCCCTCCTGTGCAACTAGCCCAGGCTGTTTGCTGCAGATAGGGGAAGGAAAAAGCAAGAGTGGCTTTTCACTTGGCCAGCTGCTCTTTATTACCTCTGAGTTTGGTGACACAGGCAACGGTATTTGGTTCTCACTTCAGGAAGCATGTTTGGCAGTGCAGTGGGTGAGAGCCATTTATTGCCACTGTGGCCCGTTTGCTCATGGACCTGAATGCCATACCTACTCACAGTCTGTTTATTGTGTATCATCTCTCTGGCAGCAGCCAACATTTCTTTTTCCAGAAGATGCAAGAAATCTTCTACAGTAATCTGTCCTGGGGAAAACTGCTTCTCTGTTGCCAATAGCAAGAGTTTGATTTATGTTCTTCATATCACATCTCCAATTTAATGTTGAAAGTCAATGTTCTTGCACAGGACCATCTAACTTCATTTACTCACTCTTGGACACAGTGATGTGACAGTGAGTCCACTGATTAATTACATACTGCATCTGAAAAATGAAGGCAGTGCTTAGATGGCCCAGCACACCACTGGACCAGCAATGGAGTGGTGAGAAAGAACTGCCACCACAGCAGCGAAGGGAGTGAAGTCCTCTCCATCCCTCCCGAGACACAGACACTCACCGCAGATGTGCAGATACAACGCCAAACTCTGGGCATTTTGCTGACCAGTTGGGTTAGAAAGTACACGGCGTCCCTCGTGTGCCCACCAAAACTGGCATTCACAAAGCATCCATCAAGCTCCATACAAAAGTGCACAGAGGACTCATTTCTCTTGAGCAAGGCATGCTTGGCGTACACTGCTGCTGCAGTAGGACCAAAAGGGGGCCTGGTGGCTGTACTGGTCTGTAATCCACTAAATTTATGGATCCTGTGACTTAAATAGCTACAGCACTGTTTCTTCCTTCACTTTTCCATCTCTTCCCCTCTCCTAGGCAGAAAGGCTGATACATCCAGTTGCACTAAGTTCCAAGGACCAGTCCAACTTCCAGAGACCTATGGTAGCTCCAGCACACCCTGCCCCAAAGCTCCATGCTTGCATCACAGGATGTTTTAAATCTTCACGGAGCATGCATTGGATACAGCACCTAACATGCAGACCTTCCCCAGGACGCTGAAACAAGTGATCGTTCCCTTGACAGCACAATATGTAGACCTTGGTGAGAGTAGTGAACATCACCAGCGTTCCCTCACCTTGGCTCCTCTGTACTGCAGAAGCTCTGAGCTGGGCTCGGGCAGAAGGAAGAGGTCCAGAATCCTTTTCCAGAGTTCGTAGCTTGTCTGTGAACCACAGAGCCTTTCTATACACTGGTCCCACTGTGAGCTACATGACCACGTTCCTCACTTCCTGACTCATTTTCATAACCTTTCTGCATGGGCCAGTGGGTTTACCTGACCCAGGCTCATCTCCATACCTTCCACCAGCAGCACCTCTGAGCCTTCCCTCTGCAGTCAGGGGTTTCCCTGTCTTTCTGTGAAGGAAAAACTTGCTCTCCCAGCTTTGGCTAAGCAAGCCAACACCCCAGGGTGTTTCCAGCTGTAAGAACTGCCAGGAATATACACTATTTCAAGCAATATACACTACTGTATGCTAGATCACATCTGACAGGGATGTGAAGCACTCAAGGCCAGCAAACAGAGGTGTTTGCCCATATCCTGGGTATTCCATGAGACACCTCTTCCCCCTTCCACCCACCCTGCTGCAAGCAAGGAAATTCCCATTGGGATGAAGATGGGTGTCTCCTGGTCCTCATCCTCTTCACAGAGGATGGAACAAGGAAATTCCCATTGGGATGAAGATGGGTGTCTCCTGGTCCTCATCCTCTTCACAGAGGATGGAGGCAGTGTTTCAGGCTGGGGAAGCAGCACCCCAGCAGTGGGTTATGGATTGCTAGGAGCCAGACAACTTGCTCTGGGTGATTGAAGTGACAAAGCTTCAATTTAAGTATTCCACACAAAACCCTTAAATTAGATAGGATGAATTACAAGTTAAATACCATTTGTAAAACACTCTGGGATCCTTCCTGCATTTCAGTGAGCTGCATGGTATAGCCAGCTTTCCCAAATATTTAACCAACAGGCCTGACAGGAGCAAACATCCAAAGATTTGCTCATGTGATGCCTGCAGTTGTGAGGCTACCAAAGCACCTGGCAGGCTGAAGGGCAAACAAAAGGGACAAGCTGTGTGTGCAGTGCATTCATGGTTGCTTCCTTTTGGAAAGGAGAGGCCTATCTGTCCCAGCACAGTGCAACATCTCGGAGCATAATATCCCAAAGTATCAATGGCATCAAGCAATGTGCTGCATGATATCCACAGGGATATTTATGTCTGACTAAATAAACACCACCATACAATGCATTTAGCATATTAAGTCATTACAAAGGGAGGCTGGAAGCAAATATTCTCAGGTACCTGAGAGGATACCCACACTGCAACATAAAGGCACGACCAAAGAGTTTGTAGCTGTGCAAGAGCTAGCTTTAATTACTTAGCTCAGGTACTGATAATGCAGCACAGATTAGCTGCTCAAATATTTAGTTTTCTTGGGCCAGTCTTCTATCCCAGGCTGAGTCTCACATCACTATGGGTAGACTGCAAGTTCTGACAGACCCTGCCTAAACAAGCTGTACTCCACCACTGTCCTGGAGCAGAAAGGCTGTTCAGTCTTTCCCTTCTTGATCAATGATTGGAAGCTGATACACCATGGGAACAAGTACAAAGCAATCCAAAAGTCCCACCATGCCACCAAGCTCTTCCCCTATTTTCCTGAGTATGCTTCGCAGGAACTTTTAGTGAAGTTTTGTGAAAGGCAACCACAGGCAGGCTGCTCTTTCCATCTTTGGCCTTGTGAAACATTTGATGTCCATGCCTCTGGCATGATGCACTTGATGCCTTCCATGGATGCTCCTGTCTGGCCAGCACATTTTTTGCAGGTGGATATGCAGGCTGAGGGCTGTGGAGCTGGGACCAGCTGGCTGAGTGGATGGCTGAAGCAAGTCTTGCTCAAGGACCAGGGGGTTTCAGGTGGCAAAGGCAGAGGGTGCAGCTCTGCAGTGGGGCAGCTGGGGAGGAAAAAACTGTGGCTTCAGCATCCACAGACCAAAGCAGAGTAATAAACAACTACTATAAAGGGTTGAACTGGGGACTCCACGTACCTGTAACATGGTAATGTTTTGAAATGAAGCACTGGGAGCACTGAGTAAACAGGTCAGAAGGTTCGGTGACTTCACGTATTGGAGAGATAAACATTGCACATTGCAGAATGAGGAGGAGCCAGATTCTGCTCCTTGCTGACATCCAACCAAAGGCAAACATGGCAGCACAAGCTCCATGCCCACAGGGATTCAAAACCAGGCCTTTCACCACAGCTTCCAAGCACCTGCTATTTCTTTGTTATCTTCTTGGAGAAAAGGATCAGGGCTTATTTTTCTGTATTTCCAGCTACCTTTGCTAGGGATCCAGCTGACTTAGTTTTCTAGCACAGGCAGCAAGAAGCAGTTATTTGCTGGGTCAGCTTTAGATCCCTGGCTTCTCTATGAATCTCTCACTGGGCTACTTCTATTCTCAAAGAGCCTTCTAAATAACATATACAGTTTCAAGCCAAAAGGGAATTATGCTGTCCAGGCAGCTGTGGTTTATTTGTGTCAAGGTGGGGGCACTAATGTGTATTTGGCCATTCAGAATCACAATTCTTTCAACGTCTTCTAAATCTCAGCTTCATCATTCCTACAGAAAGAGTGTCTGGTAACTATTCCAACACCTTAACTATTAAGTTGCTGGAATTGCTTTCTTCTTTCCCTGCCTTTGTGTATGCATTTTTTTCTCCTAGCAGGTTGAAATAAAAGCATGCTCATAATTTCCCACCCAAGCATCAATATGACAAAACTTATCATTTGTATGTTAAATGATGTTAAAAAGTTGGGTGCAAAATGATATCTTTGAAAAGTTGATGCTTTTATGCTGCTATCATTTCTCCCACTAATATTTCCTTCTGTTCTCTAAATGTTCTTTCCTTAAAGCTTTCATTTTGTGGCCCTGCCAAACTGTCTATATTTTCTTAAATTCTCATTTCCTCTGGCACACAGTTCTTGCTTATAGTTACAGTAACTAAAAAAAAAAGACAGAAAAAAGATTTTGCACTGAGCCCAATTTCCAGTATGTAATCTTCTTTCTTAATATTGCTTCAGCACCCTTTTTATTCTCCTGTTTCTGATTTCTGCAAACTTACCTCTTAGGTTTGGAAACTATTAATTCACTTCATTTTCAGAGCCGTTCAAAAAGAGCAAAGCAAGAAGCATTCTGGTCTGATGCCTTGTATAAATTTCTGTTTGCTGTGCAAAGGCTGGGTTTGTGCCTTGTTCTTGCTGGTTACTTGGGTGCTGCATCTCTTCCCTCTTACGCCTCACTCTGTTTTTCACAGCACCAGGATTTTCCTGTTACTCTGTCTGCCCCTTCCTTCCCCCTTCCCCACTATAAATTGGGGAATAGCTGTGTGTCTGAACAAATTCCTGCAATGGATGCTAAGCTTCCTGGAAGAATCACCTCTTTGCACAGTGCTGCATTAGGGATTCAGTGCACCAGGTTAGACAGAAAGGGGTTTTGTGATTCAGGATTTCTTTGGGCTATGTAAGCATTCCCTGCTTATGCAGGAAGTGACAGAAAAACAGAATTAGGAACAAAGCAATGAAAATACTGCTTCTTTCCTGTGGAGCATTAGTACCATGAATGAGATGAATGACAAAAGATTTAATTTATAATAGTACTAGGAGCAGCAATTTCCCCCCAAATACTTTCTAAAGTATTCTGAATTGTCACAATACTGTGGAGAAATAAGTACTTTTCAGTCATTCTTTACAGAGATAAAGTGAGTCATCAAGATGTTATTGCCCAGACTTTCAAAACAACAAGTTCATATTTTGTGCATTGAGTTCTCTGTGTGCTTACCATAATTGCAGACTTAATCAGAGTAGGGATACACACACGTATAGGGGCAGCCCAGTCAGGGACACTCCCATTTCCCTGAAAACACAGCACCCGTGCTGGTGGCAAAGCGGGGAAGGACCTTGGCATCCAGCTCCCTCAGGCTTCAGAGAAGACCTGTGTGACTTTCATTAATCTACAGCCAGGACTTGTAGAAGAAGACTTTGCTTGTATCATTCTCTTTCAACATGCAGGAAAAAATAGTGGCAAGTGGATGCTATTCTCCTGGGAAGAGTAAGAGGAACATAACAAAACCAGCTGCAGCAAACCAAGACCACCGGTGACAAAGCAGAGAGCAGAGGACAGTCTTTAAGGGAAGCAGGGAGATGAGCAACAGGAGAAACAGGAGATCATAATTTTTACACTTTATCTAAAATTGTAAGTCTCTCCTTCCTTTAAACATCAAAAGGTCTGGCATCCAACACACACTTCCTTTAACCAAGGCAGCTTTCCCTCCCTGATGCTATTTTGCGAGGTGAAAGAGCAGGTGACAAGGGTCTGCTGCATGACTTTGTCAAAATGAGACCTCGCTGCCCCTTGGAAACCAAAGGAACAACCCTTTGCTCCTGGTATCTTTTAGCCATACCCCATGGCTGGCTGTAGCACCTGAAACATCAGAGCTGCCAGCTTTGAGCTGCTGTATTTTCATTCCTGGTGGGAGGAGTGGTGTTCATGAAGCCTGCTCTGGGATTGTTTACATTCTGTCAGAAAGCTGCTTCCATTAGGAAAGTCTCTCCCCACTAGCCATCTCAAGTATTTTCAGTAAACTTTTCTGATCAAGAAATATTAGGAAACAAGTCCAAAAGCCAGAGCTAAATGACACTGCTCTACCTAAAAGCAAAGAATATTTGTTTTTCTCTCTATGTCGATATCTTCTGCCCTGGTGACAAAGGAGTTGATCATGTTTTCAATTTCACATGTACTTATCATCTTGCTGACTTAAACTGTTGCGGAGAGGAGGAGATGCTAAGATCCGAGTCGGGAATTACTAAACAATAGCATCTCCTTTTGGAGACAGAGAAGGAAATCCCGTTAGGGTTGGGTTAGCAAATGGTGGTAAAGCATAAAGAGAAAGCATACATACCCAGCAAAGCCCCCCAAAGTGAATCCTCCTTGGCTGCAAGCCTATAGCACAAAGCTGTGCTCTGATGAAATCTATTACTTTATGAGCAGAGTACCTTTAAATGTTTCTCAGTCAAACATCCTTAAGCCATTTTCCTCTAACTTTGTGATTTTTCTGTATAGATTTAATACACTGCAAAGAAAGGACAACATCCCAGTATGTGAGAGACTTGTGAGGGCACTTGCAGACAGATCTCAGGAGAGACCACTGGGAGCTGAGGAATGCTCTCCTGGGCAGAAGTGCTTTGGTGGCTCTTGCAGAATGACCTGTAGTGACTATTCAGAGCTCTTCTTGAGAAGACCAGGTTTCTGGTGTATTCTTGATGGGGAGTGAAAGCTTTTGATAACTCTATAGGAACTTGGCGTCTGTGCATTTTTCCCTCTCTCTGGATAAAGTCTTGGCAGCCGCTCGAAGCCTATTTTAAACAAAGCCAGTGATTTCTGGAGAGATGGAAAACACATGAAGGGCACAGTGAAAAACAAGCAGAAAATCTGACTGCAGGACAGGGGGAAACAAAAGTGATAAAGAACACTGCTTCCTCCTCCTCCAGCAGGCAGGGCAAAGCCCCCATCACTGCACACCACCACACCAGAGCTTCTCACTGTCTGATTACTCTTCTGTCACGGATCCTGCTCAAAACTCAAGAGCTTTTCTCTGCTGAGCTCCCCTCCCCTTGATGGTAACCCATGCTGCATGTCCCTTGTGCCCAGCACCCAGGTGGTACAGGTGACAGGAGGTGGCAGTCATGGCAGAAGAAAGGGAGCATGGGACACAAACTGTAATGCAAAGGTCTGATCCATTGCAAAAGCTCTGGTAACCAAAACAAAAATAAGTTATCTACAAAGAATGTAATTATGGTCAAAGCCATACCTCTGACCTAGGGCCAAGAAAGAGTTGTTTATATCTGTCAGTACGTAGAGAAATGAACCTGTAATTTATGTATGCTGAAACATTATAATTTTTGATCTAGAAGCCTCCTTTCCTGTTGAAAAGCTTGGTAACTAAGCCTTGGTCACTTGGATCATGTGGGATATCCATGCAAATCCTTTTACTAAGCTCAGTTCAAAACATTATGCATGTGGATAGTGCAACCAGTGGGACATGTCTTGGCCCAGGGGCCTGCCCGGGCTGCATCCCTCCTGCCCCTGGGATGAAGGGCTGCCCAGGGCTGTGCACTGGCAACCTCAACAGGCCAATTACACAGACAAGCAGCTAACACGGCCTCACATC
Organism: Atrichornis clamosus; assembly: GCA_013400975.1. NCBI lineage: Eukaryota > Metazoa > Chordata > Aves > Passeriformes > Menuridae > Atrichornis > Atrichornis clamosus. The sequence goes on along the minus strand of WBMZ01007092.1, from coordinate 31,786 downwards.
TGTGTTTAAGTCCTGCCTACACAACCCATAGGATCAGCTGCTTTCGTTCCTTCCTGTATGCACGTAAGTTTGGTGTTCCATGCTGGGTAGTCTCTGTTTGCACTGTAACCTCTCTGGGACAGGGAGGCTATCTTTGCTTTGTTTTGGAAGGCACCCAACTTGCTCTCAAGCATTCAACAGACCGTCAAGAAATGATTCAGATAGAGAAGCAGAAACATGACTTGCCTGGGCTTGACAGCATTTCTTTATCAGTTGTCTGTTCAAATCAAATTAGGCTGTCAAGGACAAAAAGAAGTGACTGTCTGGAGACTGTTTGGTAGTCCCCAAAAGCTGTTGCTGTTTTGTTATTTTGATGCAATTGTTTCAGGAGATGTCCACAATGAAACAAAAATGCTATCACATCTGCTACTGCTTGGTGTCCTTAGAAGCCATCCCAAAAGACAGATCAAGCACTGCATAAGCATGAAAACTTTGGAGAGAGGTTTAGATGAAGGATAAGATATATTAGGTTTGGCAATACTATAACCTACCACAAATTTAAAAATTGTGAGTCACTCAAGAAAAAAAAAAATCCAAACACTAAAAACAAGATAAGAGAATGCTTTAAAAAATATTTTTTCTTTTTTGTTCTGTCTTTTCATTTCCAATCCAACCTGCCCACTCCTAGGGTCCTTGTCAGATTACCGACGTTGCCAACACTACAAAATGTCTTGCAAGTGAGACAGCTTTGTTGAAAATCGAACATCAGAAATCTTGCTGCTATTCTTGGCTCTGGGAGCAGATTGCGGTCTGGTGGTTACAAGCATCATGGCCAGCTGAAACACACCCATGTTTGGGTCATCTGTGAGACATGAACCATGGATGTCTGGTTGCAAGAGCATGAATTTCCAACCTAAGGGCTAACGAATCAGATGCTAACACAGAAGTAGCAACAAGGTCAAATTGCTTCATGAAGTTCTCTTGCAGAAGGGTGACAACATGGATTGTAGAAGGTCCTAATTTGGGATTTCCTTTTAAAAGAATATGTAGCAAGTAGCTGAGATGCAGTTCTGTGAAAGAGAGTTGGGTCCCATTCCAAGACTTGCTCAAAGACTTCTCAAGTCTCCCTAACTGTTAAGTGGACCATTAACCCTCCAAAGCCTTACTATTGGGATGAAAAGTCTGAAAGACATCTAAGTGCTGGAACTGAAACTACGGCTGACAAGGCCCTGCCGAGGCCTGTGTTTTAGTAATTTTTTTTCCCCCTGGACTGTCAGGAGGTAAAACTGTATAGTCAGCATGGAAATTCCTGCAGCAAGGGACAAAACCACATTCTTTATGACAGCTGACAACACCGGCATAGCACGAAGATGTTTGTGCTTGAGCTGCCTGTACTGCATTTGACTGAGGATAAACAGAAGTCTTGGAACTTCCTACTGAGATTCCCACTCATCGTGAAGTTTTTAAAAAAAACAGTATCAAAAAGGTAGGGCACCTTTCCTTATGTGTTGTAAGGGCACAGATTCTAAAATGAGCAAGTGATGACCCATTTTTAAATCCACTTAAGGCATGTTTTTACTCTAGATAGAGCACACATTCCTCTAGCTCTTCTGGTAAACGTACAGGAAAGTGTTGAACCTTTCAGTACAGCCAATTAATCACTAGCTGGCAAGATGAAGAAGTGCTCTGGACAAGTACCAACTCAAAGAAAGAAATCAAAAAGAGACATTAGAAACCGTATCTTATCGCAGACAAAGAAGTGCAATGCACAGAAGTAATGTCCCATTATAGAACTGTGTCTATTCTGAGATTAACAAAATGCACTACCCTGTTTTCCACAGTAATGAGCAAGTAGAAGCATAAAGACAAAGGGCAGTTAACATCCTGACTTTGAACACTGCAGCACCAACTTTCAAGTTCCTCCATCAACTCCACCATCCTGAACCAGATGCCTGAGCTGGCCCTCAGGCAATGTCGGAAGCAGCAGATGTCTAAGAGCCGAGTACATCCTGTGTCCTCAGCAGGGAGACAGCTGGGAGGGCCACTGAGGCACAGAGGACATGAGAAGAGTGCCAGTGAAACACTTCTCTCCAGACTTTGAATACCTCACAAGGAAGCATCTCTCAACCTGGTATAAAGACTGAACCCTCAAACTCAGCTGATTGTAAACAGGAGCACAGATTTTACATTCACACCATGCTTTTGCTAACCCTAAGATGGTTGTATTCACTCTCTTTCCCTGCTCTCTGGCCTCCAAAATATCTGTGTTATAGATGTGACAGAAGGAGCTTAGAGCAACCCATCCTGACCGGTCACATGTCTAGGGCACTCCTCTGGGAACAGGGAGCACCAGGCTCAGATCCCGTCTGGCAGCAGACAGTGACTCTGGGTGAGAGTTCAGTTGAGAGTTATTGACTGACAGCAGAGAAAAGATCACGCTCCCCCGCATCTTTTGTGAATCCTGCTTTGGTGGCACACTCTGAAATAGGCTGCCCCAATAGGTATCTCAAATGAGAGAGCCAAAAAAGCACCAGCTTAGTAGATCACACAGGACTCTGGCACAAGATTGGTCCTGAGACATTCAGTGCCTCCAGCAGAATTTTAGTGTATTGGGGAATGTGAAAACCCCTTCCAGGGTTAGGCAGCAGCTCAATGAGACTGTAGGGTTGGACTTCAGTTTCAAAAGGGATAGGTAAGCACCTATGCACCTTGCTGGATCTAATTTTGTGCCTTATGTTACAAGACAGCTTAACAACCAAGAGCAATAATCCCTTTGCCCACTTTCCATTTTTCTCTGTTGTATTCACTTTGATAAAGTGCCAAATTGGTTGACTGACTCCAAGCACCTTTAACTAAAGATCACAACAGAGTGGGATGTTAGCAATTGCAAGCCACATCTACCATGTCAAGAAGAGTTCTACTGTAGATGTGAGCTGTGGTAACCCCCCTCCAGCAAGAGGAACTCACCCTGGCCAATTTCATGGGTTACTGGTACAAAGCTGAGTACTTTGCCTTGGTTTTCCTTTTCCAAAGGGCAAGCAAACTACTGCAGTGCAAGTGAGGAGAGGTTTAGTTCTGTTTTTGTGGATGAGGCTACCTGAAGTAAAAGTGCCTAGTTCAGATGGAGGCGTAAAGACTACATAATGTGACATGAGCATGTCAGCTCCAAATAACAGCTTACATGAACAAACATTTCTTTTTCTGATAAATCCCTGATTGATTAAGTATTTGTTCATGTTTGGGCACAACTCGAAGCACTGTTTGGATTCCCCTGTTACTGGCTCCCAAGAACCATGACTCACGATCATACAGGGAAGGAAGTGAAGGGGAAATGCTTTACTGCGTTCAACATTGCGGGAATGAATGTCATGTTGTTGTTACCAGTGTAACCCCAGGCAGGGATATTGCCATGCAGGGACACAGCCAGGCTGCCAGACCAGCAGTACTTGGGTGGTGTAGCCAGGTTTCTGTTCCCAGGTGAGCTGCTCCCAAGACATACATACCAAACCATCCTACTGGAGCCTCAGCTCTGAATCCCACAGGCTGCCAGACCCACTAGGGGAGCCAGACTCAGCAAGCAGGGGGATTGGCCACCTCAGAAAGCCTGAGGTATATCCTGGGTTATACATCTGATCCATTTTCCTACCATCACTGAAGTCTTAGGTGGTCCCAGGCAGAAAGGGAATGAGGGCAGCAGTGAAAGAGCTGGGTGGCAACACTAAACCTTGCTATGCCACACCACATGGGCTCTAAGGATACAGGCTTGCACTGAGGGGGAATGCAGAGCTTTGCCCAAAAGCTGGCTGCAAGTACCTTGAAGTCAGCAGGAGCTTTTGCCAAGGAGTTCAGTGAGCTCTGGGGTGCATTAGTTATAGAAATGACTTTGGTGAGGTTGCCTTGCAAAGTGACACAAGGACGTACAACTAGGGTATTGGAATACAATTAAGAGAGAAAGAAGTTAGGATGGATATTGGGGAAAACCTTTTGTCAGTAAGATTTATTAGTAGCTACAGAAGTCTCTCGAGGGAAATAGTAGAAAGTCATTCACTTGGGATATTTAAAATTAGACTAATGACAGTGCCAGCAAATATTCCATGGGGAGCATGCTTGCACTGACAGGCAAAATGAGCTCTCTGACCCTGTCCTGTCCAAGGCAGGCTGTGTGCAAGTGCTGAGGAGACTGGGCAAACTGGCTGCCAGCTGCAGGGCCCTGGGCCTCCCTGTGTGAAGGGGAGTAGAGTGGAGAGCCCCGGGAAGCTGCTGCCACAGTACTGGAAATTATGGGCACAAACTGGGAGGAGTGGCTGAGGTCTGTGCAGCCCTTCAGCAGGAGCTCAACAGGGTGGAGAGATGGGCAGAGAAGAACTGTCTGAAATTCAACAATGGCAAACACAGGGTCCTGAACCCAAGGAAGAAAAACCCCCTGCACCAGTGCAGGTTGGGGGCCAACCTGCTGGAGAGCAGCTCTGAGGAGAAGGACCTGGGGATCCTGGTGGACAACTGCTGTCCCTGAGCCAGCAGTGCCCTTGTGGCCAAGGAGGCCAGTGGTATCCTGGGGTGCATCAGGAAGAGCACTGACAGCAGATAAAGGGAGATGATCCTGCTCCTCTGCTCAGCCCTGGTGAGGTCTCATCTGGAGTGCTGTGTCCGGTGCTGGGCTCCTCAGTACCAGAGAGACATGGAGCTCCTGGAGCTGGTCCAGTGAAGGGTGACAAGAGAGCATGTCTTATGAGTAAAGGCTGAGGGAGCTGGGCCCATTCAGCCTCAAGAAGAGGCAACTGAGAGGGGACCTCATCAATGTCTACATTGAAAGAAGGGTGCCAAGAGGACAGATCCAGGCTCTTCTTGGTGGTGTTGAGCAATAGGACAAGAGGTAATGGGCAGAAACTGATGGACAGGAAGTTCCACTTGAACGTGAGGAAGAACCTCTTTCCTGTATTGGTGACTGAGCACTGGAACTGATTGTATAGAGAGGCTGTGGAGCCTCCCTCACTAGAGATACTCAGGAACCATCTGGATGCAATCCTGTGCCGTGTGCTCTGGGATGATACTGCTTGAGCAGGGAGGTTGGACCACTGTGGTCCCTTCCAACCCGACCACTCTGTGATTCTCTGACAAGGACGATGGAGTGCAGCAGGAGACTATGGGTAGGGTGGGCGGTCAGAGCAGCCACCCTCCCTCAGGATGGCTCTGCTTCCAGCGGCCCCTGCTGAGATGCTGCCAGGACAGCAGCAGCCCCTCAAAGAGAACTACACCTTGCTCCCAGCATGCTCCTCAGCTGGTTGTGTTTGCAGAGAAGTAAACCTGGCTACAGTCTGACAGCCTGTTTCAGCCACCTGCAAAAAAAAATTGTCCCACACTGTGAATTAGCAGTATTCCTACCACTTTCCCTCATGTTCTCAAACCTGTCACTGCTCACCCTGTTTCCTAAGGGTCTTCTTAGGAAAAGTCATCCTCTCAAACAGCTCCCTGTTTAGTAGTCATGGCAGTAAATCTGGTAGCACAGGTGTCCCAAAATGAGAATTTCTTAGTGGTGTGGGTGACCCTGCCATTCTACCCTCACTGCTGGCATCGCAGAGATTCATGGTTCAGGCTGCTCACCACAACCAGCCCCGAAATGTAAGACCCATTCCGTTACTAGTGCCCTTGCTGTCTCAGATTGAGTTGATGTGTTCCAATACCACAGTGGACTGCTACAACAAACAGTATACAGTAATTTTAAAAGGTGGTGAAGTAAAGTGATGGAAACAAGCAATTTCTTTACATATTCCATTAATCTTTCCTGGTTATTTATTTCTGTTGAAACTTTTGCAAAACCTTGCAGTGTTGTAAGAAGTCAAGCCTCATTGTCCTCTTATTAAGAGCTAACTGTCTCCATGAAAACAAAGTTTCATGACTGTTGCTGTCGTGATTTGAGCAGCAGACGTAAACAGGGTCATCTCCAGCCATAGTGGGTGGATGTTTAGTTTATAGCGCTGAGGTTAAGAGTGAAAGCGTGTGACTAAGCGCAGAAAACAGAGGAGTCTTTGTATACATCAAGAGCCCTGAGGCAAAACACAGAGAAGGAGAATGCTGACACAGACTTTAATGGAGAAAGAAAAGAGTCCATTATGAACATTACAGAGAACATAATTCATTTAAGAAAAATCAAGATTTAAAGGACTTATAGAAGGGAATATGAATACTGATGTCAGTGCGTCACGCCTGGTGGTTTGCTGTCAGACTTTGTATGTGTTAGGGTACCATGCATCATGTCAGGTGGAAGACAAGTCACTATCAGAAATTATTGTCCCTTCTTTGTTAGATTCCTGTTAGAAACAGGTTTCTTTCAGTTCAAGCCTCTCGACAAGAGCCAGTGATATGAACAATGAAACAACTGCAGCTCTTGAATTTTAGCACCAACTTACCAAAGCTGTCAAAAATTGCTTTCAGGATGCTTTTTCCTTCCCAAACCCCATCTCTCCATAACTAGGAACGGGGGCGGGGGGTGTAACCAAAAGAAGGAAATGGGGCTGTATCATGTCTGAATTCCTCAGGTACGAGAGCACAAGGAGAAAGCTGGTTAGTAGAGCTGCTTCCAAGCTTGCATATACATTGCAGAGACTGAGGACCAGCACATTTACTGCACCATAAAACAATGTTACGAGTGCTTGAAATATATTCCCCAACCCATACACTATAGTGGCTTCTAAACTTCAGCAGCCAGAGTCATGAAAATAGAGTGCTTTGTGCAGTAGCTTGCGCAACCAAAGAACTTTCTTGTCCTCAGAGTGCTTTATTATTTTTAACGAGACAGGCTGAGCACTTCTTGATAAACATTTTTTCCTTGAAGAAGTAATCCTACTTAAACTTTTTACCTTGTCCCTACAGCATGCAGCTAGGAAGTTAATAACAAAGCTCATTTTCCCTTAAAGTGCTAGTCATGTTAGTACAGAAAATAAGGGACATGTGATGGTCATGGAAGGGGCCATGGCTGGAAATAAATTGAAAGTGCCCTGCTAGTATGCAGGGTTAGTATTTTAAGAAGAAAGTTTTCTGAAGCACATTTTCTAGGATATCCAGTTTCTTTCAAACTACACAATTTAAAAAAAAAAAGTATTAATGTTGCACTAGAAATGTTCCAGCCTGTACTGTTCGGTCCTGGTGCCTAACCCTGAAAATGTTTCCATGCACCCTGAGTCTACTTTGCTACAGGCAAGTAACAGACAGCAGGTCATGACAGAGCCAAATCAAAGAGCCAAGAGCAATTCCAGAGATCTCAGAGGAAGGGAGGCTGATCATACATCTGCACACTGGCCTTTGCTTTGAGCAAGGTGCAATGCATCCTGCTGCTTTGACAAATGCTTCTGGGGTAGCAATACAAACCACTCATTTTTAAAAGCCATTCTTCTCTTTGGTACAAGAATTATTAAAGCTTCCAAGAGTGAGAGTTTAATTAACGGTGAGAATTTAACCACACGAAAACGAGGAAACTCAGAGCCAACTCTCCCATCTAAGTCAATCTCACGTCTGTCCCCTTGTATCAGTGCGTTACAACAGGCTCTTTCACGGTCACATGAGGCTGGCCAGGGGACACACTTCTCACTAGATCTAATACAATGAAAAGAAAAACTGTCTTTTTCCCCCTGTGGTCTTAGATGCACATGTGGCTTTTCATACCACACACATCATGTGTTCTTGGAATGAAAGGCCCTTTTGTAACACACACACACACACCAGGCAAGGCAACTTAACATCGGGTAGGATTGTTAACTTGGTTCCCTCAAGCCTCCCATGCACACTGCAGCAGCATTGCACTGGAGGAAGAAGGTAGTTGAAGGAATCTGACCAGCTATATTATAAATAATTCAAGACACACATATCACCATCACTGCTCCACCCAGGTTAAGTACCCTTATTTAGTGGAGGCAGTTTTTCCCCATAGGAACAGAGGAAAACTTAAGGAGAGGCCTGATGATTGCTGTGCTTGGGATGGCTGAGACAGTCTCATGTCATTACCACCCACTCTCAAAGCTGTGGCCACGTTCCTCTGCTGCCTTTATGTCAGAAGACCAGTGAGAACCATACTTCCCTAATGGGATTACCACATAATGAGTCTTTATTCTTAAAGAGCCTCAGTGCCTTTGAATACACCTGTGTAGGCAGTAGCTAAGCAATCATGAATCAAAGGTTATGTTTTGCAAATTTGGAGGATGTACCTCATGTATATCTTAACAAGAGCTGTCTGATTTGAAGCAGCAGGTTAACTGTGCAGCTCCAAGTAGCAGCAGTTCTCTATCCAAGCATGGGAATATATCTTCTTGAAAGACCATTTTATAAATCAAATTATGCCCAAAGAAAGCAGTCCAATCTCAAAAGGAAATCTTGTCTTTGTTGCAGGGCCTGGTATTAGGGTGCACATAAAATGATCTACCAGATATTTTCAAAATTGAACAATCCAAATTGTATCACTGATTTAGGTAACTCCAGAATGGACCAGCTGTGTAAATGCCCTCCATCCCTTAAAAAAGAAAACAAGGAACACAGACAAATTTAAAAATTTTATTAAAAATTGTACCAGTTATTAGAAAAAAAAATCCAAGTATTAAAGTATTAAAAAGCACCAAAGAAGAAAGCACAAAGCAAATATACTGCACAGATACAAAAACAACAGGAGCTCTGCCCAGTCACCATTGGTACAGGCAGGAGTCCTGGAGGCACACAACCAGGATAAACAAAATGCTACATTCTCACTGGGTCTCAGTCCATGGCAAAGAAGGTGTGTGCACTTCAGGACTAATCCAGACAGAAATCTCACAGGAGAGCATCAGGTTTACTTCTGCAGCAGGACAGTATCATATTCTGGTGAAAATCAGAAGTCATGGGGAAACCCTCCACTGAGGGGAAGTTTATTAAGTACATTGCAAATTCTAGCTCATTCTACCCTTTTTGTTTTCCAGATGAAGGACTGAAGTTTTGGGGTTTTTTTGAAAAAGCACCCCACCAAAGGAGAACAGTCATGCAAGTGGTGGGGGGGAAGGAGGGGAAGAAAATGTGAATCCACATTTCACAGTATTCTCATCAGTGGATTTCACCTAGAAACATGGAAGACTGTACTACATACCATGGAAGAGAACAGAAGAGATCCATGATTAATTTAACCAAAAAACCTCAACATCTACATACCCAATCTCAAATTTAGTGGTGGGATTTTCAAACGAACCCAGTGGAAACAGACATACAAATTCCATGGGTTGTTTTAAAATTTCCCTTTTACAAACCTTACTTCTGACATGTATTTAAGGAGATACTGACAATGTCGTCTTTCCATCACGCAAATCTCTCCCCCTTTTGACATCAAATACTCCTTTCAGGATAGTCTGATCTAAAACTGATTTGAGGAATCTGTGATGATGCTCTCCTGGAGCCATGTCCACAAATTGGGGAGACTCCTTTAAATTTAAGAATAACTTTATACATGCAAAATTTCCATAATAGATTTTAAAAACAGTTTAAGAATCTACCCTTCCCACCCCTCCATTCCCCAAAGGCAGCAAAGAGTCTGAAGACAGAACTGAAACATGGCTTTAAAAAACAGCCCACAGACATTAGGTTTCGCTTCCCAGAAACCAACTTCCAGCATGGGATTCGCAGGAAGAGACCCTCCTTTCTGTGGCTAAGGGGGAAGGTGAGGCACATGGAAGAAAGAAGGGGTAGGGGATGTCAGACTGCATTCAGTTCAAGAACACACACACACACACACACACACACACACACAATTACATTCCAGTGCATTTGATGTGTTTGGTCTTTTCTGCTTTTCCTGGTGGAGAAGAACTGAGCTGTGTAACACCTGTGTGAACACATGCAAACCAAAGAAACAGAGACCACTGAAATCTTTAGGAACTGTAAAAGATTGTCCTAGGATCTTTTATCAATTCCTTGAGGTATTTCTTCTTGCTAAAACAATCAAAGGCAACAGGTAGGCATTTTTGCAAATGATCACAAATGCCAGTTTGAAAGACAGACTCTTTTGAAGGACATTATTAAAACCTTTGTTGTGAAATTATGCTAATACTCGATAGTGCTTGGTTCATGTGCAGAGCTCCCATGAATACGAACCGGAATTCCATGGTTTTTTACTTATGATCCTGCAGTAAATACTGCTGGTAAAAAAAGGCAAGACCTCCACAAATCTGCATTCTTGTTTGATTCTAGCACATATGCTGAGTGCTTTCCCTATATTTCCCTTTAAAAATACCCTCAATAGCACACCATTCAGCATGTCACAGTCTCACCATTCCCACAACTTCAGCAGAGATATGGGTCAGGACCAGCAGCGGAAGGGTGGAATTCGTTGTAGAGTTGATGGGGTCACATTGTAATAACTGCCTCAAGTAATTTTGCTTTTTCTTAAAAAAAACCCAAGCCTTTTTCCCTAGCCTGCTAATAGTCAGAATCTGTCGTTTCCCAGAAGAGTGCCAAGCACCACACTGAATGAAGGTCCACCTTGGGGATGGCTCCAATGACTGCTATAGAGCAACTCCAGGACTGTAGTGACCTCACATATACACACTGCCTATACCTTTAATCCAGGCTTGAGGGGACAAAATAAACAGCCAGTAGAAAGAAAGATGTCTTTGCAACCACACTTTCTACACCAAGGACTGGGTTCCTCACCTCTATTCCCTTGCTGATACACAGCTCCAAAACAAAGGCTGACAAGGAATTTTCTTTCAGGACTCCTCAAACGAGAGTTTTGCCAACAAATATTTAGAAACAAGCTATTTAAACTGAGATATGTGATCAGTTATGCAGAAATTCAATGCTACCAGGGATTTCAGCACCTTGAGAGAAGGCTGCAACCCAACACAGATCCAGAAGCAACCCTTTCCATGCAATTTCATCCTCTCCCCTGCCTTTGTTGTATTGTATTTGCAGCAGTTTGCAGCTATCCCTGGGCAGTCACTTTGTGATTACTGGCTCAGCTTTCAAGAATTGCAGGAAACAAAAGTAAAGCTAACTATTCCCTACTAGCACCAGGCTTGCTGGATCCTAGGATGGGCAGGTTACACGATATTCAAAAGGGTGGGAAGCTGGGAAGGGATAGGAAGAACTTCATCTCTCAGGGAAAGAGAGTTGAGGTCTGAAGCCATTTTGGAGATCTGGGGAAGGCAAGCAAAATATTTCAAGGCTGCTGGCACCATAAGCAGCAGCTCAATTTTTTCTTAAGAACTGTTCATTAAAAACAGGAATTTGTTTTAGGAGAAAGATCTAACTCTTATTTCTAAATTGTTAGACTCTAGTTTTACAGCACAGAGAGAAACAGTGTCCCATTCTTTTCACCAAAACAAACTAATATCTAAAAACCTGAGCATAATCCTTCAGCAACAGGATTTAATCCATGTTCTTCGGAACTGTTTCCCCAAATACTGGACACACGTCCCTGGCCACACTGTAGTAGCAACTCTGTGGTCAAGATCTCCCCAGTGGGTGCTCAAGGGGCCATACAAACACGGAATGGGTGACACACACGAGTGCTGTGCATCCATGTATTTGCTGATAAATGTGTGAAATCTTCCCACTATTTCCCCAAATAGGTGAGACTTTACGTATGAAGTAGTTGCTTTTCCCTAAGTGAATAACCAGCCTGCCCCTCCAAACCTACATGAGGCAAAGTAAGACTTTTGGGTTGACAGAGCATATTTCCTTTCTCCGAGATATGCAGATATGGAATATAATTAAAATATATTATCAGTGGTTGTAAATCTCTGGCACCAGTAACCAACACGCATATTGCAGGAAATTGGCCTTTGTCTAGCATTAGCTCTATGTCTCCAATGAAGTATTGTTGTTCAAGGAGATTTTAACTCAAGACCCTGGCATGACCAATTTTGATAAGTCTATTGTTGCAGTGGGAAATATGGACTGGCAAAGACGTGTCTTTCCCTGAGCCAAATGACTCTATGGAGGCCTGACTGAGGAACTATTTCAGGTACTTGTTTCTCCATGTTAAGAAGAGTCTTGTCCTAGAAAGACTGGTTGGGTCACAACACCACAAAGTGCCAGTACCAGACTTATCTTTCCAACTTACGCATCCAGAGGACAGGCCTTATTGACCTGTTTGGCCATCAAGGCAGAGGAGAAGGGGAAAGCTCACCATGGTTCTTAAATGTCAGAAGCAGTTGATGAATTTTTTGTGGTTTGCAGGGCTGTTATGATGTAGCATTGACTGTTCCTGATAAAGGGGTCCTGGCAACCAGTGGGAAAATGCAAGCATCACATCCTAGGGCATGCCACATGAGGAGGCAGCATTGCTGCATTGCTTCCTGAGCCTCCACACTTCCACTTCTGCCTCTTAAAGAGCTTCTGAGTTAAGAGTCTTCTCCTTAACATTTGGCTTCTCAGGGGTCCCCAGTTCAGTCTGTGCTTGCACTTCCCCTCAGGCTTTCCCCACCATTTAAGTCCTCTTTTCCAATGATCAGCATTTACATCAAGCAGACTGTGCAAAGCAAGGTATGGAAAGCCTCACCTCTGTCAACATGGGCTTGAGAGTGGCTTCCATCCTGCTGCAGCATAGTCAGCAACAGCTATCACTTAGATCACTCGGGGTAACTCTGTAGTGCACATGCTTAAAGAGACAACACAAAACCAAAAACAATCCCCCCTCCTAAAAAAACCCTCCCACCCTCCCTTCTCCATAAAACCCACCCCCAAAAATATTACTTGAGATTCATTCATATGAATTATTAACCATCATGGACAAACATATTACTCTAGCTCTAGCTAGAAAAATAACATAAAAGGAGAAAAAAAGCTTTTCTCACATAAATTCCTTATGTTGAAAGAGAGTGACTGTGAATATATGAAAGTGAAAAAAGCTTGGGGACCTCTTTCAGGGAGCTAAAGTACATTTTGCCAGAGTAGAGCAGGATGCAAATCAAGAGAGTGGGGCTGGGAGAGAGTGAGAAGGTCCAAATTGAACTCTGTTCAGTAAACTGTTACCAGATACTACAGTGCAATGAAGAGATTACACAAATACCAGTGAAAGAATGAATTAGAGACAAATATGCAAAGAGGGGTGGAGAAGGAAAGCATATGTGCAAGTTAACTACTCTTCTGTACAGTAATGCTTATTTTTCAGAGTGGACCAAGAGCAGAAGAATTTCTCAACACCTGCAGTTGACATTTGTAACACAACTGAAGAGAAATTCTCTGGACAGTTCTTCCTCACACTGGTTGTATCATTTGAGACCTATGACAAGGTGCAGTGGCAATATGGAAATTGTCTGGAAAAAATAATGTCTGTATTGCTTCTCTGTTTGCATTTTACCCTTGTTGTCACTGGGTTTGTGAACTACATATGTTTAAGGCTACAGAGAAGTAGCCATAAATATTTAAGGCTACTCCCTTTCCCTGTGCTGGTCCAATAGTGTCAGCCATACGGACAAACTTCTGAGTGCATACAAACTGGGAACTGTTAGAAGATCTCCCTCGAAATAGTATTACTGCTGCTAGTCAGTATATGCTTACAGCAGCCTCCAAACACTAAAGGCTAGAGTGATGGACAGACTGCTCGTACAGCGTACATATCAGACTAGACGCTAATTAATTTCCCTGTCAAATCCTGAAGCAAAATTATCAGATGCCTGGGATCTAAGCCTTTCAGACCAACCATATTATAGTAAGAGAGAAGAAAAATAAAACAAAATAAAAACTCATCATAAAACTACTAAACACATATACATTAGCATTGAAGAAGAATGACACTTGTGCCATATTCCATGGGTTTTGGCTTCATGCTGGCTCATGGGCACTGAGAACACTGAACTGAAAGCAGACAGTGGCAGAAGGTAATAGCCATCAGCAACTTCAAGGAGGTTTCATGTTAAGACTGTTCTGCTGAATTTTTTTTTTTAATTGATGGCAATGACAAAGCACAATTTCATGTTAGAGAGCTGCAAGTGGTGCCCAATGGAATGGCTGAAGAGGTCAGATTTCTTTGTGATTTTCTCTCACACAGGATGCAATGAAATAAACAGTAACCAATGAAGAAAACAAGTAACCTGATGGATCTAAGCTACTTGAATGTTTTTCATTGCTAAAAATGTGGATGAATGGAGCACCTCTGCTCTGGAAGATACCCAAAGTACATTTAGTCATCAATCCCAGGCATCATTTTTAACTAGCAGCCAAAATGACACTCCTGCACTCTACCACCAACTACTACCCAGGGCAGAGGAAGACGTTGGTCTAACACCTGCCTCCCTTGCACAGAGGTCACCGGTGCGGGGAACCAGCAGCAAGCTTTACCAAACACACCCACATTCTGGCTTTCCTTCAACAGTGTTGGACAAGAGCTCCCCGCCTCGCAAGGCAGGCAGCAGCAAAGAAGAGTCCGTATAAACACCCAAACTTGAAGACGAGTATCAGAAAATCAGAGTCCTCACATCCGGCCGGCGGTGTGCAATGTCTCGCCCCCGAACCAGTGTTTGTTCAGTGCTCCCTGCAGACTGGATGTGGCCTGAAACAGGCGGGCGAAGCTCACCTCTGCCCAGTGTGGTTCCTGTTCACCTCCGCGTTTAAGGCCAAGTTGTGTAGGAAGAGAAAAAGCTGCCACCACACTTGATTTCTGTTCTGCTGATGCTGTAGAGAAGAACAGTTGAAGCAAGGTTATTTATATTTCTAAAATTGCAACATACCACTTCTCTTTTCCAATAACAACTCAGTTACACTTTTCAAGAGCAGACACTTTAATCCCATCAGCATAACAAGGGGGTGCAGCAAGGGATGAGGGGAGAGAGGGAAATGATAAGTTCTCCAGAAATAATTGTAGCTCTAACATTACAAAAAGAAAAGAGCAGACCCTTTATGCATTGTGCACAAGAGGATTAAACTTTTTTTTTGCTTGTAGGATTTCGCAGAGTTTAGCCAAGTGCTGTTTTTAATCAGATTGGCTTCTGAGCCTTTCAAAAGCCCCAGCTGCATGAACAAACAACCTTTTTTTTTTTTAAAAAAAAAAAGCCCCCCTTCACCCCGAAAGTAAAAAAAAAGAAAAAATATAACTGGTGATCCATCTGTAAGTGATTTGACACCGTGAAGGTCAAAGGGTTAATCTTCAATTTAAACCACACTGCTGAGACAGCAAAACTCTGATTTCATCTAGTACAAGAAAACACATTCGTGCACACACACACTCCCCCACCCTCCCCCCACCACATTTTCCTTCCCAGCATCTCCAAGATAATACTGCCCTTTTTATAGCCACTTTTGACAGTAAGCCATAAATAATCAGCCTTGGAGCCCTTTCCTACTGACTGGAGCCAATTAAACCTTAAGCAAGAACATACTTGAAAACACACAAAAAACCAAAACCAAGAGGTTATTTCAGGTCCCATTGTCAAGGAAGAAACATGGGAGTTGAGTTTCAGGGGGACACCAGACCACATAATGCAGCTTTGGGACAGGGACACTGTTCTTCCTTTTGTTATATGTAATCACCCCTGCAAAAGTGGCTCTGATTATACCCTCACCTTCCTGCACTTTAATGGCATCTCATACAAACAGGTGGGTTTCTCTTTACATTGCCCAGTCTGGGATACTGTTTCACCTCAATAACCAACCCTCTATTAGAAGTCAGTCTTCGTTTTCTCATCCAGAATTCCATATTTGCTAAGCAGGCATGATCATTTCTGGAAAACAAAACAAACCAGCCCAAATCTCCGCCCCCCCATCCCCCTTCCCAATCCCCAGCAGACAAGGAAACAGAAGACTGGCTTCCAACAACTTTGCCTCAGTACACAGGAGTTCACAAAAGAGCACTGAAGCACATTATATGAACAAGATGTTTCAACTCAGATTAGCCCAACAGGGCAGAACAACACGGTTGCAAGCCATTTTTTACATAATCACAAATAAGACAGAGTTGCAACTGGAGTTGGTGTATTGGAGATGCGTCAATCGACAGCTCTTCAAAGCCCTCCCAAACAGCCATTAAATTACGTTCATATTCCAGCATGAGTAGATCTGTGCCATTTGAATCACAAACACACACAGAACAGGCTTCCAGAAAACCTGTGTTCATCTCACATGTGAGAAGTGGGTCATTAGTCTTACCCTCAAGACTTAACAGTGGATTTAGAAGAAATAGACTTAGAAAAGTTCACACAGACCCCACCACGTGTTTCAACAGCACTGTGTTTGTAGCATAACCTGCAGACAGGGGCTCTAGAGCCTGCTATGATTTATTTCAAGTAACTAGCCCTGGGTTCAGTCCTTACTGATTGCACAGGCATTGATAAGTTTACAGGTGAAAACAATCCTTTATAAACTATCTTGTAGGGTTGGGTTAAAAAACCCCTAATTCGGTCTCAAAAAACAAGATGGTTTTTTGTTTTGTTATTTACATCTCAGTTTGTCCAGGTTTGTCCTTCCTCATCAAACCTGAGATTCTTCTCACCCTCCTCCATACAGCCACACTCCCAAACCTGCTCAAATGTGCACATGGAATCACAACATCCCCATGACCTCTAGATATCGTATTTTTATTAAACTATTACAGCTTAAGCAGACTGTTCCTTAAACAGAGACCTCTGGGTAGGATGCCAATGAAGTGGCATGCAAGAACAAAGTCATCTTTTGCAGTTTCCAGAAGCAAGGAACTATGCTAGGAGCACACAGTGGACAAACATACTGCAGATGCTCTGAAGACAATCTGCTTTGTCAGATTATTTTATTCTATTGGCAGCCAAGAGAGTAAAAAAGTGTCTTATAAAGACTTAGTAAGGGAAACGCAAAAGGATGTTTAAAAATTGGTGCAGAAATCCTAAGTTTGAAATACATCTCTGCTTCACTGAAGGGCCCAATTTAATGAAAACTCTCATGTAATTTTATAAAGTGGGTTAATTTGGGGGCACACAAGAGGAGTACTCATCTGGCATGTACAATTTTACTATTTCACACTGTTGGGAGGATAAGTAAGTACATGTAAGAATCAACATATTAACGTCCCTCTTCATGTGGGAGGCTGCTTTGTGCTTCTCACACCATAACAGGTTTCTAAATATTCTGTCTCCTCAAGTTTTATACACCACCTCAGAAGAAAAGGATTATCTGCTCTTTGCAGTGATAGGTAAAGGAGGCCATGTTCCGGAAGAAACAATGGAAGGACTGAGCTCATACTTCTCCTTTTTTTTTTGAAGTGGGGGAACTTTTTGGGGAAGGTGTTGGGGTTTTGTTTTTATTTGGTAAATAAGAGTTTTAGAGCTGTAATTTAAGATGGGTTACAGACCTGCAAGAGAATCAGTGGGATGTGATATGACAAGTACTGAGAAAAATTCTAATACGTTTCTTAGTTTATATTCTATTGTGTTTATTTCACTGCCTCTTGAAGTCACTTTTTGGTACAGCATTTTTGTCCTTTTCCAATTAAAAGTGTTTCCTATATTTGCCTAAGACACTCAAGGAGATTTCCATGCAAGAGCAGAATAGGAAATATTTTCTCCTTTTTTTCCCCCCTGCTTATAAGAAGCATAACATCTCAAATAACTTTTTGAAGAATGTGGACACTATTAATTTTGCTTGGAAGTGAAAAAATAGAGCACTAGGTTGAGGGCAGATTTCCAGGTTTTATTCCTAGACCTAGGGCTTGCTTGTATTTCCCTGGGTCCGTATTCAGACAGCATTTTCTTCCATGGTGGTGTGGTCCCACACACACTTTCACTGCCCAAGTACTGGAGCAGCCCACTCGCACTGCCCTCTCCTCACAGCAGTGCTGGAAAGTGAACTAGAGCAGCACAATGATCAAGGCCAGAACTAATCTGACAAAGAAGCTCCCTTTACTATTGCACAGGTCATCCTAATCCATCTGATCCATGGCATCATGTACTCAAACTGCTGCTTGTGCCAGGACAAGAGAAAGGTGCCAACCTGTGAAGACGAGGAACAAGCTAGGACTACTTGCTTCAGCAGCAAGCCTAGCTAATGGGGTTTATAGAGTTATGGCTCCACTTCTGGGCTGATCTGCTTTCTGTGGTACTAATTCAGGTACAAGAGCCACAGAACAGGAATGACAGATAATCTTTACAGCAGAGTAAACAATTTATGGAAAGAACTAAAAAATGTCCTTCTCACAAGTTTTTGTGTCTTTTCCCCAGATACGCTTCAGCCAAGACCAAAATTCTCAGATATTTCAAGACTGAGAGTTTTTTGGTGTGGTATAATTTAACTGTCAAGAAGGACAGAAAACCCAGAAGAATGATTCCATGAATTTGGTATCTTTTTTTTCAGATGTGGTATGTTTTGAGACATTTTTCTAAGATTCGTAACTACTTCAACACTGGTGTAAAATTTCCCTAAGCTTCACCAGGCCGATTTGTCCCTTATCAAAATAATTCAATCCTCAGAGTCACTACTGCACAAGAGTATCAGGGGTGAACACTTTGCCACCTCCATGCGGAAGCAACAAAATGATCCTTTTGAGGCTCCCTTCCCAAGAAGGATAGAAGCCCCTCTTGCCCTCTATACTAACTGTAACTAAAGAAGAGTAGACTTGTGAATACAGTAAGTCAACACAAAGCTGGAAACACATAAAACCATTTCCTATTGCAGCTGCTGCTTTTTAAAGGGGATATCCTTAAGAGACTGTCTGTCTGAAGCATTAGCATGAATGCTTCAATGAGTCACAAGGAAAGGCCATTTTACACGAAAAGTGTCCTCTGCAGCAACAGTACAGCAGTGAAGCCTGTTCCATGAACTGTGCTGAACCAAAAGCCAGACTACTTGTAAACAAACACAAGAAAAACATGCAAGACTTTTACTGGAAGCAAATGAAAGAGGGACATGATTGACCCGACATTTATTTTCTCCCCATAATTAATTCCTAGTACATGTTTCACACTGTAGGCATACAGATATGTATCTGGCAAAGAGCAACCCACATGTCAAAACCTTTTTACTCCTATGAAGACCTTGCATGGGGTGATCAAAGGGAAGATCAGGACAGGTGATGCCCTTTAAAGAAAATGCTGTCCTTCTGACACAGCTCCTTGAATCCTTGAGCATAAATGTTTAACAGATTAATAAGACTCATTTTTCCACTCATGTATCATACAGGCCATTAATATCCCTGCTTAAAAAACCAAAAAAAATGTTTGTCATATACACATATTGTATGTGGGTCTGGTACAGTTCTGTCACATATACAGCAGGGTACCTGTTTACCCTCTTGTACTCAGGGGCATCTTCTGACTTTGCTTCATAGCTTCCAGACAATTGAGGATCATATTCTGATCCCATCTTAACTAGAAGACTAATATGGCCCTAAATTGTGCTATCAGAGCAAAAGAAGAATAATAACGGCATATGTGTACATAAAAACATCATTCTCCCTTTAATGACTAATACAAGTATTAACAACAACTTGTTGGGATTTTATTTATTCACAGAACACAAAAATACTTGCACACCAGGAGCAGTTGCTGACTCATCGCTGAAGGCTGTTCTGGCTGCCAGGTGGCTGGAGGCATATTGTGCTACCACAAAATATGCTTTAGCTTAGAAAAACTAGAAAGTCACAGTCCCCAAGGCAACAGAGGTTACAGAAGGTGTCCCCTACCAGAGAGAGAAAAGCAGGCCAATGGATGTCAAATACAAATCTTTCCAGCTGTGATTCCTAATGACCAAAGAATAATGCATGTGTAAAAGCAGCTGAGAAAAAAAAAAGGAGGCAGTAACAGAGGAAAAAAACTAACCTTTTTTTTTTTTGACATGATTTCTCACGGTGACATGAGGAGGAAGATGAGAGATCTTCCTTGAGCAACTCCAACTTCTGGCTTGCAATGGCTCTTACATGGGACTAAACTTGTGGCAGAAGGAGGCATCATCTCAAGTAACTGCTTCCTTTCTCATGAGCCTCCATCAGGCTTTGCAACAAGATAAGCAACATGTGTGATTATGGAGAGAGGATATATAGTACTGGGCAGAGCAGAAGGGATGCGGGGTGCAGGAGACCCCCAAAATGCATGCTGCCCAGCCCAAGAATGGGGGAGGGCACGGACTGAGGCGCTGGGTCTGAGCAGCAAACAGCGGCGGCTGTTGCCCCAAACCTGCTGCCGGCACAGCTGCGCAGGTGAGCCCTTTCTCAACTTTCTCGTAGTTCAAAAACAAACACGCAGGCACTCGCGCCTTCCTCCCCAGCGCGGGCAGGAAGGGGAAGCAGACAGCCACCATGGCAACAGCCAGCTGACGGCAACCTGGGAAGGGCAACCACCGGCCACCGCGTTCCCAGGCCCCCGGCCTTCCCCCTCCTTCCCCATCCCCAGGGGCGTGCTGGCTTATTTTCCACAAATGTAGTAAATAAAGATCCTGCATTTCCACAGAGCCGCATCTGATACCACTCTGTAGCTGTGGCACGAGGTCCGGCAGGGTTCGCCCCCATGCTCTTGGTGTGTGTATGAGGGTGCTGGAAGAGATGCCCAGGAGAGGACACCCCACACCGCCCAGCCCGGCAGCTGCAAGAGAGAGTTGTTGGCTCTTTTAAGGGTTTATTGACTGAACCTGCGTGTGATGGGGCAGAGCTGTTCCACAGCTCATCGTGTTGATCCCCTGCCCTGCGCGGGCCGCGGATTTCACTGACCTGTTGTTTGGCATCCGTTCCCTCACCAGCAGAAGGGAGGTGCTCCCAAAACTGCTCATTGCTGCGGAGACCGCCCCCCCCAACCCCCCCCCCGTGATTAAAGTCTGCCTCGGGGTTTGGTTAAAATAACACTTTAAAAGTTTTTACAGGAAAAATATCCTGGCGCGGGGGGGAAGGGGTGGGTGCGGGGCCGCCCGGCTGCGCGGGGAGGCGGCGGGAGGGCAGGTGCAGGGCTGGAGCCTGCGGGCAGCGCAGCCTCTCGTCAGCAGTGCCGATGACTCAGAGGCTAAATTTAGCCAGCGATATAAACACAGCCGCCGAGCGCAAACACGGCCCGGCCGGGCCCTCGCACGCACCGCCCGCTCCTCCTCGCCCCCCGGCCGGCCGGGTCCGCTGGCCCTCGGGGGCACTCCAGCCCCATTGCCAGCACCTCCTCAGGTCTCCCTCCCATCAGGGAAAACCTAACTGGGGTTAACAGGAGTTGCTTCACTGCTTGTATTCTTGGATCACTATTTTTTCTGCCGTGGTCCCGTCCTCAGAAGGATTCCTTTTCAATTGGTGAGGTAGCTACCAAGGAGAAACAAACAAACAAACAAACAAAACCAAAAAAACCCCAACCCAAACGGAGACTCTAAAAGGCTGGCGGGACATTCCTCCTCAATGGCTTTAAACAAAGGAGGATTCTGCATTTGGACACTTGCTTTCCTGCCTTTCCACCATAAAATTTAATTGAGTAAAATACAAGCATGCACACTCCTCACCATAAATAATCAGTCCAAACATCTCATCATCCCCCTCAGAGATGGCTCTATCTTAATAAGATCAACCAACCTAGGCAGAGGACTGGAGGCAGAACAACTGGGTTCCTATCAGCAATCCTTGTAGGATCTCAGTCAAGTTATAATCTGCATTTTCTAGTCTCCCACAATTAAAAAAAAAAAAGAAGAGATATCACCACAATTATTTCTTAATTGAAAAATAATTTTCCAGCTGTCACACTGCTACAAGCAGAAAGCACGTTACCACTGTCACAACTGGCACAGTGCTACAAGAGCTGAGGAAATCCAGAAGAACCTGTAGAGACTATAGGGGTTATACAGGAGAGACAGCAGCACTGAACACTGATGTTAGAAATATTTCAAAACAAGTCACCTGTACAGTCCCAAAGAAGTGTTTTGTGCTCTTTATTGTGGGCAATCTTGGTCTTTTGAGGTTGTGGCCCCACTGCCTTAAGACAGTGCTGTGTCCGGCAGGGTAAAGGATTCACGTCACACAATTGCACAGAGCCTGCACCCTCCTGCCACCCAGCTCCCTTATCCTCTGCCCACTTCCTCTACCAGAGCTAGGCAGGAAGTTTTGCTTTTTAACATTATCCCCTATTTTCAGCAGGAACAAACACATAAAATATTTAAATCTTTTGTCAGCTGAAAGCATAGAGAAGGCTAGATTAGGCTGATGTGGAAGTGTCGTGGTTTTTATTAAACTGATATACAATGGTTGTATGTGACTTGCATCAAGAGTTTGTATAGCCCAGCCTCCAACAGTGGCCTTACATGGCTGCCTGAGGAAAAGCTGAGGGCATGCAATAGCTTCCACTAGTACTCTTTCAGCATCTAACTAGTTTGAGCTTAGGACTTCCTGAGTCAGATCTGGTTTCTGTTTATTTAATGTCTGCTTCAGTGGCCATAAACTTGTCTCAATTCCCCTTGAACCCAGATAAAGCACTGAGATGCACAATATGCCTTGACAAGGAGCTCCACAGCTTTCACCTGTTGCATGAAAAATTACCTCATTTACTTTGAGCTGGCTCCTACTAGCTTGACTTGATTTTGCCTAGTTCTTGTACTGGGAGAAATTGGTCTATGCATCTCCTTAATGTCACTTTCGATATCTGTTTACTACTGCCACCCTTTCGCTTTGTATCTTTTTTTAGGCTTAGCAGTCTTAGCCTACTTTTTCATATGGAAGTTCCATCATCCTTGCCTTTCTCTGAACCTTTACCAGTTCTGCTGCTTCATTTTTTAATTAAGACAACCAGAATTGCATGTAACATTCAAGATATGGTAGAAACATGGATTTATACAGCAGCATAATTATGTTCTTGTTCTCAGTGTCTTTTAACATACCAAAGAATACCATTTTAGAATAGATGTGAAATGGCCAGCAAGTTTCTGTTAACCTAAATGTCAAGTCATCAGCTCCAGAGGCAGCAGAATTTCAAAACAGGTGCTAGGCAAGGGGCAGCAGGTTGTTGTGTCATTTGTGTGCATAGGGAAAGGTGCACTTCCAAGCCCACCTCTTCCTTGCCATTTATCAAAGTTTAAAAAAAAGAAAATCTAATAACATTAAGCAAGAAATCTGTCTCCACTTTCTCATATCAAATTTCTGACTCCACTGACCATAAAAATGGCACACTCCTTTCCTCAAGCCTAGGATTTCAGTTCCATAGCCCTGAAAGAACTTTGTTTTACATCTGTCTTCCCAAACTCACACCCACCCTACCTCCTGCCCTTTAAACTGAGCTCACTCACTTCAGGAGTTCTTTCCCTCACCATTCTCATGCATCCTCAGCTGGAGATTCAAGTCCTGCACCAATGGGCAATGTGCAGAAGGCAGAGCTGAAGAGGTGACCCAGAGCTGTGCACAGCAGCAGCAGTGACCAGCAAGCATTAGCCAGCAGGGAAGATCCTGAAACCTACTGACCTACTCAGGAAACAAATGAACAAAAACACTTACCCCAAGTCTCAAAGAGACTGCAGGTACAAGTGAAGTATGGAGCTGCTCATGCTACAGGCTTAGCTGCAAGACAGTCTGAGTCTCTGCATTACATTATTAGAAAGCTTTTCTGAACGTTTTTCCTAAAATAGAAAGTCATCATAAAGAAGAGATTCCTGCAAACAATTGCAGTGTAAAAAAAGCAACCGTTAAAAATGCCCTGAGTGTCCTTAATAATGAAAAAAAGCCTGATGGAGTTTGGGATAAATGTTGTGCATGTAGCACTGTGCACCCACTCTCACACCAACAAGTTTCCGACAAGCAACATGGGCTCCCTGTTGCGTAAGGAGAAGTCTCTCAGGAGGCCTTGATAACTCTCATGAGAGACAGAGAGGAAGAAATATGCAAAACGTAACATGTTTCACTTTCAAAGGAAAACAATATTTCCTCTTGGACATTTTCAGTGGCATTAGCTTGAGGCAAACAGGTACATACCTAGCTGTCTGCCCACAGCCAGTGGATGCAGGCATTTGTGTTCCATGGGCTGGTGAAGCCTGTTGCAGTGATGGTGAGACCTACTTGCTGAACCAACTGGGGAATTTAGAGAAACAAAGTTTTCTATAGCTAGATCCTCTGTGAATTTTTGAGCATGGTCAGCATATCTAAATCAACTGCAGGATTCCTGATGTGTTGGAAAGAGACTTTGTTGTTGTTTGTAATGCACTTATTTACTCAAGAAAGCTCAGCTCTGATTCAGCATCTGGTTCTCATTGAGGCTCGGCTTTTTTTAAACCGAGCTTTCCAGATGGGTTGACTGAAGCACAAGGAGGTCAAGAGACTTGTCTGAGGTCATACAGCAAGTCAGTGGCTCTGCTTGGACCTGAGCCCAGAACTGTTCAAGGCTACCACTCCTTGGCTCTTAAAGAGACAATTTTATCCCCTGTGAAGTGATCTTATCTCCATGAAGAAGAGATGTGATAAAAGCAGTCCCCTCAAAGCTACAGCCTGCTTAAAAAGAGTTATTTTATTTGGAAAAAGCTGTAGCGTTCCAGTGTCTCAATGGAGCACGTCAAATTGAAGGGGTGTGATACTGATATACAGTGTCATCCACCCCACGCCCGTGCTCCTGTGGGGCGGCTTTACGCTGCTGCTGCCGCTGCCATCCCTGGTTGTGTACTCACAACCCATCCAGCAACCCATCATGTTGGGAAATACACTCTCGCTTCAGCACAGATTGAAGCCCCTCCTCAAGGCAAGGAAACTCAAGTGCACTCTTGACCTGAAGCAGAGCCCAAGCACTTGTTGCCACAGCCTGGACAGGTGGGGTGTGGAAAGCACATCCGAGCCAGCAGATCCCCTAAGCTCAGCTCTGTTCTCCATAACCTCAGAGCACCCTCTTTAACAGCAAGCAGTTCCCATGGCAAAGACACACTTGCTCCAAACCAAGAAGGAGAAGGCAGGTACTGGGTTCTCTTGCAGAAAGCCCTTGGCTCTACCTTTGTTTTCCAGAGGCAGGGTGAAAAAGTACAAGAGAGGCAGCTTTGCCAGAAGCTACACGGTCTCAATCAAGTAAGAGGTCGTAAAGAACTCAAGAAAACATAGATGGATCTCACATGTCATTCTGCAGAGCCCCTGCAAACTAGATCAACCTGTAGCAGGCTCTGCTAGTTAGGAACACAGAGTGTTGCTCAAGTCCTTCTTGCAGTAAATTCAACATCTTAAGGAGATGAAGACACAGAGTTCTAGGGAATGTTGTGTTATTGCTCTAGCACTGTTCTAAGGATGAAAAAGCCAGGTTTTAAATTACTGTTTTCTGTTTAACATATTAATAGGAAATGAAACCCTGAAAGTGGTGTACATGCCAAAAGCAAGCATAGGTGCAGCCAACTTTCTTATTCTTACTAGATGCATACCCAAAAATCTTTTGTATAGCCAAAACCACAGAATAAATACCATTTAGCTCCAGAAGCCCAGGGAAGAGATAACAGTGACTCTCCAGGGTTCCCAGTGTGGGATGGGGTTAGACCATACATGCAGCTGAGTCCAATGACAACTCAGTGATGTCAGCCTCAGGAGCTATTGCCTGCTCAGTTTCTCTCTCAGCCAGGGATGTACATTAACCAGCAGCCTTTGTATCAACACAGCCTTGCTGCTGTGGCAGCAGAATGGGGACCATACCTGAACTGCTGGAGAGTCTCACAGAACTCAAGACCCATGAGAGGGCAGCTCTTGAGCTAGCTGGATGCACTACTCCAATGCTAAAAGCCTTTCCTAACTTCCACTGAAAGGGCACATACATTTTCTTTTCACAGGTTCACAGATAAATGTTTTGTAGGCTCCAAAAACAGGCACAGCTTGTTGAAAACCAGGCTTGCTCTCTCTCAGGACTTCACAAGACCACACTGGTGTGACTGACTGTGGTATTCTAAATCTGATTCAAGACACCACTCTGGAAAGTTGGTTTTGATCAAATGTTTGAAACAAGCTGGAATGAGGCTTCCAAATCAGGGATTAGTTTCACAGCAAGATAAATGACAGCCCAGTTTTCCATGTCTCAGAGACTGCCCCTTCCAACCCACAGCACATTGTGAACCAGCTCCAGGGGCAGACCACTTGCTTCTTCAGCAACGGGCTGGGCAGAGTCATTGCACGTAGGATAGAGGGGTTTATCCACAGGGGATCCATGCCAAAAGCCAAAGGAAATCCTCCATGCAGGGCCGGGTGGGAAGGGATTGGGCATGACAACAAAACACTCCACAGGGAACAGTGCCTTGGACACCAATATGTGGCTCAATACTCTGCTTCCCTGACAAACAAGAAAGAATCCCTGAGCAGATCCAAATGCCAAGCCCTATCCTAGGGGTCAGGCTGTGGATAACCACTGGCTGAACTACTCTGTCCTCGGGTTAAGTTTTCGAGTTGGTTTGGGTTTGGTTTTTGTTGGTTGGTTGGGGTTTTTTTTTTCCCGTTTTGTTTTCAAATTTAAATGGCTGAAGGCCCCCCGCTCCCGTCCCGTTTACAACTTGTTGCTGTTCCAGTTCAAACAAAGAGCGCGGGGCCCCTCCTCTGGCGGGCCCCGGGGGCCGGGCCGGGCCGCGCCGCCCAGCGCAGCCGGACGCCTTTGTTTACTACAGCTCCACACGCCGGGCTGGCCGCCGGCCCTGGCTGCGGGGCCGGGCGGGCACCGGGAGCCCGCGGCTGCAGGAGCCCGACCCCGGCTACCTTAGTGGGGCCGGTGCGGGTGGGCGCTCCTGGACGCGTTTCCAAGGCACGGGCATCAGATAGGGACACTCCCCCGAATGAAAGGGGTCAAGTTACAACCAGTTCCACCAGTTCAGTGCAGGGCTCCTGTGCTAAGTTGGTTAAACCTTCCCTTTCCTGTGAAACAGAGCCTGGCAAGAGAGCCGGGCCTGCAGCTAACGCTGGCGAAAAGGCGCCACCGGGGAAAACCCCATTCAACCACAAACAACACATGTTAAAAATCTCGTGGTAGCTCTTTATTCCTGCAGTTTGCTAAATGACATTCATAGCCCTATCTACATTTCTACAGGCTAATCTTCCCTCTTTAATCCTCCTGCTCTTAGGAGATGAGGAGACCCAGAATTTTCTCATCTCTCAAATGACACAGAGAGGACCAAGCCTTTGCCCAGCCACAAGCCACATTCTCTGACCAGGACAGAGATCCTCACCTTTGAGAAAGGCTGCAAACGATCCCACATTAACAAAGCACAAACTGACTTGAAGTGACGTAAGCTTTCTGTCCCTCTCTGAAATTAGCAAAATTTCTGGGGGTCACGTTTATTTTGGGGGGTTTGTTGTTGTTTTGTTTGGTTTGGGGTTTTTTTTTTGTTTCATTTTGTTGTTGTTGTTTTGGGGTTTTTTTAGAGAAAATAAAATCAAGAATCTGGAGTGTGGTTTTCAGACCTGATGGCATCTTACAGCTGTCTTTTGTTGTGAGGAAGTTAGTCACAAGTCTGAGACACTAGCTAGGACTGTCTGACAGAGGAGCTGCTAGCAAGTCTAGCATGATCTAAATATACTTTACATTATACAGAACTACTGTTAGACAACAAGGAGTGTCAGAACAGACTCCAGGCTTGTTGTTATCTCCAAGACAAGAAGTTGACATAAGCCACTGATGGCCACTTGTTCCACAGAAGAGAAGGTGCTGGTGGTGAGGAGAATGGAGAAGAAGAGTAAAAGCTGTTATAAAAACCAAGGGGGGATCCCTGGGAAAAGCCTCATAAAGCCCATTGCTGATGAACTGGAAGAGCTGGAATGGCAGCAGCTAACACAGAACAGCTCCCTTCCCAGGCAGTAAATGCAATCCTACACATTCTCTTCCCTCCACCTGCCAATCTTTAGGCAGAGCCAGCAATCTAGCATAAGCAAAATCCATCAGGATACTCCTGCCATTTTATCGCTGTTGGCAGTCTGCTGCCTTAAGCAACACCTCACTTAGCTAATGCCTGGAACCAGCCTTCCAAAGTACCACTTTTGGACAGGTAAACCCCCACCTTCCCCTCCAGATATACCCTACCCTCTGTATGTGGAGCCGGTGGAACTGGTCGGCAATGCACTGCAACTTCCGTGCAATCTGCACCTCAGCACGTGCTTCCCGCTGACCTTCCTGAGGTTCCTCTTGGAGGTGCGGATCCAACGCAAAGCCAGCTGGAGGGACATGTAAACGGTAACCAGCACTCCCTACAAAACAGATCAGAAGATTCATTCTTCCAGTGCAAAGATTAGCTTTTCTACTCAATACACTTCATGGAGGAAAGAGCTGCACATGATCCTAAATTTTTGTCTTTGATGTTAAAGTCCAGTTCCTGAAGCCCAAACAATGACTGTGTACTGTAACACAGTGCAGTAAAACATTTGCTCAACTTTTAAATAGACTTATATTGATTAAGCAGTGCATTGTGTTGATTCCCATAGTCAAATGATCCTTTTGCTCCTTTATAGTTCAGCCAAGTGCTGTGGTTTGGGGGTTTTTTTTAATGATAATCTTGCAGTTTTACAAGATCTCTGCCTCAAGTTGCCTCCATGTAAAGGTAGCAGTATCTTTTCTGTCAGACCTGTCTCAGTTTTCTGGCATTTAGTGGGACTGATTGGAATTAAAGCTGCACTGGATACACAAAGCTGAGTGGTGACCCACCAGTTACTAGTAAAATACTGGATGGACATGCTACTTATTCAGCAACTTTAACTTAAAGCTGCAACTTTTTGCATTTTTTTCCCTCCACCGAAAACTTTTATAAGTTTCCACTTCCTATGTGGATGAGACCACTGGTAGTTAAAAAATGTGGGTAAATGGTAGGATATGAGGTATGGTGAGCATTTAAACACCTAGTAGTAAAATCAAATGTTATAAAATAAAGCCAAAAAGAGTGGGAATATCAAAGACAGCAGAAGCAATGAGCAAGTGCCTGGTTCCTGCAGCGGACAAGCAAGGGTAAGAAAATACAACTTGTCTTTCTTGAGGGAGTAGGACCAAAGCAAAATAATTTCAGTCCTTTAATAAAATGCCCTAATGAGAGACCTTGCTTAACTGGGGAAGTGCTAAAGGGACAGTTTCCTTGCTGCAAAGCTAGTGACACTGGAGTGCTCTTACCATAGAAGAGTCTCCGTGGCTCTTCAGTGACTCCACAAGGCAACATAACATCCTGACTGGAGGAGGACGGGCTGAGTGTTTGAGTTGCCTTGTCCTGCTGCTCAGGATGCCTGATACCGGGACCACAGCAGTGTGTGAGGGGGAATAGTTGAAACCTCCCCAGAAGGCAGCTGTAGGACTGGTTCTGTGTGAAAAAGCCAGTTGCAGTCATCTCACCAGGCTGACCTGCAAGTCCAAAGTCATCAGAGTGAAACACGTCATCGTCCAGCCCATCCAGGCTAGAATAGTCTTCTTCCAGGTAGCTGGGGCGATCCATTGCTCCTGCAATAAAGGGATATTTGAAGAAACAGCTAAGACAAGAATGTTCTCAAAGAGAGAATGCCTTCTGCTCCAACAATAAAACACAGCTGATTTTACCACACCTTCCCTCCTCCCCATTCCCAGTGCTGCCCATCTGCATGGGCCGGAGAGGTGAGTGACCTGTGGTGAAGGTCAAGGCTTTGCAGAAAGTCCTCAAGTGCTGGGTCAGATAGAGACAAAGTTCACACATGTAAAAGTCCACCCACAGCTCCAATTCCACAACTGCTTATAAGTAGGGAGCCAACCCCCAGCCTCAGCACACAGAAACAGAAAACACTGTTTTAGAAAGCAAGCCCATCCTTCCTACAGCTCCAT
Source organism: Atrichornis clamosus (assembly GCA_013400975.1). Classification (NCBI taxonomy): domain Eukaryota; kingdom Metazoa; phylum Chordata; class Aves; order Passeriformes; family Menuridae; genus Atrichornis; species Atrichornis clamosus. Next base: position 2,189 of record WBMZ01007092.1, on the reverse strand, counting down.
GGCCAGTCAGCTTCTTTGGGGTCTGCTTTGTTTTGGTCTGCCATATTTGAACTTTATGGTATACCCCATTCACTTTTTTCCCATCTATTGCTTATTGATGAAGAAAAGCTCTTGTAATCACAGGGCTGCAAGGCCACATTTTTAAGAAACCCCAGTGGTTGCAGAACTCAAGAGCTGTCAAAGCCACTTCTGTGAAGCTCTCCATTACCTCTCCCTATGAGAGCCAACTTTCCTACCCACTTCTCATTTCTCCCCTCAGTTCAACTTAAGACATGTCCCAAACTTTCACTTCATTACCCTCAAGCCTACATGCACTGTCAGTGCAATGGCTCATCCTACTACTAAAGAAAAACGTTTGGTGTCAGTGTTTAAAGCAGGACGTCTGCAGTTGCCACAGTAAACACTCCTGAGCTCTGTTGCAGCACAAAGCTGGACAAAGATGGTGGAGGGGAAGACCCCCAAAAACTCTAAATCACTGTTTCAGAGCTCCTTGCAAACATAAAGCAATTAGAAGCAGTATGACCGAAAATGCCACAAGTCCCTTTACTGTTACCTGTGCATCTAACCCAATTGGAAGACAGACTCCTAAGAGATCCATCTCCAGGATTTCCACCCAGTTCCAAACAAGGCAGTGAAATTCAACTCTTCATGTCTCTTCCTTTGCTCTGGTTTGCGAAGCATTTAACAGAATGGAAGACTAGCAAGAGGAATTTCAGGCCTGAAGGAGACATTAATAATAATTTTATAAGGATGTGTTCAGCACTGCCCGTGGTGCTCCCATCTCCCCCCAGGTGAGCAGCACTCAGGACACCAGCACACCGAAGGAGACAAAAGGACCAAGCAGTGCAAAAACTATTTGACCAGGGCTCTAGACTGGGGGCACTATGACTATTTAAGTTGCTGCATCTCAGCAATTTACTCAGCTGAGCCACAACTCCCAAAGAAGTTTCTGCAGAGCAGGACAGGTACTAGCCCCACAGCTGGTGCAGCTCTGCTGGATGACAACAGTGGCAGAGCACTCATAACATTCTCATCCATGGCTTAAAGTAGCACACCGAAAGGAATTATGGGCCCCAAGAGGCAGGCATGGATGATCTCCTTGCCAGCTCTTCTGCTGGATCACAGTCACCTGACATAGAGACAGGCAAGAATGTATTTTGTCTTTGCAGCAAGGTTTGCCAGATCTCATCAGTCAGCCCCCCTGCGACACGGGCATTCCTCAGAGAAACAGCAGCAAAGGCACAGAGCAAATCCCAAACAGAAGAGGGTTTAGAGAGCAAGAAGTTTAACTCGACCTCCTGCAACACGGTCCGACCTTTTTGCAGAGCTCTTCGGAAATGCCGAAGAGAGAATGCCGAGGCAGCGCGAAGGATAACTCGACCTACAACTCACTGGAATTCCTTCCACAAACTCCAAACGCAGCTCACGCTGGGAGTCACAGACACCGGACAGCTCGGGCTCCGGGCAGGGCAGCCCACGCGTCTCCGGTGCCATGTCCAACCCCAGACGCTTCCTTCCATGAGCCAGTGGCCAAACCCGGCGGGCCGGGGCAGCCGCCCGCCCGCGCTGACAGGCGGCGGGCCGGGAGCGGAGGGAGGGCTCAGCGCACACGTGCGTGCCAGCGTCCCAAAACAAAGCTGGCCTGCCTCGCTTCGCCACTGCCGGCCGCCTTTAACTCTTCGCCGCCCGGGCTCCAGCTCCCGCAGATGTGCCCCCCGGCCAAGAGGTTTAAACGCCGCTCCTCCGGGCACCACCGTGGGACGAGGCACCCGAGCTCGGCGGGGCGGCCCGCGAAGGGCAGCGCTGGCTGCGGAATCAGCCATTGCCTACATCAGCAAATCGTTGCCCACCGAGCTCATTCCCAGCCCGCCCGCTCCCTCTTTCTTCCCGCTCCCCAGCAGGCGCGGGACTCCGGGCACGAACGGGCGGGCCGGGGTTGCCCCGAGGCGAACCCCCTTCCCTGTCACGATCGTGCCTAGCCTCGGCACCGCTCTCGTCGGCGACCTGGCTCAGAGCGGCCGGCCCCCAGTGGCGAAGATGCTTCCCGGGCACTCACCGAGAAGCGGGACGGGCGTCCCTCGGGGACGGGGCGTCCCGGGACGAGCCGCCGCCGCCGCCTCCGCACCGCCAAACTGCGGCCGGCGCCGCCGGGCGCGCCGCGAACAGCTGACGGCAGCCCCGCCCCCGCC
>WBMZ01007091.1:0-240649 GCA_013400975.1 Atrichornis clamosus | reverse complement strand
CCAGGCTCAAACCAAAACAGTCATCAACAATTTCAAAATTCTCTAGAAGACAAATCAGAGTTTCCACTGAATCTAAAAGTTACTATGGCCTCTCCTGTCCAAGCAGGTTTGCACGGCTTTGGGAGCTGCCCAGTTACACTATGAACATTATTAATTCAAGTGATCCAAAAAGGAATTAAATACTCAAAACACCTGTGAAACTTTGCAGATGTGACACAGAGAATACCTGTGCACGTCATCCAGTACCTCCTGCAATAAGTAATAATCTCCTCAGTTTTATAGAGAAGCATACTACTCTTCCCTCCTCAAATTGTTTATTGTGTCTCACCCTATTAACACTGAGCTGTTGGAAGTAGAGAGGATCAAGAAATGAGCAAAGCAAACTAGGATACTGACAGAGCATGAAGTGACCCTGAGCGAGAATGTTGATTAATTAAATGACAGATTTGACTCCTAGGATCCAATAGCAACAGATAGTTTTCTTGTTTTGATTTCTCTTGGATGGTTTTGTCCTAAAAATTCTTTAGGAAAGCAATGCAAACTGTCGTTTCATTGAGGACTTAATTTGAGAGACTTTCCTTCTGATACCCCCATCAGGCAACAACTAGATCTTCTGGGTTGTTTTGTTGTTATTGTTGTTATTTTGCTGGTTTTTTGTTTGTTGGGTCTTTTTTCTTGATTAAAGAGTCTTTCACATTTCTGTAAATAAGCTATTGTGCATGTAAATTTCAGAAGCAAGAAGTGATTACTAATGAGATCTAGTGTGATCAGGAAATTACAAGAGCCTTTGTGAAAAAAAGATCAAGTGGATTTTTGACAGCAAAACAAGATTGGATTCAGTATTCATACAATTTTTTCTGAGATCAAATCCTGAAATTAATAAAAAAAAAAAATACTAGTCTGATTTTATCTGTACTACATATATTTCATAGAAGCTGCATGAATGTCTCTAAAGTCACTCAAAAATACTTATTGCCTTCCTTGTTTATGAAGTGCTCTTACAATAAATCATTCGTCACATATTCAAATGCATTTTAATAGTTTTCATCATTTTAGCTGTTAATTTCTGAAGATAAAAGAAGAGGAGAGTGGAAAGGAAGTGGAAATTGTTCCACCCAAAATTAAAGGTCCTTTTTTTGTAATGTGTTGTAATATTATTCCTCTTGAACATTAATAAATATTTGAAAAAAAATGAAGTATAACAGCAATTGCAGTTTCAAATTACTTTGAGAAAATCAAGATCAATATTGAAAGAAAAATGATGTTAAAATGACCAAATCTACTGATAGAAATTCAGGGGGAAAATCACACAAAATTTTCAGGCTAAAAAAAATTAGTTTTCACTTAGAATATCAGTATGTGGAAATCTAATAAAATTTTTCAAAAGAAAAAGTAAGTATATGATTATTTAAGATTTAGAAAATGAGGTTCATATGCTAGATTCCAGATAGGTTTATCTTATTTTTCCAACTGTTCCACTAATTTGTTTGACTTATTGCAGTTCCTTGCCTTGCTTTTGTTTTTCTAATGTGTGTGGCCAATTTCAAATAATGCTACTTAAACCGATAACTAGACAATTAACACATTCAGATTTGAAAGCTGTATTAATATAACATGGGAATGGAAGTCAAAATGTTAGAGCTTTTTTTATACATCTTTCCCCGTGGAGAATTTTAAATCTCTCTTTTCTCTTTCTCTTTAATAAAAAAAAAAGTATTTCTGAAAGGACACCTAGGAACTAAATACTTCAAAAAAGAGTGTTGAACTGCCTCGGCTCTCAGCAAGTATCGGTGCCAGTTTCATCACTGATGCCCCTCCAGCTCTTTGCAGTTTTGCAAAAGCATGACTACCATATTTCATATCTTCTTTGTTGTTTCTCTGTGGAAGCTCCAATTCAGCAATAATAAAGCTTAAAACCAAGAAGGGTAACTTTTGTGTTCCAGATTTTGTTTAATATTGTTGGATTAAGTAAACACAGTTAGCCAATTAAGAACAAAGGAACACATGAAGGTCATGCTGAAGCAAGTCACTGTGTCTACCATCAGATTAGGATGAGATTAAGTGAGACTGAACTGGCATTTGCTGTTCCTATTAAATTTAATTCTGGCCAGTCAGGAGGAATTATTTTAGGGTGTAATAGGATTAACTAAGCAAAAACCAAGATGCAGCATTCACTTTCTTTACTAAAATAGAAGTGTTCTTAAAAAGCTTATCAGCTTTTTATTATTTGTTCATACTTATGATGGGTTCTATTAGCAGATGCATGTGACAAAAATATAAAAATCATAGAAAAAACTAGGCAAAACACAGCTTGCATATCTGTATTTGGAAATATTCTTAGCAAACTACGTTTGACTGAACAATAAAACACACCTGAGTTAATAGGAGATGAAAGATCCCTCAGCTACTTATGTCAACTTTCCAATTTATAAGTATTTTTATGTCTTTTTTGCTTTTTATGAATTTTATGGTTTTATGATTTTATTTCTCATTTAAACATTTTCAGCAACAAGGGGCTTAGATGAAATTCTGTATATGTGTGCATATATTCAGAGTAGTCATGGTAGGAAAAAGAAAATCCTTAGCATATGATCTATTCATCTATTCGTCCAGCCCAAAGATGAGAAAACAAGTACCAGTATGCTATCTTTGAGCATTGAATATACATGTACACACATATATTAAAATGAGGCAAAAAGAGGTCAGAAACTGGCTGCAAAGGTCAGGCAAAGAATTCTTCTTCAAAGAGAAATAGATCAGGAGGAGAAATAGATTTTCTGACAAAGGAATGCTTTCAAGTGCACAGGAAAATCTCAATTTATTTTCCTTATTTCATTTGCAAACCAAAGGTCCCTCCATCTCAAAAAAAAAAAAAAAAAGCTCTGCTTTGTTTCTGTAGGGAGTTATAAACTTCGAGTCTGAATAAACAGAAAACTGAAGAAAAGAAGCAAAGGAAAAAAATTCACGAATTCCATTTAAAATATCAGAATAAGGCACAAAAGTAAATGTGAGGCTTTCACATAGGAAAGGTATTTTTAAAAACTTTCTGTTTTAAAGCATCAATCTGCTGAGGTACAGGACATAAGCCGGATTTTGGAAAATTCCAGTGAGTAGCACTCATGAACCAGCAACTCGCTTAGCTGGGCCCGTACCAGCTGCTCCTTTGCAGTTCTTTGTAGCCTGCCTGTTGCTGCAGGAAGGGGACCCTGCTGCAATATAATTGGGCATGAGGAACCAGTAATTGCTGTAAATACTGCCACGACCAGGGCTACAGATTAAGCAGCCATAGATGGTTCCCTAATGCTCCATCTATATCTTCTATAAGGAGCAGAGATCAACTGCAATAATCGTGCCCTTTGCACATGACTGTGTGCAATGTGGCCAAGTCGGTGGAACATTTGACTGCAGATACAGTGCTTTTTCAGCAAAAAGGCTCCTGTAATTTTAAAAACTTAGAACACTTAACTGATTCCTGCCAAATGAAATTACTTTAATGCTAAGGTGGAGCTGACATTGGTAGATGACTTTTGAAACACTGGTGAAATAACGAACATTTCAAATCCCTATTGTGCATTGATTTTCAGGACAATTTTATTAATCATTTATGGTACTATTTTCTATTGATTAGCAGGTTTCTCTATGCATGGGTAATTCCATGCAGCATTTATGTCTCAGTCATATAACAAAGACCCCCAGAGTTTGAAAAGATGGGGGCCATTTGAAAACTGCTTAGTAAATGGTTGCGTTTCAGCCCTTACCAGCTAAAACATCTCAGTATATTGCAAGTGTAGGGATTATTTAAATAATCAAAATTTAGGGAGAGAAAAAGAATATGGGAGATGAAAGAAAGAAGAAAATTTAAAAAATAAGAAGGAAATTAACTCAATTTCTGAATATATTTCCATTCTCTTGTTTGCATTTACAGATCTGACGAAATGTTCTTGAAATCTTGTATTTCACTACTTTTTTAGGTCAAACCTGAGCTATCTGCTCGATCCAGTTAGTTCACAGGCAGCTCCAGGTTAAAAAACAACAACTGAAAACTCCCTCTTTCTCCCTCTCCCTCAAAAAACAAACAAAAAAGAAAAAAAATCCACCAAACCTTAGTTAGGATATATTAATCTTCTCCTTTCCCAAACAGTTAGTTCAGTTACTGTTATTTAATTTAGGTACAAATATTTAAATCGATTTGGAATACTCACATCTGCAGCACAAAAATGTCATTTATTATTTACCCACAGACTTTAAAGCTAATGAATAAATTGAGATCTCATATGTTTAATACAATAAAATTAGATTCTGTGCAATCATCTCAATACTCTGTTGTCTTAAGGATATGGAGGAACAAATCTAGTATCTTCATCTCCAGGGGTAAATCATGAGCTTTTTTATTCAGATATAATGTCCCAGATATTTTTCAACTTCACTTCCTCAGACAATCAGGGAAAATACCAGCCTCCACACACAGTGGTTTCTGTGATGAAGAATTCCAGAAATATGGAGAAAGTAGGAGTTCTGGTGCTCTGGATGGCATGTGTTGAGAATCTGAACACACCAGAGCATACATGTACTGTTCAGCTTGGAAGAAGTATCTGACCTTAGATGTGCATCCATTCTCTCAGGATTTAGCTCAGACTTTCTGACATCAGTGATATTTTTGCATGAATCAAAGTCCAAGGCAGGAAAGACTATACCATTCTTTATTTGCAGTTTACAAGAAGTATTTTTTCCACAATGTACTAGTATTGTGTTGGCTTTTAGACAGGCCATCTAAAGAGAAAAAGAGGAAAAAGACCTTATACCCTGCTGGCAAATGTACATATCTACACAAGAAAAGCACATTGACCACAGTTATTCAAACAACAAGAGTTCTTTAAGTGGTTCCAGAGGCTAAGTGAAACCAGTGAATCTGATACTTACAAATGAGCATGGTCCCATTGCTCTAAATCAGTATGTGTCTGTCTTGAAGTACAATACCCAAAAATTTAGTAAATTATATTACACAATAAAGTGGAATTTTTATCATCAGATACATGTCTGTATAGGTCATTAACAGCTATAAAAACTAATGAAAACAAAACTCCTGGAGAATTCAACTCTTGGCTGTACCATCCAAAATAAGAGATAATTCAAGCAAAGAAAAGAACAGAACAAGATTATGTGCTATTTAGAGTTTTATAGTACGAGTGACACAAGGCAGGTTCTTAAATTACTTTCTGTGTTTGGGGCTGCTTGGGGATTTTTTGTTTCTTAAAAAAATGGTGACATCTAGAAGATTTAATGAATGATGTGATTTGTAAAAATCTGTAGAACTCGATTTGAAGATATGAATTTGACCATTGAACATCAATGCGTTCACATGATAATACTTTCCCTCTTTCTGTTCCCACAGCACGAAGTCAGCATATTTCCCTGAAATACTTTCCCTCACTTAAAGCAAATGAAGAGAACAAAGGAGATAGCTGCTGCACTGATTTAGAATCAGAGGGACTCATCCATACATTCCTACAGATTCACAAATCATTTTCATTTCACGTATGAGCACAGTCAAGGCACAGAAGAAACACTACAAACTACATCACAGAATTGTTTAGTTTGGAAAAGACCTCTAAGATCAACCTTTGACTGATCACTACCTTGTCACCTAGACCACAGCACCAAAAGTGCCATGTCCAGTCATTTCCTGAACACCTCCAGGAATGGTGACGACATCATCTCTGAGCAGTCCCTTCCAATATTTAACAGCATTTTCTGGGAAAAAAATTCCTCCTGAACAAGTATGAAGGTCTTTTGAAATGTCAAATAGTTATTAATTTATATAGGCAAAATCATTAGATTATTTGTTTATTTATTTATTTATTACAAATATGCTGTTCTTAATGCTCAACATTTATTTGTTGGGAACAGGACAGGTTTTTTTCTGTTCAATCAAGTGGGTTTTTACTCAGATTTTTGTCATTTTGGTTTTCTTAGGGTTCATCTGTGCAACTGGTCTTTTTTCTTACTAAAGACCATGGATGAGTGAATTCAGTTTTGCTTCCTTCAAAACTAATCAAACATTGTACATTTAAATTTTAGCATTACTTGCATTCTGCTTAAAAACAACTAATAAAAAAGAAAAGAGAGGGGCAGTCAGAGGAAAAAAAATGTAATTCCTAAATCCTCTGAGTCAGAGGCTGTCTATTTAGAATATGTTTATTCAAAACCTAGCACAAAGGAGTTCTGTTCGCATGACTGGCCTCCTCTATGTTACTGTGATACTAATAATAAATTGTTATAAGCACAGAAAGTAAAAATTTTTATGCATCCAAATGACAAGGAAACTTTGACCCCATTTTCAAAAGCACCTAAATTGCCTTGAGAGTCTGAATGCCATTTACTTTCTTACATATAATGGCACTTTTGAAAATATCACCTAAGATGTAAAAACGGACCAGTAACTGAGCCAAGACTGAGATACACTGAACAAAGAAACTGAGAGAGGAAAATCTAATTTAAATTATAATACATATACACATATATATATATTTATACACATGCATATACACACACGTCAATTGAATTTACCGTGCTTAAAGAACATAACATTCTCTTTACTTAGGAATAATTTATATTACCTCAGAACAACTTTCCAAGTGGCAAGTAAGGTTACAGTACAAGAAAAACAGTACTTTTGGGCACTAACTGCTTTTATGAACTTTATGAACTCATAAACTACTTTGTGAGGTGTGCAAAACTTCAAACCACAGAAGCAACAATGTAATTCAGAAAAAACAATTTGTCCTAGAGTGGTTTTTTTTGCAAGCCTTCCCACTTTCCCTGCTGTCTTACTTTTTGTTTCTCCACCCTGACAGCTACATGCGATGTACCACATATACTAGTAAGTCTCTGCTGTGCAAATTCAAAGCTGCCATAGGGTAAACCAGGCAAGTCATATTATTTAAGGTTGTCCCAGATGGCTATGGGAGACTTCCTGAATTTCTTCCCTAAAATTTAAAAGAAGGCTTAAAATGTAAAAACAAGGAAAATTACTCAATCTTTGCTAGCAGCATGTAAACATTTGTACTGTTGGAAAATATTGAGATATGCAGTACAAGACTTTCTCAAACTTCTTTGGTTTTTTCACAATTTTGGTTTCTAATGTGAACATTCCAGACTTAAAAAATGTAGATCAATCAGAATGACCCAAATTTATCTATGTCATATCAAAACTCTTCCAAGTAAATGTTTGATCAGGCAGAAAATATTAATTAGCTTCTTAGTGAAAGTGAACACAGATCATCATGAAACTTCAAATCAGTCAAGTTTTGCACTGCCAGATTCTGTTAGACTTAGATGGGATTACTCAGGGTCTGCTTCTTGCTTCCAGGAATTTCCAAGGAGCAACATCAGGCATTTTTTTATCCCCACAATGGTTATAAGGCTCTGTGGAATCCCACATTTTCAACACACGGTCAAAAACAATGGATAAGCTTAGCCAAGCTGTGATAAAGGTGATGATATCACCACTGTCATGAGGGCAGTTCTGAATTCCTTTTCCATAAGGTCTTTGTCTTAATATTTTCCTGAAATGGAGACTTGGATTAAAACAGATTTGATGAGTCAAGATTAAGGTAAAACAGAAATAAAGCTAGTTTACTGGAGACATTTTGTTAAGACCTTGGCAGCTAGTAATTTGAGAAATAAGGTTTGCAGCATAATTTATTTTAATTTATAATTATATTCTTGATTGCTCTCTACTCTGAAGAGCTTTCTCTGCCTTGCAGTGCTTTTCTTTCTTAATTTTATGATCAACAGAACTATTTCAACAATGGCTTTTAGGTAGGAAGCTCATCCTAGTTACTGGTACCACTGTGACCCACAGAACAGATCAGTAAACTTCACCTCCATAAGTTTGTCTCTGAGGAAGAAGCTTGGTCTAGAGGGGACTATCGTGGACAGTCATCTTCATCACACAGACCCCAGGGACCTCATTAGGCCTTAAAACCCACTTTCAGGAGTTGTTCAAGGACCAAAGCCATTCTGTAAATGTCACAGTTCTGCTGACTGCTGTGCACCCAAGAGGCTACATCTCTCCCTGTGGCAGTCCAGTCCAGTATTGCACGCTGGTCAACAGCGTCTGCAGAAACTATGATAACTGATTTTCACAGCCTTCACTCTTCCTGCTCTCAGATCCTTGATGCTGGAAGATCTGGCCATGAAGGAAGATTGCAGGGCCCAGCCATACTCTTAGGCTTCTGCTCAGTGACCTTTCTTTCAAGCTCCTAACTTAAGTAGTTCCATATTCTTTTGACATAAATTTGACTGAACAATTTTTTTTTTTTTTTAATGAATACTGGTAGCACAGGACCACAAATGCAACTATATCCTTCTAAGATGAATATATCTTCCCATAAATATGTTATTCCAAATATTTTCCAAGAAGATAAATGTCTCCTTCATACACTGTTTTCACTGCTTGTATTAATTAATGGCCCTTTTTAAAATACTGGTAGATTGGATTAGGATTATTAGATTATGAAGACCACTCAGACCTGTCATTCCCTAAGGAAATGGCAGCTAATCCAGCTGGGTCCTGGCTAAGAAGTATGGAAGGTCATCCAAAGTATACTAAGAAATAAAGTGAATATAGGTCATTGCTAGTTAATGGCTCTTTTGAACCAAAATAGAGTTTCACTGTTAATGCATGTTATTTTTATGATGCATTCAGGGACAACAAGGCTTGTCTGCTGTCCTTATTGACTTCAATTTGCAATATAGCCATTTCACCATCCTACTCTCTCTTTAATTCATCACAAAAGGCCATGCACAGGAAAGTTATTATTATTTATCTACACCACGCCACTGCCTAGGCACGTAATCAAGGATCGATTGTACTGTGTAGTATACAGACATATAACAAAGAAAACAGTCCCTGCCTCAGGCACTTGCAGTCTGTGTGGCAAGAACAGCAGGTAAACACAAGTGATAAATAGCACAGGGCTGGATAAGTGAAAAATAAAATGCATAACATTTATCAGAAAACAGATGTCTCAACTTCCTACCTAGGTTTTTTATTTGTCCTGTCTTTAGCATCCCACTCTAGCAGTTCATTTCTAAGCTCTTTCAGTGTGGAACTTAATACTTTATGCGCACATGCAGATAAAGTGCATGAATAAAAATATCATAGCAATTTTACATATGCTTAGAAATCATATGTATATGCATTACACAAAACATTTAAAATTAGTGAGAAAGACTAATGGCAATCACAAGGCTTTGCATGTATATCAGAATGCATCTAATTTTGAGTGCATGTAGATGTTTTTACTGCACACCTCAGTTCATTGCATGTATAGAGTTAATACATATTGATATACTTCAACTTCATTATTCTGTTCTATACTTGTAAGGATGGGAAGGATGCTGGAGGAAAATCTGGACAATCTAGGCTAAAAAGTAGCCTAGACAGCACCAGATAGAATGAAAATGGGTGACAGAGCCACAGTCTTGAATTGCTGTTCATGTATGTACTCACTAGAAAACTCTCTTTAATTTTCATCATAATTGTTGCTTATGGTGCACGTTTCATTGACGTGGTTACACTGATTCCAATGAGAGATGCCATTTCATAAATGATGGATGACATTAGGCAAACAAGTGTAGTCTGACATTCAAGTCTAGCAATCGTAGAAGACCCAGTAGCAAAGTGAGTCAGTGAAAAAATCATCTACCCTACTGTAAAATGCCCTGGAATTTAAAACAGATTTGTCTCACTGAATTAATTGAGCTGACCCTTCAAACCAGGCTGTGCACATCTGAGGTGAAAACAAGGGCTGTGGTCTATGCACATGCAATGCTTGGGCTGCTCATCAACATCTTCACATACAGCAACTGTTACCATTCTCTCCCCATTCTTGTTTCTGCAAGCAGAATATCAACACCTACTTAATATATTTCGTTAGTTACTTATATCTAACTGCTATTTTTTTACACATGGAGAAATGTATATGAATAGATCTGAAATGGGAGCAGGATGAAGGCATGCTGACACTCCATCTGCTGCTGCACTAGAGAGGTGTAGACAGAGAAGACAGTAGTTTCCAGATGTTGTTACTTTTGTAGAACGAACTCTGTGAAGAGCCCAAGTGTATGGAGAGAAAGTGAGGAATGGCTTAGCCTACACCTATTCTACCATTTAAAATAAGGCCAGGGCACAGTCAGAAGCACAGTACAGCACTTTATCAGGATTGTTGCATTATTATCACACTCCTTATCATAGTTTTGGCACATGCCAGATGATGCCTGGCTGTGGTTTGTGGGACAGCACCTGTCAGGAGCTGTTCCCATTAGCCAGCCTGAAAGCTGTGACACTTCCTTCTGAGAGGAGCAGACACAAGCTATGTGGACACAGAGACAGGCCATACCACTTGCCCTTAGGAGCAAATAATAGTCTCTGGAACAGTTTATGTACTGATGAGACATAGCTTTTTGGGTTGAAGGACATACAATTTCCCTATCATGTGGAAATACCTGTGAAATCTATGCTTACATCTCTTATCAGTGACTTCCTCTAAAGACCCTTATACTTGCACCGAAAAGAGATGACACATCACAAGATACATTTGCAGATGAGGATGTGGAAAAGATCATCACTAATCACATTAAACAGATCTGGACTGAAAGTAACTAACTGGGATTTCATTTTGCTTATAGGCATCACCAAATACTGTGGCTATGTCTGTGACTTAAGTGCTTAAGTACTTAACTATGAATTCTGAAAACAACAATCCAAAGGAGAGAGGCAGAGATCAGGCTGAAGACGCAGAAGCAGATGGGTTTCATGGCCGGGTGGGCAATGAATTTGCATGAGATGATGAGGAACAGCAATTAAGATTGGGATGGCAGGTCAGGAAACAAAGCAAGGAGGTCTGCTCTCCAAAGTTACTATTTTTCAAAAGTTGCAATCATGGTAAGGGTGTCTGGACATGTTTTTGAGCACTGAAACTCATTCCTCTATAATATTATGTTTCTAAAAACACTTCTGGCATATCTTTCACCCAGCCAATTTGCATGATTCTGCATTAACAGTTCTACCAATTTTCAAGGATATTTTGAGAATTAACTGCAACTCTTATCGGTCGGCAATACAGGTGATGTGGCCCTGTGTTGAAAGAAGAAAGACACTTCTGTATGGCTGCACGGTAACCAGTGCCTGTTGGTGTTAGTGGAAGAGAATGGTCCAGGAGTGTTTAATAAAACTGTAGTGTCATAGTCCTTCTCCTGCCAGATGGCTGTGACACAAGGCCTTGATGGAAGGTCTGTTTACCAGCTAATTGCAAACCAGTGATTAGCTTCCTAAGAACAACTCTGCATGACCTTGCAACCTAAATCCCAGCAGGATTTAACCAATGGGTTACATTCCCGAAACCTGATAGCAGCTATGGAAACTGTAAGTTTTGCCAGTTTACAAGGGTTCAACAAAACACTATTAAGCACCTGGGAGACAATTCCAGCTCAGTAAATTCAGTTGAAAATAATTTGTGTTAGGAATATATTAGATGCAAGCATCACATTCATACTGCACTTACTCTAAGCATCTGCTGATGGCCACTACTGGCAATAGAATTCTGGAGTAGACCTGGTAAGGTCACTAAATTATGTTTTAAGATGTATTGTGTATCTGTACATGTATGTATACGTACACAGACTTAGGCAGACACATAGATACCCCCAGAAACGCAAAGAAAACATTGAATAATTGTTCTAAGATCATAAATTTGGAAGATCAACAACTAATAGCTGAAGTTTCTAGAGGTTAAAAAATATTCCACCCAAAACTCAAATTAAAACTTGAAACAGAAGGTCAATGATTACAAGCTAACAAGCTAACCTCAGAAAACTAAGTCCTTATTGCTGATCTATTCTTGGCCAGAAGAAAGCAGTAAACCAATGCATTCATATTACGTGCCTTTTTTATCCATGTCCCCCACTGAGTAAATGATAGTTAAGCACACTTGCATATAGTGTCTGAGAAGAAAATGAGAATTTTTTTCTGGTTAATTTGAAGTGTAGGTGTCTGATTAATTTTAATGCAGTTATTCCCAAAGAAACTAGTTTATTAGGAGAGGCTGTAAGTGCTACTCTCCTTCCCTAGATGTTTTCTATTATACATTTTCAGATATTTTCTGTTGCTGTTTTTCAGAAAAGGAATAAAGCACTCTTATCATCAAATCTATGTACTTTGGGATCTGCACCTCAGAGATATTTCATGAACTTAAAAAAAAATAATAATCTTACAGAGCCGAAGCCAGGAAAAGAGAAACACAAAGTATTGATATTAAATTACATTGAAAAGAACATAAATCATTTTTACCTCTTTGCTTATATTTAATATTTTTACATTTCAGTGTAAAATCTATGTGTTCCTCTTTGTGGAAGGGGCCTTATAGCTGTAATTCTGAGCACAGGCTGGGGATATTCAATGGTAAAATGCTTTATCTTTCTTGTGTAGCAAGAAAGCAGCCATTCTGCCTCAGTTAAGTCTAAATGTCAGTGATCACGACTGATCGTGCCCAGATTTTCTGTCATCCCTGTTAACTGTGAACAGAGGGATCAGCGTTTGGCACCCGAATTAGCAGATATGGCCAGCAACACTTTGCAAGGATGTCAGGAACTCTTTAGGTGACTGTTCTTGCTGCTCTATAAGGACTGTGAACAGGAGGGTAAAGGGAACTCAAGTAGCCATGGAATTCACAGATGCTAGGTACAAGTTTCATAACATGCCAAGATATTAACCCCCTATGACCACTTTTATCTTTTTTTTTTTTTTTGGTCCCCTCTCCCCCATCCTCCCCCTTAAAAAAACTAGAGAGATTCTTTGACTGTTCTGCTGAAAACCTGACACTTCTTTGTCTGCTCTTCCAAGGGGAGGGCTCTTTTACACTGTATTCATCTTCAAGCTGGGACTGCCAATTATAGCTCCACCTGGGCTCAGGAATAAAAGATGTCAGACTGCAGCCTTTGTCCTTTTTTGACTGCTTTATACTGCTATTACATTGATTGCTCTTTGTTTCCCTGCAAATGGGGTTTTACAATTGCAGTCCACCTCCTTCCCTCCCTCTACCAGACTCCCTATTCCTTGTTACAAGCTTTATTTCTTTCCTTTTCTTTTTTTTTTTTTTCAGTTCTACTATTAATTTTTGGTAGATATTGAGTTTCGATAAGAATCAGTCACCTGGCTCTGAAACAGTTCTTTATGAGATTTTAAACCACACTTAGGGACATGCAAAGATAAGTCAGCCATGGGATCAACACAGACATATCTTTATCCAGGAATAATTCAGCACCCTATGTCTCATTTACACTTTGTGATTACGACTGCTTTTAATATGATTTTTCTCTTCAGTTTAGAGACCTGATGTGGATTCTTATGAATTAAAAGTGGATCCCTGCCCTTTGTGGCTTGTTCACATCTGTCCAGAGAGCAGAGCAGGAAAGCTTCAGCCAACAATGCCAATAAAACACTATAAAGATTAATAGGGTACCTGAAAAGCAACAAGGACTTTGAGTGATTTCAAGGATTCCAAAGACTCAAGAAATCAATTTCAGTGAAAATGTCCCTGCTAATTTAGTACCTGATAGTATTTGACACCTCTGTACTCCAGGAAGAACACAGAGCAATATAAGGATTTCTGTGCATGCCTTTCACAATCAGGATTGTAAATGAAAATTAATGCTATCTAAATCCATACAGACAGAAAGATAAAGAATACCCTTCTAATACCTATTTATTCAAAACAAAAGTTAGCTCTATTATTATCGTCACATATAGTGAAATGAAATAAATCAGTAAAGGAATATAAATTATGGACACTGGCTAAACAAGAGTGGAACATTGTCGAAACTATTAAATCTTGCATATTGTGTCAGAACTGCTGCAGCATTGCCTTAGCACTGAAGAACCATGAGAGGCTGCTGGGGAAAAAAGACCACAACTCCTCCTGACATGAGACAATTTGGATGCCTGTAGACTTGATCTTATCATTGTTTCATCGCACATTAACAAAGACACCAGCTCAAGTTAGATGCTCAAAATAGGATAAAAGCAATCCATAAAATAAATTCTCTCCTCTGATGATGTCGTAGGTATTAAAATTCTGTTTATAGTGAAGATTTGTATATGTCCTAATTACATGCTGGAACTAACTATTGTCAGTTCTGCCATGCTGAAAGAGCCTTAATGATGACATTATAGTTTGAATAGAATTTTTAAGCAGATCTAACATAAAAAGAGATGTTCTTAATCAAATTTTAAGTTTACTTTATCTAGGAATAAAGTCCTGCTCTATCTTTCCCTAAGACTATTGTAATCTTTCTGATGCAAAGTCTAGAGCTATGAACCTTCAAAAGCAGAATAGGAAAGTAAATTACAGACCTCTTAGTGGGCTGCAGAAGGGACAAAATATCTAATAATGGAACACATTTCTTCTTCCAATACCTATAAAAGATTTTATACACCTCTTATTTTTTCTAGGAGACATATTTTATCAACAGTAGCAAGATCATTATCCACATCTGATTTTTAGTGGGCCAAACAATTTGAACATAGAGGAATAGCAGAGAAGCAAGCAGATGAAGAGGGTTGAAGGGAGAGTGACCTGATATACACTATTGGATGTTGGATGATACAAACCAGATGTGTAAAGATTTTTTGTCAACCAGTCTCAGCCTTCACATTGCATTATTTCATCTGTAGAAAAAAGGTATCATACCAGGCTTTTCTTTTTTCTATTTCAGCCTAGTTGAAAGATAGGAATTTCACAGATCTTCAGAGAAATCTGATACACTTTGCATGGGTTGCATGCACACACACTTTGTGGGTAAGTGCATGCACAGGCACACACACACACCACAGAATATACATACAAAAGTATGCACAAAGATATATGTACAGGCACACGTGACCAGCAGCACACACCAGTTTAATACGTATCAAACTACATCACTCTGCAGGGAAAGAGAAAGCTGCTGACCCTCCAAAATTATAAATATTGTGTTCCTTAGCTGTACATCCAAATAAACGCCTATGTTTTAATGTTAGTTAAGCATAGTTCAAGTTAAAGCTTTAGGCTTTACATGTTTGAATCGTACCTACCGTACGGCTTTCTCCGTGTGTCTGGTCTTGTGTGAATAATGCAAGTTAATCACCGAGGCACGTAGCAGTGTGAGGACAAGGCAAAGCAGAGAGCAACCCCAGCTCCCATCTCTCATCTCTGCTGGCAGTGCTCTTCACTTCTGTGCATTGCCTGGCTTGGCACCAGGGCAAGTTGCACCCACATTTAAATAAAATGTGTCTAATGAGTGAGTCTCACAGATCTATTTTATATTTGCTATGTTCACTGGCCTCATCTGCGCTGATGAAAGCTTGAGAAAAACTTGTTAAAGGGAAGAGAGAAAGAAAATCAGGGCAGTCAGAATTAATAGCTGCTGTGCTACTACGAATGGTGTCAGAAGCGTCCTTAAAAATACAATTTCAAGCTAAAACTCAGGAAGAAAACTCTCAAGCAGATATAACAAAGGTACAGGGAGGTCATTTGTGCTATTCAAATAACCATCACATTGAAATGTTTCTGCCAGAAAAGTGGCATTTCCAACAAAATCATCTGCTTCCTACGAGTCATCTGAGTAACATCCATGGAGCAGACCAAGAAAATGTATTTGAAGCAGAGGTGTGGGAGTTAAAATCTCTGTGTTCATTACTGGATTTGCCACAGTGCTTGTACAGGACCTTGAGAACATTGCTAAATATTGCTAAGCTAGTGTGTCTTCATTAAGACACTAAATAAACACACTAAAAGGAGTAAAGTTAAAATAAGGTTGATCTCACTGAACACATCAGGAATCTGTTCTGGATTAGAAATATCAACCCACCTTCTGCCAGTTAATTTATAGGCATTAATGTTCATGATGTATTTCACAGTCCTTAGACAAATAGGCAGACATGGAAAAAGGGCCACTCAAAGACCACGCTTTACTGTGCTTTGTGCTGATGACTCATTATTTTTCTGGGAAAGAAGGTCACTGCCTCTTGAATCATCAGCAAAATGGCAGTAAATTCTGATTTCAGACTGTGTGCAGTGCCTGAGGGAAGAAAGGAGAGAAAGAGAGTATTTTAGAGATGATTCCTGAGAATTTTAGCCATCAGAATTTTTTCCACATTTTTATTGAGCACAGACACAAAGAGAACCTGTTCTGTCTGTGAAAAAGGCCAAAGACACAGCCCTTGTACCTTGTCAACTAAAATTTATCAGAAGAGATCTTTTAGAGGCCATACACCTCTCTCCAGAAAACCTCAGCTTCAGCACTTCTTTCCAGGTGCTCATGCGATTTCTGTAGCTCCACGTTGCTCTCTGTTACTGCTACCCCATTTTATCTGAGGTATGTGAGGGTGGGAAGACCAACTCTCCATGAAGGAACCATACTGGACACTATGGCTCTCTAAGTGGGAGAAGTTGTGAAAAGTAACCGAGACTGAGGGCTGACACACCTTAGATATCACTGCACTCTGTATGTAAGCCAGATATTAAAAAAAAGTCACCATCTTAGTAGGTCTTATACTTGGCCTTGAAATATTGGCCTGCTCTGTGTAAAAGCACCTCAATTTCTTTTTATTTTTCCATTTTACTGTAATTTGTGATCATAGGAGTTTACTTAAAAAACTATGAAATATTTCAAGAAATCTAGTTGCATCAAACCTGAACTCCTAGTTGTTAAAAAATAGTACATTATTATTTATATTAATGGTAAATATATATATAACACCAAAGTTATTATTCTATAATCCTCAAAATGATCACACTGTAATGTCCTCCGCACCAATATATAAAACGTCAAGAATTGTAGTTATCTATAGGTTGAAGTTCAGGAATCTGTATTTCTTCCATTTTTAATTAAAAAAAAAAAGGTTTCTCATCTGCTGATTTCAGGTTTCCTAAGCTAAATTCTTCACATACCCACAGCAGGAATTGGGCACTTCAAAAACCTGATAACTTTATCTGAAGAAGGAGTTGTCAGTGGCGATTCTTGGTGTTTAGTTGTCATTAGATCTCACATTTTGTTTCTGGACTTTGAGTCTTAGCAGTCAAACCAGTCTTTTAAGTCCAGTAGATTCACAACACTGAACAAGAATCTGACCTAATGATTCCCCCCTCAAGTATTTGCTAAGCAGTGGCTAAGCTTAATACAGTCTTCTCTTTTCTGGGTATTTTTGCAGGCAGATGCCTCTGGAATTAGACCAACACATTCATCCAGAAAACAAACTAATGTCAGGCCAGCATAAATTATTAGACAGCAGTTCCAGATTTATTAGGAGGGGCAGTTACACACAGAAGAAGTTTGCTTTTTTTTTTGATTCGTTTTGAATTTAGAGGGTAGATTACTAATTTCACTTCACCCCTTGCTTGGCAACTGTGAAAACAAAATATGTCATAAAATGGCAAACTTACCCTCAACATCATTAAATTGTAAACTGAACATAAGTGGCACATTCATCACATTTTTGAAAGCACTCACTGCTCTCCCTTGCCCTATGTTTTCCCACCTACCAGCACTCCTCAGGGCAGAGGCCAGACCATCGTGAAAGATAAGAGAGGGACACAAACACCGTGGTGATGGGGCCCTGAGGAAGAGAGATGACTGGCGGCATAGCACGGCCACAACAGCAAGGTCGGGATGGGAAGGTGGAGTCGCATGTCAAGCACACGGCTTCTTATTCACTCCTGTGTAAATCAGGACAGTGTTGAGAACTCTGCCCCATCTAAGTTATGTTCTCTTTACTGCTTTCTGATTGGAGTTTACATGCAAATTTTGTTCTGTTCTTAAATAAGGGTTTTAGTAACAATAGCAAGTCAAAAGTTTATACCTTTGCACAAGTCTGCTAGATTAAAGGCCAAATTTTTTCAAAACTCGGTCCAAATATCTAAACCAATAGATTAACACAAAAGCTGTCTGTTTTACCTGTGCTGGTAAAGTTCACATGTAACAATTTTACAAGTTTTGTATGGATGTGTTTTCCACTTATTTATCTTGCTATGAATTTATCTTGCTATGATAAGGAGGTAGGAATTAGCTTATTCCTGTTCAGTATAGTCAATACAAACTGTTTAATTTAAAGAAGGATTGGGGAGTTACTGACCAGATCTTGATTAGATTAATAATACCATTGGCTTGTAATCAGACTGAAAAAGCAAACTAGAGAGGAGATATGATTTTGCTTTCTAGGAAGGAAGTCACACCAACTTTTTTGCATCATCACCAGAGATTGGACACCACAAAAAAGGAGCAGGAGAGCAGCACTCCAACACCTGACTGCCAGGCAATGTCAGATCAGGTCTGTGTGCTTATGAAAGAAATAAAGACCAACTCTTGTATATCTGTCTGCCACAAGGGTGTCTTTGACATCAATACCACCATGGTTTGCTTCAAATCTAGTATCAGAAGAGATTGTTATAAATTTTTAAGAATTTGGGTGTTTTGTATAAAGACTGACCAAGGAGAAGAAATTAAATGTATATGTTAAATGAACAAGGAAAATTACCAGTTTGGTAGAAGGGAAAGGCAAGGGAAGCATGGCAGGAAGGCATGATTTGTATGCCTAAGGATAAAATGAGAGTATGGAGGGCCATTATGGGGCTTGCACTTCACCCTGGAAGTTTAGAGAGAACCTCATCTTGTGCTGTCTTGATATAGACATGGCCTAAACCATGCCTGATTTTTCTTTTCAAAGGTGCTGGCTAGCAGGGAACATGCAGACTAAAAAGAATATAGACAATCAGTACTCCGTGCCTGAGCTCATTCTCTGGTTTGGTTTTATGTAGCATTATGATTTATAATTTATAATGTTGCAAAACACACAGCCCAGAGTAATTCTCATTATTCCTAGAGATTTCCCTTCCAACTTTAAAAGTGCACAGTGCACATGAGACACTGTGATACTGTGCTTTGTTTCTTTCATAGTCTGTCAGTGCTTTAATATTAAATATTATTAGATGCAGTAGTAAGTCAAGAAAACCTGAAGATAACACAATATTCCTAAGAAATGCTATGAATTTTACATTCTTATATCATTTCCTTTTTCCTATGTAGATAAAGGTTGCTATTCATTTTAGTGTGAGTTTTCTCTGAGTAAACATTCTGTTTAAATCAAGTCTTGATGCTGGTCCACTGGTGTTTCCTATGCAAATCTGACAAACGTGTACAGGAATGAGGAGCTAGTATTAGTACAAAACTTGAGTGGGCAGCATATACTCCCAAAGTCGGCAGCAGGATTTGACTCGCAGCAATGCTGGCAAGAATCTCACTTCTTACTCATCGCAAATGATCTCAGCTAAGATTTCTGAAGTTGTGTGTGTGAATGTGTGTGTACTTGTACATGTGAGCCTCTGCTTATTTATTGTCAAATAATTTGTCAGAATCAGATGCTGGAAAATGTATTTTAAATTATTTTTCTACAAGGAAAGAGATGAGAAATGTTCATGGCTGTCTTTTTCTTGTCTACCTTCCAAGATGCTACCCCTAAAACGCATTCCTTTTATGAACTGAAACCAAAGTGGGTCATTTGGCTTGTAAGAGACATCATTATTTTGAGCTGTGTGCTAATTAGTTCACTTCCACTGATTATCATTAATACCTGTGGCTGTATGATTCGCATAGGCCAATAATATGCACATAAAACCAAGAGAATGCAGATAAAAAATTTAGAGTGACTTTAAAAAGATTAAACACAAGCTGCAAATACGGAAACATAAGAGACCTGAAATGAAAAACCGGCATATTAAACATCAAATTTAAATCTGCTTTACAGAGGGATTAAATGCTTACTGTGGACTGTGAGAGAATCCATTTCTAATGGTGAATTTGTATCAGTCCACAGGGAACCCTATCAAGGCACAGCTGACTAATGACTATCATTTTCACTTGATTTCATTAGTATTTAAGTTATAGCATGGAGTACATTCCCTTCGGTGCCCTGAAAGTTAGTGATTTACATACATTTGCTGTGAAGATTTTGCTTTGACTAATATAAAAATGATTTCCTAGTAGAGAGTGAATTCCTTCTTATGCCTACCTAAGTCCACTCATTCAAAAACAAATGTTGACTTTTCATATGAATAATCACAATACTTTTTAGAGGCATGTTATAATAAAATTAAAATAATACTGTCAGCCTGAAATCATTCATTCTTTCTTTATATGATTTAACACTCTATGTTAGTCAGCCTATAGTTGTTTGTTACCAGATTTTTATGTACAGTGTGTGCATGCAATATGTCTTTTTCCTCCACAGTGCCCAAATCCACAGTTAGAGCAAAATATCATAGACAAGCTTCAATTTATAGACAACTGATTGTGTGTGTCTTTGTGACAACGCCTGTAAAAGAAATTCTGAATATTTGGTCAAAATGGGTAGCTTTTTGAAAAAGGATAGAAGAAAACTCTGAAAGTAAATGGCTGCCTGGGTGTACCTTGCTGACACCTTCCTTCCAGATTTCTCATCCAATTAAAAATAAAACCACTCAGCCTCACCTCCAGTTTTTCCCCCCTATTCTCTCGCCTACCCTCACTGACTACTCACACAATACAACCTACCAAACTAGCTGCTCCTCATACAATTTTTCAGACTTTTCCACCTTTGTAGCTTTACTCATACCCCTCTCTTTTTCATGCTGCTTTTCATCTCCAGGTGCATTTTCAACTTCCTCCCATAAACTGTCCGACAAATAAAAGGTACAAGCATTACATCAGTATTTTTCAGAGGACTCCATTCACACCAACTTTTTTCAGAATATCCTTCCCTTCTAAGCCTTTCTGTCCAAAACATGCACAGGTACAGCACACAGTCACGATTAAGTAAAGAGCATTCTCTATTACTCTTAATAGCAAAACCCAAACCCACTGTATATATGACACTAGCCTAATTATATGTTGTTCCCTTTTTTAATCTCTTTTACTGAGGCTACAGGAAAGCTTACATTATTATGCTTAGATAAGGAGCCACATCTGCAAAACATCAGTTCTATATGCATAAAAAGTCCAGGGAACCCTGAACCTGTAGTTATGTTCAGAGGCACAAAGGGATTAAATCAAAAGTACAGTTAAAAAAGGAGGTTTATAAGCGCATGCTAAGACAGTTCAGCAAATGAAAAGAAACTGGACACAAAGGTTATGTGGAGAGGGAACAAGGGGCTAAGGCACTGTCTTTGCCATGTATAATCACTTGTAAATCCTGGCCACACAGGAAAGGTCCATGCAAAAGGCTTCTGATTTGTGTTACTACCATCAATTACGTGTGTCAGCCAGACACCCCCATCAAGACTGGAATGCTATAAACAGACACTGAGGTGAGCCCGTGTGTCACACAACTGACAGGCTAAACAGACAGGGTGGAAAAGGGAAACAGAGGAAGGGTTGCTATTCCTGTGTTGTACCTGGCCTACTGAGATACTGAAAACTTATACAATTTATTCAAACCACTGAAATGTAAGACAGAAACAAGCTGCAAATCCAGATCTGCTTCACAGCCTTTTGCCCCAGCTCACCATATTTTTCCATCCTCTGTTTTCCTCATATGTTTTGATTTTATGTTTCTTTTGATTAGTGGAACACTCCAAGTTCAATTATTCCACTAATGGAGCATGCATGAATCGAGAGCATGTAGGATGAAAGTTTTGCTTGATTTTTTTTTTAGGATGAATGCATCAAGTTGAAATGGTCCTTTTTCCAGATCAGCTGCTGCTTTTCTTCACTCTATATAACACTCCTCTGCTTCAATGCTCTTGACAGAGTATTGCTGCTTCAGCAAAAAGCTCTGAAGGTGAAAAAGTTTATTCCAAGAATATGGTGTGTATGATCATGTAGCCTCTAAGTGGAGATGTAATGCTCAAATGGGGAGCTCCAGTGACTGTGCTTCTTTCCCTGCAAGTAGAGTCAGAATTTCCAAATAACTCTTTCAAACTTATGGAAAACATGTTGAAGATTTATTTTGGTTTATGTAGTGGATGGATCATAAGCAAATGATCAAACACAGGCTTTCAACTCTAGAAAGGAAAAAGTTAGTGAAAACTTTCAGTATAGAGACAGCACACACTCCAATGAAATTATGCTAGATATCCCAAAGGTCATGAAGAAAGCATTGTTTTACCCACTTGGTGTTGGTTTCTGACAATACTGGGAGTCCAGCAGTTCCTTGTTTTCCTAAACACTAAAATCTTAATATACTATTTCAGTACCAGGTCTCTAATTTCTAAATCCCAGCACAGACATGCCTTTACTGTGCTGCAGAGCTCATCTGAGACAGTAGTTTTTTCTATGTTCCTGTCTGCTAGGAAAAGCCCTTTAGCAAATGACACTGCTTTCAAACACTGCATTTCCCTTTGAATTATTTACAATACCACTGAGTGGTCTGCAGTTGTTCTCCACCCCGGCAATTCAGTTTCAATGATAAAGTGTAATATTTCAGATTAAAAAGGATGTCTCTGAAAATTAAGACCGCCAATATGTCATGCATGTTAAATCATTTTGAAAATTCTGATTTCAAACAAAGTGTATTAATAGTTAAGCACAAAGAAATTCATTATTTTAGCCTCCTGTTATTTTGCCAGCCCTTCAAGATAGATTTAAATAAACTCAAATCAAAGGAGTATGCAAAAATGATAATAGTTTTAGTGACTAAACTAAACTATTAGTACACAATAACTGTTGACTGCTTTTTGCATTTTAACTTCATCTATTGATAAGATAATTTGTGAGCAAGATATTAACTATCCTTGAGGGTGAAAATGTCAGTAGAGTGGACAACAGGCAGGACTTTATGAAAATTTAGCTGAAGGTTGACTGAAAATATTTCTCTTCTTTCAATATCCACGATTAGCTGAAACCTATATATCTACATTACATTTAATCATTTCACTTTCTGCCTGTGTCAAGAAAGACCAAATCCAGGTTGAAAGTTGAAATAGGAAGTATTTTCCCCATTATCTGCAAATCAGAACATTATTGAAAGTGGCTATATATGAGAATAAGCAGTGCCTGAATGTGCCACTAGGGAGGATGATAAACTAGCAAACAGAAAGGCTTTGTACACCTTAGAAGTCAAAACAGGAATTGAGGTTTTCCAGTGCCTGGTTTTGTTTAGTTTGTTTTGTTTTTCTATGCAGAATCACAGGAAGAATTTCACTCACTTATAAAGCACGTTGAACAGCACAGCATGCTCTAAATGGTTGAAAACGCTACCTATTTGTTTAAACTGTGATTAATACACTGCAGAACTCAGGCTATCCAAATCTTGATGTTTAATTGAACCTCATGTAATTTTCCTATTGTATTTGCAATAAACCAGACTCTAAAGTCTTACAGTAAAGTACTTAATTATTCTTAACCATATCTCAGCAAGTCTGTTGTTCCTGGTAAGGTGGTCCTGTAGCTAAAAGCTTGTAGCTCCTCTAGACCAGGCTTAGTGAGGAAAGTGCCCCTGGCTGAGAAAGTTTAGAAAATTTAGCAGAATTAGAAAGATTTGTATCTTCATGGGATCTGGAGTAGGCTTTGCTACTTGCATGTCATGCAGAGAAATTCTGTTGGATTCGCTGGGTTTTGTTTGAGTGGACCTCCCTGAAAACAGACCTGTCTTTTGAATAGTCTGCTGTTCTCCACTGTTTATGGACTTTATATTGCTTTGGCTCTCAGATTCTTAGCTGGTCTTTTTTTTTCCCCAGTAGGGCAACTTAGAGTCAACTACTGGGTGAGAGTTCACCACTGTCAGTGGGAAAGTGACATGCAATTATTTGGAGCTTTGGGCTGGAATTTTCTTGGTGGAAGCCCCTGTGCAAACTCCTATCCTTGGTCCAGCCATGGACACCATTCCAGTCAGTTTAAAACAGAGAAGTCAAAAAGACATTTGAAAATCATGGCAGATTTAACCTTAAGTGAGAGGTACTCTGATAACAGGATAAACTGATTCCTCAAAGAGTGGTATCACTTCCTTGGACATAGCCATTTCCTACTCTCAGATAAACACACTTTCACAAATTTTGGGGAGTTGCCACTGACAGTGCTTATGTGAATGACATCCTTGGACCTTTGGCTGCTGTGATAATGCCACAAAGTATACCAAATAAAGTAAGGCTTTATTCTACTAGACAGTAATAAGCATGTAATTATATTATAATTAAAAAGCAATTATTTACTGGCAACTACTGAAGACGTCTTTAATGGTAATTCTGAGTGCAACTACCATGTAATTTGTAGAGTGAAATAAGTGTGCAATTACCCTGTTACTAACACAGTAATTACCAAATATATCCATGCATTTTTCTGTTTTCTGACATGGAGTTACTGACACCTGCAAAGTATAAATTACATGGCAACTACATATGCAGCTGCCAGGTGATGTACAGTAGAATGAAAAAATGGCAGATATCATTTCAGAACTAGAATCTAATTCATTAACATAAAGCTGGTGTAACAGATTAGTGATCAGTACTCAAATCTGAAATAAGACCACACCAGTGGAATCCACGGAGCTTAAAAGAGCTATAAATGTGCTGTGAATCAACCCCAAATCTTTGTGTAGATTTATGGATCTGATAAAATATACTGTCACAAGTCTGAAAGGAGGAGTTTATCCCTTTTGCATGAATTGATTCTTCCCTATTCAAAAGAGAGAGATTCTGTTGTTTCTCTCACAGGTTCATATCAGAGATAAGCAACGGAGCCTTGCTGAACGTGAAGTCTCATATGTCAGCTTCTCACCTCCCTCTTATGTCACTGTTCTGGTGACATTTCCAAATAATGGATTTGACAGAAGGTGGGCCCTGAGCAGAGGAACTTGCCAAGTGAGTGGGAAAGGAGAAGCAAAAGCCCCAAGGCAAAAAGTGTCATAAACACTTCATAGAAAACACTGAGTACATTATTTTGAAGTAAATGACGTGGCATTTTGTGACTGGTATAGACTACATTCATTCTTGTGACATGGACTCCCATTCTAACAAAGTCCTTGTTTATTCCAGTAAATACAGCTTTAGTCTTAGGCATGAGACTTGGAAGTAGATTGACTACTTAGGTGCTCAAAGCAAAAGATACATTTATCTACGCTGCCACACACTCATCATCTCGGTCTAGAAATTTGTGCATCTAAATCACATGCTTCACACTTAAAGATCCCTGTCAAAAACCAGACTAAAGAACATACAGATTTTAATTTTACAAAGACTTGGCACCCAGAAATTACTATGAGCACTAAGTGGTCAGAATGTTTGAATATCTGTCCAATTTTATACGACAACCTACAGTAAAGACTGTGTTTGAGGTTCATTTATGAGTCATTAATCTAAAATGAAAATAGTCTTTTTTTTCCTTAAGGAAAGGATGAACAAAATACAGAAACATAGGACTGCAAAAAGTCTTCCAAATCACAAAATCTAAATCCCGGAAAAGAAGGAAAGTAATTTATTGCCACTAATCCAGTGTGATGGGAGACAACACACTGTCATGCTGGAAAAATTTCTCTTTAGCTATATTCCACTTGCTTACCTTGGTTTGGGAAACTAAAGTTCAGCAACAAAACTAAGTATGCCTATTATTTAATCAGGCCTCAGATTTCAGTAATTTCTATCATTTTGCTTAGCACTTGCCAACTCATTTTATATGCTTTCTGAATTTCTTCAGCAGTGTCAGAATACAACGATTTAATATTAACAGCAACTCATTTGATGTTCTGTCATCCATCGAGATTTACAGCAATACTGTCCCAAGATGTCCGAATTCTATATAACAAAACCCAAGGCTGTTGATTACAAAATAAGATAATGAAAGGGGTGTTGGGGTGTCTTTCTAGAAAATTGTGGAGGAAAATGTGAGTAATCTTAAAGCACCTATTTTGAAGTGCAGCAGGATAAGCTCTTCCTTTTCACATCCCCGATAATTTAGAGTAATATAGATAATTAAAGTTTTCTCCAACAGCTATACTGTGGGAATGCTGTCATCCTTCTCTGTCCACACTGGGTGTTTCAGGGTGATTAATTGTTAAATGACAAATGTAAATATACCCTGGAGCATATTTTGCTGAAAACATACAGCCAGTGATGGTCATTAATTTTCGCTTTGTCTTGTTTGAAAAATCTCACTGAGAGGCGTTTATGTCTTATAATTTATTCAAGAGTCTCTAGGAAACAATAGCTTGCATTCTAGATACTGGAATTCTCTATTAAAACATTGAATTAGGTGTAAGGAAGGATAATCGTTGTGTCTGAAAGACTGGATTGCACTAAAGCAGTCCCTACATGTAAATATGTGACCCTTCATTTGCTCAGATAGACCTGTGTGGAACTGAGACCAGAGAGTGATCTGGTCACCAGCACTCTGTGTCTGCTGCCCATGCAAAACAGAATAGCAGAAGAAAAGAAGAAAGAAAAAAAAAAAAAGAAAAAAAACCAAACCAACCAAACAAAAATAACCAAAAAAACCCCAGCCTTGTTTATTGAACCGACTTCCTGCTGTTGTGTTACCAAAACAGCTAGAAAGACTGTTAAGCCATAGCAAGGGCTTTTAGTGACAATACAGCTATTGCCCAGTTCCTGTCGCTTTGTTGTATTATTGTTACAGTCCAGTGGTTGTATTTCAGCTGCAGTGCTTTTGGAGTTGTGTGGAGGTGGCTGCTTCTGCAAATGTCTACAAAAAAGAAAACCTCTTTTGCCACTAATGGATATCACTGTAGCAGTGTAAATGGAGAGGTCAAAGCCTGTGAACATGAAAACACTGAAGTATTAAAAAAAAAAAAAGAAAAATAGGATAATATCCCTTTTTAGTTCTACATGACTATCCTATGTGGGTTCACTGAGTCTTTTTTTAAATTAGTCAAAACAGTCATAAATACATAGTCATAACTAGGTTTGCATGCAGGATATGTTTGGCAATTGTGATTATTCGGACTGACAGTGTCTGTATGGTCTCTTTAGATTATTGAATAAAGCTCAAAATACATTACTGTGCTCCCAGTACTAGAAATTTTCTCCCAGAATTGTGCTGAGGAAACTCTCTCCTCAGTTGCCTGCCTTTTTGCCTGTTAGAGAGATAAATAGAAACCTTCATTCTCTGGAGCTGTCATTCTCATATCTTTCAGGTGTGCTAAACTCACTCAAAAAAATATTTCAGAGGAAAACAATAGAAGTGCTTCACAACTCATACAGAGTAATTGGTGTCCTGATGAAATCTGAGGCCTTATCTTGAATTCCTAGCACATTTTATGCTTGCCGGGACTTTACACAAGGCATGTGGCACAACTGTATGTTACTGATATGACTTTCATCCCAGATGTACAATCTTTTTATTGGTTTACTCTCAAAACACTTATAGGTACATTTATATATATATATATATGAAAATTTCAGTCTAACCAAGTGAAGAATAAAGAGTTTCTGAACCTTTTAAGGGTACTTCTTCCAGGTTTTCTAGCTAAGGAGCCTGGTTTTTTGACTCTTTAACTAACAAGACCTTCTACAAAATCTTAAATGACATTATTTAATCTTAAAATAATCTGTGCTTTCAATAGGTATAGATATATAAACAATTTTATTTTCATGTCAAAACTCTTAAAAAATATGACAGACATCTATCAAACGGTTTTTTGGTATCTCTCCTACATGAAACAAAAAATTCAAACCTTTTTAGGCTAGAAACTGCACCCTACTGTGTTACCAAAAGGGGCAGTAGACATATCAGAGGTGGCCCAAATTGTGATTGTGCTTGGAAAATTATTCCCGAAGGATATAACTGTATAATCTTTGCAATGAAAAGACCCGAAAGGTACCAAATTCAAGAAAGTTGCGTGTGTTTATCTTGGAATCCAGAAATCATCCCAGTGGCACGATTTTTGGATGCAGGTTCCTTGCATTTCCGTGGTAGGCAGAAGGTGGATGAAGGGAGTGTGAAGTGGGGTTGGAAAGTGCCCATTTTACACACAGAGAGACTCCTGTATTCATGGTGTAGGGGTAACAGTAAACTGGAGCACAGCAATCTTCCAATCGGCTTGGAAGATTGGTGGCTTTCCTGCAGGGAGCTCACCTTGTGTCCAAATATGAGATTTTGTCACTGGAAGAAAAAAACAAAACAGAAAAAGGCCATTTCAGAGGTCTCAGCTGCTCTGGTAGAAACAAGCAGTTATTCACACTTGTTGAAAATGTCTGCCGGTGGCATGGGCAGGAAACAACAAGCAAAAACTGCTCCTTTTCCATTCCTCACTTCACCCAAAATTAAATGCAAGATTTATCAAGCCTAACTCAAGCTTTTCCTCAAGTACTTGCAGTCTTATGCCTCTGGGATCAACTCTCTTAGGAAGCACAGTCACTGGCCCAACACGTGTCTTCTCGAAGATTATGTTTTTCTTCTAAACATTCCATCAGTTCTGGAAGTCAAACCTTATTCTTCCCAAGAGTGCTGTTCCTCAGGAAGGAAGCTATACCATAAGGAAGTCCTCACAGACTAAAGGCAGCTCAGAGGGAGGTGGGACAGGGGGCTCCAGAGCACTGAATAGCTCCAGGGAAATGGCTATAATGAGTACAAAAGCCCACTGCAGACAGGCTTAAGTACATAGAACTTTGTATTGTGTCTAGTATCAGACATCTGTCACTGAATTTCAAAGGAATGTAGTAATAATAGTAATAGTAATAGTAATAATAGTAGTTATAGTAATAATAATAATAATAATGCTGTTATATTGTTATTATAATTATAAATCGGTTAATCAGATCTGGTAAAATAAGAGCAGACCTGAATTCCCACTGAGCTTTTTCTGAATTTTAAAAAAAGTTTACATTTTCATTCACACTTTTTTCCTCCCTTCTTCCTGCATAAAAGTCAGGAATTGTCCATTATACTATGAAACATTAGTGTTGCTGGAACACAGAGAAAACTCCTGTGTCCTTGCATTTCCTAAAGGAAATATAAGTTATACCATACGGTACATTACCCAGCTGTGCATTTTGCTGAGTGTTTGTGTATAAATTTAACCATGAATGAGAAGCTTGTGACCATATCTTTGTCTGAGACATGTCCACATATAGTTCACTATACTTTTTCAAATCTGTATGTGTCATTTCATTATTTCTAGCCTTTTCAGACTCAATTTCTTATCCTTTCTGTAATCTCCCCAGAAAAAAATGGATGAAATTGGGTCACTATTGTGCTCATGTCATCCCCTGGGCTGCTGGACACCTGGGTTTTTAGGACACTGTAATATGACAAATTTAGCAAACTTTTATTGCTTTTTATGTCCAAATTCAATATCTTCAAGATCTTTCCCAATATAACATACACACTAGGATGAAGGGAGAGGTACTTAGAGCTATTTTTCAGCTTATATTTCCCAGCTGCTTGTGTGGAACAGCAATGTGGTGCCTTCCAACAGCTCAAAGAGAGCTAAATGTTCACATCTAAGCCCACCACATGAACAATAATATTCACCCTTGTCTCCACATCTGAACAAAACTGGTGCAATCATAAATCTCACAGAACACAGCAATACCATATCCCATTGAGACATAATAGGAGGAAAGAGTTTGGTTTGGTTTTCTTCCTTTTTAGCTTGCTTTTTGGTGTGATGGGTATCTTACAGTGAGTTGGCTTTAGATTTAGTTTACCTCTTCAGAAAGGTGGTCTCATGGCAGGGTTTTAATTGTACCAACATACAAAGAAAATTCATGCATCCTTAAAGATTTTTCTAAGCAATTTTCTTTACCTATATTTGGAAATACTTTAAATAAAATTTACTCTATTCCTACAGTTATTCAAATTCATTGAATTATCTTTCAGTGACTTTTTAACACAAGAATATGATTATACTATAAAAGAGCCAAATTAAGCTTAATTAAATCATTGTTTCAGGAATGCATAGACTTTTGGGTCTGCTCAAATACATGTGGGACCCCGGTGTTCTGGACTTTACATTTTTATATGTAAGTTCTTGAAATAACTGAGACAACTCATGGATGTGTTTTCTCTTTCTTGTGCACTTACATTTAGCATGCTTTTGTACATGAAGGTTTATCACTAGTGAAAGATGACACAGTTCATTCACAGCTGGAGCACCTGAACAAGTGAAGTTCAGAAATGTAACCTCCCTTCTTGTCACAATCCCAATTCATTTCAGATTAAATTACATCAATGCTTCAGTTCTAGAAACTTTTTAAATCAACAAAAGTAGGAACAGTGGGCATTAATTTACTTTATAATGTTTATTCAGTGATATAGGCACTTTTGCATAAACCAATATATGTTATTTGAATAACTTAGATGGTTTGTATTTCCCTGAAATAAAAACCAATAAGCCTGCAAACTCAAATATTATGAGCAGATGTGCTCAAAAGGAAAATCATGCTATCTTCAAGACTCGAACTTTCAGAGAAATGAAAAATCTGCAATCAGGAGGCCGCAGTAAACACAGGCCTGCCGTGCCGTATCTGCTACAGAGCTGTTGCCAAAACGGCCTCTGTTGCAATTAAGGAAACACAGCGCTCAGGCTCGGCCTGGCACCGACGAGCTCTGGCACTCTCACCACCACAAGGCGCCTACATTATGTTAACAGGAGGGCACACGGCACATTCAGAGCACCCCAGTTCATCGGCAGCACACGGCAAACGCTCGGGCCACCTTCCGCTCCACACCAACACACCCACCCCCTCATTCCAACTGGCTCAGCTCCACTGATAGAACTACAACTGGAAGTACTTGGGGAAAAAAGTACACCCTGCTGTAGGAGCTGAAAGAGAAATTCCCATCTCAATCACGGGGCTTATGTCTAAAATTAGCGCACAAAAGCTACACTACTGAGCATGGAAAGACTTAAGAGGCACACGAGAGTGAGATCCCTGTCATTATTTAAATACGGCTCCAAATTGATGAGTAGATTTCATGTGGGTTTTTTGCTTTGCGTAATAACACAGTGAGAGGTAGCCTGTAAATCTAACTCTTACATTACCAATTACTCTGGTCACTTGACAGCTAAGCTTGCAATCAGTAAAGGCTAAAAGATACTTGGTTAAAGTTTGAAGGGAACACTGCTAGAGCAAAATGACATATTTTATTAACAGAGTATACAAAACAAAGGGGTGTATTGACATGAACACACACAAGTTTAGGAAGGACTAATTTACACCGTATCTGAGAGAGATAGGGGATTAGTGAAAATTAAAAAAGAGAAACTTGTGTTGTGACAGATAATGTCTAAATACTAGGGAAAATTAAGAAGCTGTTAATTCATTTAATGATATCTTCACCATATAGGTTTTCAAAAAGTACTTTTCGTTTTATCTTTTTTTTTTAGATTCTTGGTAGGATAAAAGCTTCATGGCCGTAACTGAAACCCATCTGAAAGCTGAATGTTTTGGGAAAAAATAAGATTTGTGGTTTTATCAGTCAGGATAGAAGCAATGGAGAAAGAACTGGTATTTTTCAAGGAGAAAACAGTGTTAATACAACTTGCATAGGAAAAATCTGCATCTTATCAAGTAGTAGAAACATTCCTCCACATAAACCTCAGCACTGTAGTTCAATTTTGTGACAACATTCGTTTGCTGTAACAACTTATCAGTCTCCAGCTGCTCTGCTGGGATATTGAGATTTCAGCTTTAATAAGAATGGCAAGACACGTGAAAAAGCAACAAAGAATTGTTAAATGTCTGTCAAAACAGGTCACAGAGATGCATCTGTCCTTCTTAAGGTAGAAGTAGAGGTAAGAAATTGTGGGAAATGAGTTCAAATTGGAAAGTTAGAAACCTGGCATTGATGTGGGGTTCCCAAGATTTTCTAGGCTCTTGTCATGCAGTGCTTCACTGCAATGTAAGGCCTGAAAAATAGAGGAAGTCATTCTGAGGATGCAATGTCCTGACACTCTATTTATTGTTTTTAATGAAAGAGGGATGGTGAGAAGTACCATGAGGTGTTTTCCAAAATTGTTGCTCAACAAACCACTTACAAAACTAGACTATTCTTAAACCTGATGACCCTGGATCTCCCAGGACAATGATGAAATGACCGAAGTCCAAGGATTGTTGATTTCTTCCCAAATAAGATATAAGGGTTATGTTTCTTCCAGCCTGGCTTTCACGTGAAATCTTAATTCTAACAACTCTTACCTTGTATTGATCACCTTTACACTCTTTATGATTCTGTTAAAGTACTGTATATGGCCATTGTTCTCAAAGAATAGTGTCCACTACTGCTATCCACATGTAATGCAGCTTTTAATCACAGGAAAAACATTCATCAACAGTACTGAAATTATTAATTTTTTTTCTCAGTTCTTGTCATTGGTAAGATAAATGAAGACTCTCTATTCTTCAGCCTTCCTTCAATTGAAAACAGGCTACTTAAAATGAAAATATTAAACCTTGTGTGAAAAGTCTTCTGATGCAGATTAAAGAAACATTTAATAGCTTACCTTGCCTCTAGCAAAGACCTCTGGAGGAAAAGGAAAAAAAGAGTACAACAAGAAGAAAACTATTTTTCATTGGTTTTTAAGCTGCTGAATGTAATAAGGCACTGTAACACTTTCATCAGCCATCAACATCTTGGCTCTGGGGTAACAGACCTTTGATAAAGAGAGAATTCTCCACAGTCACATAATATCAGAAAAAGTACTAAGGGAAGTTCACTTCAAAGATAATCTGCTCCTGCTGAATTTTAAGGAATCTGTCTTGTAATTTGTCACTGTTTCACAGAGCTTTTACTCGTCATGGTAGAGGGGTTGATAGATAATCCATCAGTGGCTTCACAACAGCTCATGAGCCATGTTTGACAGCAAAAAGCATTTCAGAAACATATGCTAAGGTAATAGTAGAGTTTCTTGCTACTTTTTGCTGGCATCTCAGTCCACTGTACTATAACATCTACCCTTGTGAAAAACAGTGTGAAAAATCTCAACATTTCCCTTTTACTAATGGGAAGATATGGTGAGCTGCTGGTTTTCCTAAAGCTACAGAGCTGGATTTATGATTAATTCACTTTAGTATTCCAGTTTTACTTTTCCCTGAACATATACCGAAGTTTAATATATGCATTAAAAATTTTGGAGAAATTAACAACTTAGATGAATATAGTTTAAAAAAAAGCCAGAATTAATGTAACTTCTCACAAATTAATGACACAAAATACAAGACTACAATTCACAGATCAAATCTGATCCACATCAGTAATATCCAAGAGCCATCACCAGCTGATGGTTCTCTACTGTTTCTATGACAGCTATATCCCCAGGACAGGCTGAACGTCACTGTTTCCATCTGGTGGAAGAAACATTGGATGAACAAAAGCTAATTTAGTTCTCACACGCACTGACACTAACATAAACTAGGATGAAAACTACATTTTAAAAATTTAGCAAATCAAAGGCAAGATCAAAAATACATTGCTAGGCTCCAGGGCTACCACCAGAAGTACTCATTAATTCTCTGTGTTTCCAGAATTAGGTTTCTGTGGGACTCCCTGCTTATACCTGGCATAAACAGAGGTGTGTAACCCAAATCAGTGGTGCAGCTTATATGCTTAAATCTTGTCATATTCACCAAATCACGGAAGCAGATTCATGGCTTAAGAATTCATATTAGTTCATCTTGCAATCTTTTCTCACATCCTTCTAAATAAGAACTTCCTTCTCTTTAAAATTCAGCCTTCTTTGTTAAGAGAGATTCTGCATTGAAAAGTACCTCTATTTATCCTTTTTCTGTAAATAGATATGGTGACTCACCACCATACTTTAACAGGAATCTATTGTAAAATTGTCCTTGTCAAACATTCTTTCACTTGACCCATCACCCAAAGGACAAATAAAACTTCCAAGAGGGAAGTATCTATTCCCTCTTCTTGAAGTCGCCCAAGGGCTCTCAGCTTAGGCTGAAGTTCATGGTATTTATGGGTGAATACTAAGCCCTTTTTTCTGATCAGATCCCCATTTCAAGCAGTTCCAAAGTGTGAGCTGAGACACCAAGGGGAGCAGCAGCTCCTCAGTTCTCTCTGGATATGCATACACAGAGTCCAGCCTATAAATAACAAAACAGAAAGATAAGGTGCCTTTAAATGGCATATAATTCAATGCATTGTGTTTCAAACCTCCTCGGGTTGCATATTTGCATAATGTAGTATTAGCTTTATAATCAGCCTCTTTTAATTATTTATTTCCCCCTCCCCCAGAGAGCCAAAATGATTCTTTCTCACAGCAAGCCTCATTAAAAGTACAGAGGTTCACAAAGCTATGCCACAAAGTGATTTCCTCATACAAAACAATACTTTGTCTTTCTATAAGAAACTATGAACTTCAAAGAAGAAAAAGATTCCACAACAAACATACATATCATTCCACATGTTTTTACTCTCTAGAGACATAAAGCATTTAACAGACATGCCATTTCTTTTACATGTACTTAAATTCTGTCTGCTAAGGATATCTCAATATTTTAAAACTACACTTTTGTCCAGATGCATCTGAGCTCTAGATAATGGTAAGCAAAAGCATCCTGCTGTGCTCCCTTGAGAGCTTAAACAGATATGGAAATCATCCTGTCTTTTTAGGGGCACCTCACAGCCACCATTTTAGGACAACGGTGAAGGACCTTGGCAGAACAGCTTTGAATTCCTAGTCTTTCTATTCCTCATACGTGTATGAGAACATTTACTACCAACTGTAAAAATCAGATGACCACAGATTGCTTTCAGCTGTTAATTAGAGTTGAATATATCAGATTGCCATGATCATTCAAAGACTGACAATCTCCATGTTCCTCAATTCATCATGTTTGAGGGATATTCCCCAGCTGGGTCATCATTATCTTGTGTAGGGGCTAGAAAGCTACAAAAGGTACAGGGCTGCTTTTTGGTTTGTTTGGTGCTTATTTTCGCACCTTCCAACGTCTTTGAAGTTTCTCAGATTTAACAGGTGACGAAACTTCCACTTGAAAATTGAACACCAATATTGTGCTAAACAAGGAATCTTAGTAAATTTTTTATTGGTAATCAGACCAGGAAACAAATAGATGCATATCCCGTATCTCCTAGACAACATTCAGATTCAATCAATAATAAAAATAATTTGTCAAAGTGCCTGTTTTTGTAATGGATTCTGAGGCGTGGCAAACATAATAGGTTTATAACATTTATTTCAGTATTCACAAAATCTGGGGGAAGGGAATTAACCTTTCCTAGAAAATAATAGTCTCCCTTATATCACAGGTAAAATCCACTGTATTTTCCATCTTTCTGAGCCTGTGTAGAGTGGAAACAAAAGGTATACCTCACTGAGTTATGACACCAAGCTATCAAAACAGAAGTCAACTCTTGCCCATTAACAAATTATGTTGTACCATCACTGCCATGCTCTTCTCTTTTGCAGTACTGCCTCCTTTCTCACTACATTCAATATTCTTTTGTGTCGAGAGTGAAGGAGAAAAGAATTAACAATATGAATATGCCCTATTGTATAATATCCTGCTAACTTTGCTTAGCAAAAACCTCTGCTGGAAGTTTTGCTGGAGAAAGGAATACAAAACAGCCCTCAGCAATGACACTTTCTACTAAAATGAAGTGTTGGAGTCAGCAGGTGATCTTCAGAACATGATTAACAGCTTGACATGTCTTGGCAATTCCAGGAAACTGCAAGTG
This sequence comes from Atrichornis clamosus, assembly GCA_013400975.1. Taxonomy (NCBI): domain Eukaryota; kingdom Metazoa; phylum Chordata; class Aves; order Passeriformes; family Menuridae; genus Atrichornis; species Atrichornis clamosus. The sequence continues at coordinate 204,970 of WBMZ01007091.1, read as the reverse complement.
TATGAATCTGACTGCACAGCCTAAAGTATTTGTTTTTCATAAGAAGTATTTTTCCCAAGAGATGCAGTTTCTATTTCAGTATTTTGCTGTATTACTCAAGTGAACACACATCTCTAAGAAGTACCTTCAGCTGCCTGGTTGTCCTTTGGAAGTCAGATGGATTTCCCACATAAATGAATCAGTACTTACCTTAGAGGTGCCTGTAAAGAAAAAGAAAGGTAAACTTCTGACTGATGTGGTAGCTCAGGACATGCTGTTTTAAGATCTGAAAACAGTAAGATGGAATGTATTTTTATTTTTAGTTGAAAGTGACCTTTCGAGATACCAGCTATTTCTCCAGATAGCTTCAAAATGTGACTTCCCTATTGTATAAGATCTCTTCAATAATCCACAGATTCTCAATGGCTCTTCTTTGGGGAAAGATAGAGAGAGAGGAGAGGTGGCGAGGGGAGAAATATGATTCTTGGCAAACATCAAATAAAAATGAGGATTAAGTCTTGTGCCAAAATATTTTTAAAATTTATGGAATACACTTTAAATATTTCTAATCCATATAGATATGCCTGGCTATGTACTAAAAACCAAAATACAAGCCACTAGATTAAAATAATGACATGGTTACTTTTTAAACAATTCAGTGTGGCATAGGCAAAGCTGACTTCTTGTTTGTATGAACTCATCTTTTCTAAACCCAGTGTTTAATAATGACAGAGAGTAAAGCAATTATTTCATCTGCAAAAATAAACAGATAGCTATTAAATAGAGCAAATATTTGGTTTTTAAAAGGAAAACGTTTTAAAATATTGCATATATTTGCAAATGTTGTATCAATTTACTTATCTTTGTTTATCTACATTATGACCAATTTTAAAATTGCCCATGTTCAATTTAATTTCTTGTTTTGAATTCAGATAAGCAACATTGAATTTTCCTAATTTGTTTACTTCTGCTGCTTTGCTTAACTGGCAAAATATAGTAACGGGCTCATAACAGTCTCTGCACCACGAAGGTATTAATGAGCTGAGGATGCCAGTGAAAATCTGGATAAACAGAGTATCTTATTTTCTTCGCTTTCAAGTCATGTTATAATCAGGAAGGTCAACCTCTAGAAGTTCCTTTTTCTTGCCCCATGCACTGATTTCTCCTGAAATTTTTCTCAGTGTTATACTGCATTTTACAGGTTCCAGCGCAGGACTAAACTGATAGAAATGCATCAAAGTTGATCTATTTACAGTGGAAAATTTCTTATCATTTTGGTTAATATATTCAGAATAGATGGGATTTGTTATCCATTAGTATTTGTATCACCATAATAGTGAACTTATTTTGGGTCTTGCCAGGGAAAGAAAGAAGTTACTTCAGACATCGTAACTCTTACACAGAAAGTTTGACAATGAGTGGAGGAGAGGAAAGAACACAAAGTATCAGAGCAAACTGTTTCCCAAATAACTAAAAGAATAAAAATGCAACAAAGTGTCAACAATATTTGGTATATTGGTTATGTCAAAATCAAGCATTAGCATTATCATCATAGTTGAGATGAGAAAGAGAATATTTTCTAACTCACTGAAGTTACTCAAGTCAACAAAATGGAAGTATCAATAGCTTTGCAAACAAAATCAAACCAACAACTTTGAGACATGAGGGAAACAAACTTCATTCAACAGCATTGATGTACTTCCGTTGTCAGTGCCTTCAGTTATGGACAAGTATCTGAATCCCATAAATCTTTTAGCTATTTAATTCCTGTTTAGCATTTGACCTTCCAGAAAATTTTATAAGTGGGAAGTTAATATCAAGAGGAAGTCAGGACACAGACATAATGAGGCAAAGTCCTCCTTCCTACTCCAGAAATTTTAGCATTGGAATGACTGCAAAACAGGCTAAACTACAGAAATGCAAGGGGGAGATAAAGAGCAACAGAACTGGTTGGTAAGACAATCAGACAATGGAAAAAGGCAATTCCAGGTCAACTGAGACAGACTATAAACAAACCTAAAGCTAAACATCTTCTCTAGGAGAAAATTATCTTCAAATTGAATTGTTCCTCCTAAAACATTATCAGGACTAAATTCTATTCTAAGATGTTTAAGAACAGATAAATTAATAGTCACTCTCCTAAATCTCGCTTATTGATTAGTAATTCATCACCTGATACTGACACTGAGACTGTCAAATATGATCACATATCAATGAAGATTTTTCTCCCAACTAATAACAGTGAAAGTAGATACTTTTAACAGTATTGCTTCAGTAGAAGAAGCAAGAATGAAACTGTGAGGTAGATGGTAAACTAACAATGCTCTTCAGGAATATTTTTTTCCAATTATTTCTCTTTGTTCCTTGAGGAACCATCACTGGAAAACAAAGCTATAGGTTGCAGGATTGGGTAGCAGGTGGTGTCTGTTAATATAATCAATATAATCAGTAAAACACTTGCATTTTTACTTTTCTGATAAGAAAATATTGACAATTCCTCAAATAAGTGAGCTGAACTTCTATTTAACCTTAATACAGTTCACTTTTTTCTAATTGCATTATTGATTTCTTTGTTAGGGGGTTGAGAATGGGGTTGGAGTTTTGCTTCTTTTTTATAAGGAACAGCATAGTAAAAGAACCAGTCCAATATTTCCACACTTAGTCAAAATTGATTAAGTTTCCTTGTCTGTTTTGTGTCATTTACATATTTGTGTCATAAGCTTCCAACTAGAGTTCATGGGCACATTCCTTTCAAATCAAAGAGATAAAGCTGGTACAAACCTGGATGCAAATCCATCCTCTGTAGCAGATTTCCTGTTATACCTGACATCTAAATGTGGACCTGGATTGAATGGACTTGTCTCTTCAGCTCATAAAATTTAATACACATCAAATTAATTGCAATGTGTCAGGAGAGAGAAGAGGAATTGCTGGGGATAGCTCAATGATATTTTCCTCTCATCATAAGAAGCATGAGAGGAATGTACGTTAAATTATTGTTGAAATGGAAACTATTAAAAATCAAAAGCCTGAAGTTATACATAAAGAGGAGAAAATATTTAATATGTTTTTATATAGGCAAAACATTTATATTCCACACTTGTATGTATATATGACTTATTTTTACAACAGATTTATAACATTTCCTATTCTTCCTCTAGGTTACAGGATTTAGTCCTTTCCTATACATAGAATTGTAACTAGGCTGTTTGCGTAATCAGAAAACAAGAATGCCGGCAGCCCTAAAAAAATGTTCACAGAGGTTCACTTAAAAGCCTTATTTAAAAAGAAAATGAAAGAAAGATCATGATAAATATACTAATACAACCTGTAGTATAGAAGAAACTCTTCTAGTATTCCTTTTTCATAAAGTGGTCTGCTAAACCAGCAATGAAGCATTCAGTGAAACTGGAGAGAGAGCATTTTTCAAAATGTTGAAAAGAAATCCTCCATGTACACAAAATTCACCTGCAAAATCTTTGCCACAAGGGTGACTGTCCAGCACACAACAGAGTGTTAACAAGACGACAATGAACAGTCGTATTAAGACTGTTAATTAATACTAACATAATGACTTTAGCATTTGTTATTAACCCTCAGGCTTCTAAGCACTAGTCATGACCTGAGTGGTTAAGATAAAAAAAGAAGCCTTCTCTATAAGAAGGTTATTGACCATTGCATGTTCTTGGACTTGTCCCTAAAACACTTGGTAGAATTCAATTTGTAGTAAGCACCAATTTGAACTAGCATGGCACGCCCAACATTATCATATCTGGAAGTAAGCTGTATATTTAATTTCAGATTAACACCTTTATTATTAAATTGCTGATGAAACGTGGGTCTTTCATTTTCAAAACCCATTCTAAAATTCTAGGTCCTTTTATCTACCGGATTTATTATAATAAGCTTCTCATTATAAAGATTCAGTATGACTTTCTTCTCCACTAGTATTGTTATATATGGAGATCAAATTTCCTTTTATATTCATCCATTTCAACTAATGTAATGTGTACCTCTGTACAAAATATATTGGAGGACAAGTAAATGTAAGGAACTTATTTATTATATATTTATATCTTACAGTACCCTTTTGATCAGGACAATTTCCATTAGTATTTTCAAGGGCCAAACACAAAATAAAAGTCAAAACATGTTTCTAGCATGATTTTCCAAAAATGCAGCCTTAATGAGAAAGAACTGTTTTGTGTAAAAACTACTATAAAAATTCCCCATTTAACACGTGTAGTATTAGAACTTGGGCTGACTAACATCTAACTTCTTCTAGACTAACTTCGAGTCTGATGGCAATTTCCTTTTCCTCTTACGTGTTCTCGTGTTGCAGCACTTCCCCTATTTTGTTCAGCTTAACCTGTATATTTAATTTCAACAGACACTGGCCACTAATAGTTGCAACCCATCTGTGGCTGTGGTTACCGGCAGCCTCTGGTTCCCAGTGATGATTGAATCTTTACCACCCAAACCACAACACCCATCTCTTACTAGCTGAATTAAAAAATATTGTTAGAGATAAGAAAGTAGTAGTTTACAGTAATTGTGGAAAGCAAGTCATGATCATGTAAACAAGGTCAGTGTATCTTGCATTTCCCATGATTTAGTGTATTCTAAGGCACATCCTAACATTCTCTGTGGCCTTTAAGAGGTCATGTTATTTCCTGAGAAAAACTTTTTATTATGAATGCAGCTATAAATCTTGGAAAGTGTGGGATTGGGATTGTCATAGCTCTTACTGTAGAATGGCATTGCCATCTTCAGATCAATGTTTTAGCTCCTCTCTCATTTACTGGCTGCTTTTCACTGCTGGTCTCAAGTCACGAAAAGTTTCATTCTTCTGGAAGCCTGTGCTGTTGAGGAAAGTTGGGGATTTGCTCCCTACTGGCTATGTTTTCCTGAAACTTGACAGCTTCATCACAGGCTCCTCCGTGCTTTGGAGCTGGTCCCCACAGTGGAACCTATTCCTGGCTCTGCTTTCCCCCAGACACTGTGAGTTCCAAGAGACTCTTCAGGGATTGCTCTAATGGCCTGCAATTCGTTGTGAGATGGTTTTAAAAGAAATAGCATTTCTCTGGCAACTCTATAGCAAAAGTGAGAAAAGAATGAAATACCAGATGAAAATAATCTTTTTCTGGATGCACACTATGGAAAACACTGCTAGGGAATGCATACTATAGAAAACTCACCTTCCAGGTACTGAAATATTCACTTGGATGTGCAGCATGCTATGAGCCACTGCTTTTCTTAGAATCTTGTCAAAGCAGCATGAAACTGTCTGAAGGCAAAAACCACTCACACAGTTTGCTTTAAAGATCACCTGTACTAAAAAATGTTTGGGGCTTTTGAAGTGCTCACAGCATTTTAGTGTTGCAAATGGGTTAACAAAGTTAATTAATTCCTTTGGATCATATCACTCATAAAGAAAAATTACATTCCTTGTCAAACAGATGAGGTCTTGATTTTTTTTTTTTCAAGTCCCTCAAATTTGCAGGAAGAATACATTTCTTCCTTATGAGCCTTCTGGCTGTCACAATAAGACCATTATAAGGTTCTTTGAAAACTGACATTACAAGCATGCCCAGCTCATTGTTCTTAACTTACAAGTTTTCTGAACTAACATTAGCCAACTAGCTGGACAAAGAGATCAGTGTAATTACATAAACCTTTCAAATCTATATGAAGAAACACTGTGAATCCTGTTGTCATAAATATTTATTGTCACTTATGCTTAAATACCTTTGACTCTCAGACATAATCACAATGGATAGTCCAGTTTAATGAGCCTGGAAAATAGCTATGATATTTACAGAAACAGTTGATATTTCAACACAGTTTCCTTCCTTCCAGTTCATTTGTTATAGTGGCAAGGTGCCTGCTCAGGGGCTGTTCAGATCCTATCCCTAACATAAAATGTAGTGGATTTGCATAAGTAATTTGCCAGAAAGGGAAAAAATGGCCTATCATGTGCCAACCCTACCACATTGATGCCACATGCCTCTTTTTCAAAGGATTATATCAGTCCATATTTAGTTACAGAAAATATCTTACATATTTCTTGTAAACAGCATATTTTCAAAACAGAAGTGTTGTGCATAGCTTGTTAACACATAATAATAAGAATGTCAAGTCCTAAAGAAACAGCATATGAGTCTTTACCCTCTGCCTCCAAAAAACCAAATAGGATTTGAGAAAACATAGGTGCATTAGATGAGTCTAATACAGGGGATCAAAGCCTGTGCCAATAATTGTAAAGGACATTACTACCCCACAACTTGTGGCTAACTTGTATTTTTGTTTGCCTGTAGTTTTGATGTGGTATCCAAATTTCATTATCATTCATGGTCATTTCATCCAGCTCTGCCTCTCCTTGTGCAAGGTACGTTCTTCAGCCCTTTTTCATATTCTTCCATGAAAAAATTAACACTTGCACTAATGAAGGAGGTACACGTGAATGTGTATGAGAAAGGAATGTTCTCTAATTAAAACCTTACCAAAACAAAATAACAATTGTTTGCAATCTGTTTGTGGGAAGAGAATAAGAAAACAATTTTACCTATAGTGCAAAGTAGTCACCCAGCTTAGTGAACTGCTGGATAGTATTCAAATATTTGGAGATTAGAGTGATACGCAGAACTTATGTAATGGGAATTGAGCAGGTCTCTTCCACCCCTGGAGAAAAGGAGTTGACCAGATGTATGCTGATAAATAGCTTCAGTGTGAGACACTAGACTTAATGTCAAGTGTTATCTACACATTATTTATGCAAAGTATATGTGTACATTTATGTTTGAAACAAACACATTATTGAGACAGATGGATTAATATCTGAAAGGAAGAATTAGTTATACATATATTAATGCTCAAAATTCAAATTTCCTGCCTGAAAAGCAAAGAATTTGAAATTGGGCTTTGAGAAGAATCCTGTCTACTTTTATGCAGTATGAATTTTGGCTGGGCTCAGGAAAAAAATTGTTGCATTGAAGTCTACAATAAATTTATGTTGGTCAGGTAGAAGAAATATCAGAAGTTTCCAAATAGAAAGGAAATAATTTTTCCCCAGATAGCTCAATGTTTAACCAATCCTTCCAATATCATTATAATAATATAATTTTCTTTATATCATTACAGCTGTAACTGTAAGTAGATAAAAAGTTTGTCCACTGAATAGTCATATAAATGCTGACTACTGCCTTACAACTTTAGTTTTTTGACCTTTTGTTCCTTTTCTGGCAGATTCCCAGAATATCCCATGCAGTATCATGCAAAACTGCATCTGGTACAAAACAAAGTTCAGTTGTCTATCTCTTCTCCAGAACTCAAAGTATTTGTCCAGAACAGATTTCTCACAAACTCCTGAGTATTCTGAGTTAAGAATCAAGTCTTTAAAAGGTGCCACTATTTTTAGACATTACAAATTCCTATTACACAGTTTCAAAAGTATTAGCCTTATCAGCTGTTCTTTAATGGAAGCAGCACTTATGCAATTATGTTCACCTTCTCCTAAAAGCTTGCAATCTATACAGAGACAAAAAAAAAAACCAAACCATCCTGAAATACTTACTTTTCTTTTCTGTCCAGCATTCTTATTTCAGTAAAACTGCATTGTATACTAGATGGCAGCAATTACCTCATGCCACTGAAAGGCCAGACGGTAACCATCATTTTTTCAGCTTGCATTAAAATTTTAGTGCGGGTACCTGAGGAAAACATGGGTTTGCAACAGTCACAGCAGGTACACTGTATGCCATGGTCTATTAAAGTAATAAGGATTAGTAAAGTAAATGCAACATGGTGTAATGCAGCAGTGCTTGTAAAATGTCTTTTAAAAATATAGTACTTATGATGCTGTCAGTCTATTGACTGGTGTGACACAATAACTACTTTTCCTAAAACCTGAAGGTACTCAGCTTCTCACAGATCCCGGCCCCATCTATTGGTGAGATAAATGACAAACATCTGGAGTCAGGAGCAAGTCTTTACTTCCTGAGCATCTGCAACTGTAGTGTAGGGAGTATGGAGAAAGGGCTGTTGGGCTTTGGTTTTCTTTTCCCCACACAGAAAGGCACACATCAGACATGGCTGAAAGCAAGTCATATTAAAATAATGAGCATGTTTGCTCTGCTTACGGCTAAGTAGGAAACCAAAAGATATATTCCCAATGTAGAAGACAGCAGACAAATTGTAAAACTTTTATCACTACTTTCTACTGCAAATAATCTTGCCGTGGGTACATTTACTAGAGTGTTATTTTCTTGTAAAAATCACATGCACTGCTCTTTAGAAGTGTAATGATATTTCTAAATGTGAGATTAGTTTAATTATGTTAGTTTGTCTTAAACTTTGTGTAACAGGGAGGAGCTGTGTTTGCTTAGTAAATCTACTTCTCCAGTTCCTCCATACCTGATTATTAACCTCTGTGATAATGGTCACTTTAAGTGGTAGCCCCTCATTATTACAATTATATTTTGATGCTAGCAGGAGCAAGGAGCAGGCATATCTAGGAAAGATAGGCCTTTTACCAGAGATCAGAGGACTTCAGAGGACCCAAACGAGAGCAGGAACACCTGTGACATGTAATTGCCTCCAGCACAGACAATAGGTGGTGAGAGACATTCACCTTACACTCTCTGCTGTTCTGGAGCAACCACCACATCATCACCCCAAAGCCAGTCAAGATAACCCAGAGGTCCTGACTGTGTCTTTTCTTATTATTGCACCTATTTTGTCTGAAACTTCAGTCATGGTTGCGTAAGGACAAGCCAAGTCTTATAAAGACAAACCAGTAGAGCTTCAGAAAGCTGACAATACTATCACTTCATTTGAGTTCAGTGCTGAACTGGGGCTTTTTCAAACCATCTGTGACTCATCTCTGCAGTCACCTAGATTCAAAGTGCTTGCTTTTGCGTTTATACCAGCCTTACCAGAGCACCATGCAGGTGAGACAGCTGTGGGCTACTCTGCCACAGTGCTACCACCTGTTTCTATGCCGTGTAACCATACACCCCAGAACAGGTTAGTCACTAAATTTCAGAGTCCTCTGTACGGTGTAAACAGAGTAACAGAAATTCCACCTGAGAAAATGCCAGAAATTATAAAAGAAAGTACAGATTTAAATTTTGTCCTGCATTAACTTAGCAGCATGCTCAGTTACTTGCTAGGTATAATATGGATATATTTGTGTATGGGCTCACAGTACAAATTTCAGAGGAAAAGCTGACAGGAGTTAATATCTTAATGTTCAATCTATCACTCACGGAGCAGAACTCCATGCACTAAAAGCACCTTTCACCATTAAGGAAAGCAATAGCAAATTGGCTGATTAGCATAAATGTACAACTGTGTTGTCTCTTAAGAGCTGTTATCATGCTTTCCAAATGTAGTTATTTCAGTTGTTAAATTTATGAATTCTCCTGTTTTTTTAATATATAAATCTTGGCACCTCTATCACCCATTCTATGATTCCCAGTAGGTTGAAAAGCCCTGAGCAAATATAAAATAGACTTTAAAAAAAATATATGAAGCTGAGGAAAAAAATACAGCAATTCAGCAACACAATTAGTGTTGGTAACAGTCTCAGATAAACTTTGGATTGGGAAATTTACAGAATTTAATCCAGTGAGATTTTGTTAAGCCTTGATTCAAACTACATAAAGCAAATAATAAATTAGTCTCTTCAATCTTTCAATTCTAAAATAAAATAGTGTCCCACTTCTGGTAGAGAATGACACACACAAAAAAAAAAAGTACGTAGATATTCATAAGACTATTCCCCTTCTGAGAAAGAAAAAAATAATCAGATCATTATCCCTGAAATCCAAATGTGCTAATCAGCTGAATTCAAGAGGTCCTTTCCCATGAAAAGGCAAAGAAACCCTGGCACTAGTCATTCCATTGACTTAAATAGAACCACTTGAATAAGTGAGAATCTCCCAACTGGGGCAGAGCTTTCTTAGCACTATATTGTAAATTATAAAAAGATATACTGTACTGTATCTTTTCCATTAGGCATAGTTCAGCAGTTGAAAATTGTACTGTTGGTAACTCTTTTATCATCTAGTGAGAATATATCTAAGATAATGAAATCGTATGTTACGCTGAGATTTACAAATCTGACATCATATGCAATGTCAGCTCTCCCTTCTTTAAATTAATATATAGGCAGACATCTCTTTGTAGGCGGAAAATAATTTCTTTCAGTTCTCCAAAATTTTAGAGGTCATTTAATGAACAGAATCACGATTTGATAGAATCTTTCTCCCATTGTAACTCATCTAATAAGTACCTAACACTTTAGGTAGTACTGTGCTATCTGTATTACTGCTCAAGGAGGCTGCCACTTATTCCAAAGACAAAAACCAGACTGGCTGGGAAGCAGCAGTTTGGCTTAACTTCACATACTCCCTTGTCGGAGAATTTCAAATCACTCTTCATATCTTTAGTGAGCTCATTCATTCAGGAGAAACAGCCTGGGTTTGGCAACTGATTTTGGGAGTACATATTTCTCTGATGTTCTAGGGAGTACTAATTTGTGCCTTATAAATTATACAAAGTAACTATCAAGCAGTAAATAGGTAAATGGAAGCCAAGGTCAGTAGTGTTTGAATGAATCTGCTGCTGAAGGTTTCTCCTCTGATATTTTAATTGCTCCCCTCTGATGCATTCAAAAGGCATGATTATCTTTAAATAATGGTGAAAATATATACCTTTTTTAACTCCCTCTGCTTGAGCAACCAAATCAAGCTCAAATTTTATGTATTCACCTATAAGACACCTCCTAGCTCTGTCTGCAGTACTAGCTTACTTTGTCTCTTTCTCCTCTCCTTGCCCCTTCAGACCTGTCAAGCTGCAGGTTTTTTTCTTGATCCTTTCCCATTTTATATAACCATCACTGCATCATTTTTCAGTTGGCACAAAAATATTTGCAGTGTATTCTGACTAGTCTTAATAATTTGCCTGGTTATTTACATGATATACACATGGGGCTCCATCATTGGATATGCATTGCCCGGCAGACTAATGCTGCTTGTTGTTTCCACTGCTTACAGAAACCCTTTGTCAAGGCTTGATCCTATTTTCAGGGCAAATAAGCATTTTTAAATGACAGGAGGATGAAAGGAACAGGTTAGCAGCTGTATTCATATTGCAGCTCTGTAAATCCACTGTACAACAGAAGATTGGAGGGTACGAGCCAATGGTTTGAAGCACAGCTCATGACTGGAATTTTATAAGAAGTTTTGAAGAAGAGGCAACAAATATTTTTTTCTGTGAGACATTCACAGCCACCTCCATGTGGTGATCAATCCTAGGACGGAGTGAATTTTGTTTAGACTCACAGCTGTCATCCACTTTAAACAGTTTATTGAGCCCCAGGCGAAGACCCAGAACTCCACAGTCACTTTACTACTGCTACAGAGAGTAGTGACTGAAACCCCTTTCCCTAAAATCTCAAAGACATTTGTCTTGAAATTTCTGATTTTCAGATTTTTTTAGAGGCTACTAGCTGAGTAATGACAACGGGTTTTGTCCTTCAACCTGTTTTATAGCTACAGGTTTCTTGTCAGTAGGTTACAAATTAAATTCCCCAACACACACAGACTATTCAGTAATTCACCACAGCTTTTTAATCATAACTCACAGTATGTGAAGCAGTTCTCCACAGGAATGAAGGATTGTTAGGGAAAAAAAATGTACAGATACAGTTTATGCTATCATTGAGCTAAGGCTGGACATGACAGACTCTTGAAGGCCTTTTTAGGATTTCTTTAAAATATTTACTCCCTTTTTATCCAGTATATTTTGCAAGTACAGGACTTCAAAACTACAGTTTCCCAACAGCAAAAGTATTTTTCAGGAAGCTTTCTTTCAAACTGGAAGATGTTTCCCAATTATTACATTCAGGACATACAGGACTTGTAACCAGAGGTCTGAAGCCTACAATAAAGATAATCTGCAAGACAAACCCTCATGCATTCACCACTCACTGTAGATGGCTTCTGCTGCGAGCCCCTTCTATTTCTTTTAACATGAAACTTCCCTAGGAGACAAAATAGCAGGTATGCCTACGTACATGCTGATTGTCTGCATCAATTCACCAAAACCTGTGGGAGACGTGCAGCACAACAAAATTGCTTGCAACAAACATCTTGTTAAGGAAGTCTACAAAACTTCCCCCTTATTTCTCACCGACTTCCCCACACACTCCCCTCTGATATGTTAAGTGGAGCCCCTAGATTAGAGGGAAGGAGGCCAGGGAAAGTTTCACAAAACCCGGGATATTAGACCTCTGGATTTCTAAATTGTCTGCTTCTGAAGCTTCAATGCAGGCAGCAGCCAGCTCAAACACTGCATCCACCCACAGATGTGATCATCAGTGCACAAATTGAAAGGAAACACAGAGATGACCTGCTTTGGGTAGGCAGCAGAATGAGTAGCAGAGGAGAAGAAACAAAGCACACCTCAGGCTCAATAAATGCCCACTAGTGGCAACTGCCCTCCCTGTGCCTTCCCAAATCAATTTAAAAAAAAACTGTATAAATTTGAGGATGGAAATTGGTACCACAATTAGAAAGAGAGGGGAACAAAATCATTTTATTTTCTGGACTAGACTGCTAGAATTCAGTCAAATCAAGACATTCCAGATGGTTTGGAGGATTTCTAGTTTATTTAAAGAAGGGAATTAGTTCTCAGCATTTATTATTTACTTTATATTTTACTTGCATTGATATGTGCAAATTATTACATGAAAATCTTATACCTGCAGTGCTGATAATCTTTTTGCCTGGGTTAGTTAAAAATAAAGGTAAACCCAAATAGCTTTTGCTCTTATTAATCTTAAAACACAAACTGGCTAAAAGAGCCTGTGTTTGCCTTAAGATAATGCTGTGTAAAGAATATTTAAAATGACATAGGCATTCTTTCCTGGGGACCTCCTGATGGCTCCTGACATTTCAACCTCATAATGTACCAGGCCGATTTTATTTTGTTTGTGCAATTAGTCATGTTACTTAGCAATACAAAAAGTGCTTTTTACACTAAACACCAGGGAATAAAACATGCAGAATTCATGAGATACAAAACACATCAAAATTCATTTCCTGAGCAGAAGCACTGAAACATTGTGTAGCAAAAACTATTACTTTTTTCATTGTGTTTGTAATAAAGAACTCAAGCAACCATGCCCTTCAGGGCTGGGCTCCTCACCACTTCACTTGAACTCAGCCTCAGCATTGAGCCATGGCATGTGAAGTTAATTACTCTGGGCATTGGGGCTCTGAACAGAAGAATGACCCTATTTGCAGCTCCGTGTACCATGTACCACGCTACAGTGAATTCTTTCAGTACCTACACATCGCACACTCAGTGGCTCTGAATGGAGTAATAATTCTCGCGCTCTGGAGGAAAACTCAACTGTCATCTCGTTTTCGCAGGGACACTTGTCTTCCCAGGTAACCATTAAATGGGGGCTGACATCAGTCCACATCCAGTCACTGTCACCCTCCCAGTTCAAATGGCATGAAAATCCAAGGGTTACAGCTTTCAGAAGCCGTCATGCAAGAGGGCAGGCTTGAAATGATTTCTGAGCCCGGTTCTTATGATCCTGAGGCCTTTCCATCAGCTTTAGTGATAAGGACATCAGAATTATGTAGATTCAGAAATCTGTGACTGTAAGTGATTTCTAATCTAGAGAACCAAACACTGTCTGCAGGAGGCCTGGTTTACACAATTTGGCAAGATGTCTGACTCACCAAGGAGCTGAATATTTTCATAGGAACTGCATAGCTGGGGAAAAATAATTTAACAAGAAAGCCCATTAGACATGATTGCTCATCAAATAACAAAGTACTCTCAGTTACTGTTGGAGTGAGAAGTTTTGGCACTTTTGACAAATGGAAAAAATGAAAAAAATACACACCCTCCATATGTGCTAAGGTGTCTGGCTTTATCTGACATAATCAAAAATTATGTCAGATGATGTGATTGATGTATATCTGGTCAACGGTAATAGTAACCCGGAAGGGGAATAAAATAAGTGAGGAAAGATCTATGCCTGGTAAAAATCAATTGCAAATCTGACTCAAATAATAGAGGCACTTAGTTTCTTTAGCAGGACTTGCACCATTTTATTTATTAATATCATGATACATCTTCAACTTGAAATAAAGTCCTTATCACTCAGCATTTTGAACAGTAGTTGCAGGAAATGGAATAGTCACTGGGAGGCAGAAGACAGGAGATGGGCAGTTATTTATTGGGATATTCTTTCAATTTTCACCAATGTAAGGCAATAAGTTTGCTTTTTTTTTTTCTCTTCAATCCTTCTTGGCTCCTTTTTCTTTGTTTTTTTTTAGTTCCTGATGGTGGTTAATTAATTGATTTATTCATTCATTCATTTATGTCTATCCTAGAAAAAGGTCACTTTGCAGTTTCTGATTTTAATTCTTCAGATACAGACCTTGCATAATCATGTAGGGAGAAGAGAGCACAGAGAAGAACTACGAAATTGCACTTGAATATTGCCTTAATTCTATATAAAATAGGTAAATTAATTATAGATTCAGCTTTTAACGGATTGTGTCTGCGCTAGTCATCCAGGTAATTTTTAAGCATGGCTACCATTTACTGATATTCCTTTGCCAATAGTCATTCACAGGCCTTTATTAATATGATATCCAGCTCTAACAGAAGTGGTGGGGTTTCACTGAGTGTAGATAAAAACACACTTGAACCCTTCCTAATACCTATATATGCCAGGATGGGTTGCATTCATACATGAATTATGTGACTCTAAAATGAAGAACATTAAATGTTCTACTCTTTGGAAACTGTCCCTGCTTTTGTGCAGTCCATTTTAAGGAACAATCTATGACTTCCAACAGATCAAGGACATTTTTTGATATGCTTACTTGGCTACCATGTGCTTAAGAGCTGAAGAGAACTAGATTTCTTAGTTGCAACTAAATGGCACTTTTTTTCTGGTTGTTAACTCAGCAATATCACCACTTAATCCTTTTAGATTTTTCCAGGCCAAATAATATTGCAATCTTTTTTTTTCCTTTAAAGAGAATGTGAGGAAGCACGTTCCTATCAACAAAAATTTTGTCTGAAACTTTCAAAATTCTAAAAATCGTCTCCCAGATCTCCTGAAGTATCATCAGGGATGGAACTCTCCTCTTTCTTCCTTTTGCTCATTCATGTTTTTCTTCTATTCTCAAGATCTGAGACTTTTTTTTTCCCCAGGACAAAATCTGAAGCTTCAAAACAGACAGCCATGAAGGTGACGCTTTAAGAAAGCTGGAGTGGGTGAGATCTGGAATGGTTTTGCTTGAATTGACAGCTTAATGTGCAGAGCTTTTATGTGACCCAGCAGAAAAGGAAACACCAAGTTTTTCCTGACATGCTCTGTGAAGTCACTTGAAGATTTTTAAGGGGATAACTTGACAATTGAAATACATGTGCTTCCATACACCTTACTCAGTTGATTCAATATTAAAGGAATAAAGTGGATTTTGGTCCCACTTCTTTTTTTTTCTCCAAAGTATAAGCCTCCTGTAATTTGTTTTCTACTTTACTGAGGAACAGTTGCAACAATCCAGATTATGATGTTTAAAATTAATCTATGTGATTTCATATCCTGCATAGTTATGGATTGTCATAGTCAATGCTGATCTCAATAAGTACACTTCTCGGGTAAACGGTACTCAATATAGTGTCTCTTTCAGATGTATTCTTTTTGATTATTTAGTAATTGTTATAGTCAGTGGCTTGGTTGTATGATAATATTTCTTCTTGCATCTGGATAGCTAAAACCTTACATCCAGAGAATAAAGACCAGAGGGTTGCAATTTACAGTATATGATACTTCTAGGGCAATTTTTAATCTTAATATCGATTTGTGAATACACTCTTCAAAGTTTTGTACCTTTGCACATTTTTAGGGCAATTTTTAATCTTAGTATCGATTTGTGAATACACTCTTCAAAGTTTTGTACCTTTGCACATTTTTAGGGCAATTTTTAATCTTAGTATCGATTTGTGAATACACTCTTCAAAGTTTTGTACCTTTGCATATTTTCAAAACTTCCAGACAGTTGTCTGAATAATCATCAATAATATTGAACTAGTTGTATAATCTGACTGATTCAATCTTTCCTTTTTTGTGTTGAAAATTGACCTTTATTTTTAATGTGTTCCTAATTATCCTAGTTTACTTCTAAGAAGTCAAGATTTTTTTTCTTATTAAATCAAATCTGATCACATAAATAGGTATCATAATCTGTCAAGCATAAAACATACTACTCATTAATTAATATTAATATTTGAGCCATTCCAAAGGTTTTTAATGCTCCAGTTAAGATATGCAATCACTTGGTGGATTTAGAATATGTTTAGGATATTTAAATTAATGAATTTGCTGTGTCACCACCAAATTTTCAGGGACAAGTCATCTCATGGGATCTAATTACAAAGAAAATCACTCTAAGCATACAGAGATGAATTGTTTGAAAACTGATCAATAACTTCCAGAATTCAATTCAGGTTATGTCATGCTTTGTGTGACAAGCTCACTGGCTCTTGAACTCTGCAGATTTGTGAAACAACATTGAAAGGTTAACTTTAAAGAAAACACACTTGCAAGCCTCTCAGATTATAGAACAAAATCAAATGCCTTCTCTCCGTAATCTAACAGAACAGCTACTGAATCCAAATGAAAGGCAAATTTACTGGTTTAAGAAGCAGATGATTTGTGAGTGTGTTCTGCAGCAGTGTAGCAATTGCTAGTGGAAAGATCTTTTGCAGTTTTGCTTCTGTGAAAGGGAAGCAATTAATCTGGTTAATATTTTGAAATTTTATCATTTTCTCTAAACCAAAACTTAATTATTAAAAAAAAAAATGTCTAGAGAAATAAGGAACTCACATTGCTGAGTGCTTTTAGAGCTCTGAACCAGGGATGTGGAAATCCCTTCAGAGCAGCAGACTGACAGCCATCTCCCATTCTCAAAATGCTATGGATTGTTTATACACTTATTTCTCCCTTCTGTTCTCATTAACACTACTGATGAAAGCCAAGGAAAGAGCATTTTCCTGAGAACTTCTCATTTTAATAAACCATCACAGCAAACAACTGTACTTCCCAGGTGCATAAGAAGTTTGTTATTTGAGGCAGATAGCCACTTCTAATACTTATTAAAACATCTATTAAACATGCTAATAACTCTGCTATCCCACCTGGTGAGAATCTTGGACACAGGGGAACAATTCCTAGGAGAGTGGTGGAGGCACGCTCTTAGATAGGATCTGCAGAATTTGTTCCCTCAGTTTCAATGTTTTAATACCCACACGAAATATAAATATGGTAGCAGTAAAAATTGTATAATGAGAAGTCTTTATTGAAGTATACAAAATCTGCCAATGATTCATGGAATGTGCTACTTCTGCAAGGAATGCAAATGATGTGCTGATTTCAATTGAACTATTCTTACTTGCACCAACTGAAAATCAGCTTCAGGATATGTAGAAGTGCCATTATTAGTAATAGTGTTTACATGGGATAAATTTTTATTCTTGTTCATCACTGATGTATATACTCTTTCCTTTTCTACTGCCATGGTATTTAGAAAGATGAAAAGTTAAAGGAATTGGACATTTAACAGCTGTGCTATTCCTTTTTCTCTGTTCTTAAGAACATTGACCAATGTGTGCTTTTTTCTACACATTTTTCAACTCTACTGTCTGTAGAGCATCAAGTTATATTCACAGAAATTATAGCAAAAGACAGACAGAAATAAAGTCACTAGAAGCCAATATCTTGATTTGTTTTTATTAAAAATCACCAAAACTGTATTTAATAACAAAAAAAACCCCAAAACAAACAAACAACAATAACAACAACAACATTTTTTTAAAAAGGAAAGGAAAAAATATGCTGTTGGCAGGTGATCAGGGAAAATAACTTGTAGGAAGGTTTTAAGCCCTGAGGATTTATTTGTACCTGCTTGCTTAAAGATGGCCAAAGAGCAGAAATAATGATCAGACAGACAAACACATAACCACAAATAAGCCTGTTCTATTGCTCCTGGCAACTGTTCATTATTTAAAGCAGTGTTACTTTGAAGAGAAAAGCAAAATGCTGTTCTTTGTGTAAAGGTAATGGAAGGCTCCATTTAAACATTGAGCATCCTGAGACATCTTTGAAGGTAAAAAGCAGTCTTCCAGAAACATTTCTTGTGATAGGTATTTAGAAACAGGAGGTGATTTGTTTTTAGTAAATCAAAAGTGTTCAGAATACTGCAGGTCCCTTTCTGTTGCAGTTCAGAAGGAGTGATAGGTATCCGTGTTGTTTTGTTGCCATTTGAATCTAACAATTCAATTTAATTTCTGGTATCATTTATATACTCAACATACTAAGTTTATTCAAAGGATGTAAATAGACTAGTAAATGTTGCACTGTGATAGAATGGAAGGGCAAAATGTCATACATGTAAGCTCTTCATCATATACACCGCAGAATAAATCAGAAACAATAGGAACAACCTTGTTTCTGAGGGATTGCATGTGACCCTTCATACATTCAAAGATATTGTTTGAATACCCCATAGGCACAAATATAACTTGCCTGCTCACACTTTATAGTGTCACGTTGTGTGACTCCGGGGGATGGTGCAGTGCAGGGCCAGGATTTGGACTCCATCATCCATGTGGGTCCCTTTCAGCTCAGCTTATTCAGTGATTCTGTGATTAAGAGTGGTTCTGTGAACTATTATTCGCCTGTCTTACACCATGAAAAAATGCACAGGAAGATCTTAGATTCATTTAATCTTTCTAATCTGACTACTCTGTAATTATGTTAATTCAACACACTTACTTGAAGAACAAACTGCCCAAATACAAGCAGGGACCTTGATGCAAGGAGATGGGGCAACAATATTTTCTTGTTTTCTTATTCCTCTTAACTTTTGAACAACTACATTGTGACCCAGCAGTTTATCAGACTGACACGTCTAGCTGTGTTACTGCCTGACGTGATGTGGCACAGCCCATCAGGTACTTGAGAGTCCAGTTCTACTTCATTTTGACAGCAGCCACTCAGTCCCAGCGCAGGTGGGTTTTAGTTTCTTTGTCTGCTTTGCTGGGTTAGGTGTCACACTAACACTTATTTGAGTGTTAAATAACAGAAGCAGAGCTAAAGTCACAACCTTGTGATGACACTTTCCGTACCCACTTTACTCCTACATGACTACATGGGTGTCTGTATGTTTATCTAGACTTTTAATTTTAAAGAATAATAGAAAAACTGTATTTGTTTTTTCCCGATTCCATATCATGCTTAATAGTGCATGTCAATTACACTGTCATCTCCAGGCAAGTGCACATACAGAGTTTAGGTTAGCAAAAACCAGCAGGACTGCAACTCCCACAAGAAAATTCCCTTTCGATTTCTTTGTTCGGCATAAGTCACCATCAGTAATCTTCCACCCCTGACTTTTTACTGGGATGCTCCACAACATTACAATGTTTTTATTACACACAACAACTTGTACTTTTCCCATAAAATGAGTCTGAATTTTTCTTCAGATGACAGTGAATTTACAGACAAAAAGACTTGTGCAGTTGAAGAGCTGGCACTCCTCTCTCCTGTTGTTTTTTGGTTTTATTTTTAAGTGAATAAAAGGAAATCTGTGTAGTTTGAAGTCCCTAGGAATTCTCTCAACTACAAAGAAAGAAGCTTGTGTTGCTGAGGTGACAGCACACAAATAAAACCAATACTCAGGAGAGAAAATACCAGCAGAACCTTGCATGGCTCAGTTTAGTGCATTATTTTTATTATTTACAACTAAATCAATTATACCTAGTATTTTTAACTGTAGTTCATATCTGTCCTTGTTTTGTGTGAACATTGATGAAAACATCATTTTTGGCACGCAGTCTAAAGGTTTCTTTCTAGTGAATAAAATATATATCCAAGTGATAATTTTCCCATTAAAAACAAATATTTAAACAATTTTGACCTTCTCTTTAATTATGTATAACAATATCCACTTTCATCCTCAGACAAGCCCCGTACTTCGAAGATCAGCTTTGGCCAAGGTCTGCAGGCAATTCTAAAGGTTTTGAAGACCCCTGAAAATTAGCCTAATGCTACTTGCCTCCAGGGCAGTTATCCCACTTACACTGTCATCTACTGCTTATGCTAAAGAATTATTAACCCTACTATCATACAAGAATGACTTCTGAGTGGCTGCAGCTGAATTAAAATAACAAAGGGAGTTGGATGTTATAAATTTCACAAGGGATTTTCGTGGTTCAAATAAGAGAGGAGGACTGAGGGTATGGCATAGATCACTTGTGTAAATAAGAAAGCACAGCAGTTACTTGTTTCAAATTTAATTGTCTCTCTCTGGGAAAAGAAGTTAGGGTAATGTTTGCAATGGAAGAATTTTTGCTGAAATTTCTTCCCATCCATCAATCTTTTCCTCAGTAATGTGGGAATTTACTTTTTATGAGCTCAGAAATCTATTTTATGGTTGTAATATGCAGGAGCAGGAATTACTTAGGATCTGTTTTCATTTGATTTGATGTGGGGGGCGTTTCTTAAAGAAATTAACAGTTTAGTTTTCATTTGCCTTGTGATTGCCTAACTTAACTGAGGTCACAAGGATAAATTGAGATTTTAAAAGGAAATGTATATAGTTCTGGGGATCTGGGCACTGCTGTGCAGCTGCATGATCTCATCATCTACAAACTCATCTTTTCCCACAGCCTTTCACTGACTTTGCCACTTTCTCCTCCTGTCCTCATCAAGCAGGATGTAAGAAGAGGACAGGATCACACTAATCCCACACTCATCCCACAAAGCACAGCCATCATCATCACAAAACAAGAAAAATTCTTCTTTTCTCTTCTCTTCTGCTATGTAGTTGTTAAACTAAGGGGAATGCATCAAGCAATAAGTACAAAGGCATGACTGGAATCAGGTTATTAGTGTTCATTCAGCAAACTTAAGAGGTATAAGAGGAATGAAAGCAGAAGCAGACCCAAGCAACGAATAGTTTCATTAACTTGTGGGGATAATGTGGCTCTACTGCAATTTCATTGACTTTTGTGATGTTACCCCTGAGTGAATATGGTCTGTAGAGAGATTAGTCCTCTAGGAGAAAATGACACTTCATCAGCCCCTATTTGGCTTTCTGGACAAATGGCTACGTCTTAGAACAGAGAGTGAAACAAAAGGAAAAAAGAGCAATTGCCAGTCAAGGTGGATATAATTAGGCCAAAATCAATGTGATAGAAATTAAGTGGCTCATTTTTATAAGATAGGAAACTGTGCAACACATAAACAATTTAGAGAATTTTCTTTTCTTTATACAGTAATAGAGTGTCCTTGGAAAGTAAACATACAGCGAGCACCTGGAAGGTTTATGTCACAGCACTAGTTAAAATCCCAGCCAAGAAAGGGAAAAATACCTTGGATTTAGCAATTGTAATAAAAATATTTTTAAAAGAACATATGCACAAGCCTCCTGATAAAATACTTAGATTATTACAGGAAACAGTATGGAATAAACATGTGTGTGCAGAAGAAGGAAAATGCATGCTATATGAGAGCTCAGCATTGAAGAGCAAGGTTGCCAGGAACTTGTTTTAACAAAAGCAAGAACTAGGGCTCTCTTTAAGCATTTGACTGTGTCCTGGTCAGTCTTGGAAACTCTCTCATGGCTCCAGTATAGACCATTAATAGGTCAGGTTCTTCACCCTTACTAACTGCATCTGGAGCTGCCAGTCTGTGACTCCTCCAGGGGACAGAGAAGGAAATAAACATCACAAATCTCAGTAGAGGTAAAACAGTAGAAGCCTTCAACATACATTTGTTACCTAAACTAGAACAAGGAAGGTGTGGATGAATGTTCCTTCCTGCAGCTGTGCACGAGCGCGCTGCTCTCCAGCAGGAGGACAGCAACAGCCAACTGACAAGGTGTGAGGCATGTTGAGATCTCCCACCATCTCACTGGGTTGCAAGGATCAACTTGAAGAACTGAGGTGTCATAAAACTGATTAAACAGTCACCATTGCTGTGATTTAACCCAGGACACCAAAGAACAAGACAACCAGAAGGTGGATCAGGCTGCTAAAGTTGAAGTGGTTCAGGTGGATCTGGACTGGCCACATAAGGGTGAATTATTTATAGTTCTGTTGTGGTTTAACCCCAAACACACTACACACCATGCAGCTGCTCATTCACTGCCTTCCTCCCCCACAACTCTAGAGGGACGGGGAAGAGAATCAGATAAAAGTAAAACCTGCAGGTTGAGATAACAATTAATAATTGAAATAAAATATTATAGTAATTATAACAATAATAACAGTAGTAATTACAAAAGAGAGGAATAAAACAACAAAAAACCAAGTAATATGCAATGCAGCAGTGATTGGTATGCCACAACTGATATCTAATTTATCTCAATCCCTTTGGTAGAAGTGTGCGGGCCACAATTTACTTTCACTTGCAAAGGTGTCCGGTACACCTGGAACTAACTGCCCCAGGGGTGGAAACATAGCATTCCCACCTGCCATGGGCTGATCCAGCCTGCACTGGAACAGGGTGAAAATAGTCTGAATCCTTCTGTAAGCTGTTTTGCTGTAGAACAAAGTCATGGAACCTGCACAGGAGAATCAGTTTTTAGAAATAAAATGGCAAAATGGATGTCATCAGATGTAGTGAATCGATGGATGTGACTAATAAAATAACAACTATATCTCCAGCATTTGGCAAACAAGGAACATTAGCTTTCTTAGGCATTGTGAGTTTTTGGACAATGCATATTCCAAATTACAATTTTATTCCTAGTCCTCTCTATTAAGTGACCCAAATGAAGACCAATTTCAAATGAGGCCCTGAGCAATGACAAGCCTTTGAAAAAATCAAAGAGGAGGTAGTTCATGCAGAAGACCTTGGGCCATTTTGGACAAAACAAGTTAAAAAAATGTTCTCTAGAACACCGTCAAGAAGAATGGCTCTACCTAGAACATCTGGCAGAAAGCACCAGGTCAACCCTTGGGGTTTTGGAGTTGGGGATACACAGGATCCGAGGATTGCTATATTCCAACTGAAATAAAAAAAGGTAGTCTGAGCTGCTTCAGAAGGGATTGGTACTTGAGTACATCTTTTTATGGCACCCTGTCTGCCAGTGCTGGGCTGAATGTTTAAAAGGAAGGGTTCCCTCTACACATTATGCAGCTGATGCTGCGTGGAGTTAGTGGGTCACGCTGATCACTCAATGAGTTTGGACAGAAAACCCCAGTCACCCACGAATTTTGGAATTGATCATGGACTATCCACAAGGCAAAGATTTCAAAATACCACTAGAAAAAGAGGTGACAAGTGCTGAAGAGGTCCCACCTTGGGCATATATAGAGGAGTGTTGTGGTTTAACAAAGCAGGTACTTAAACACCACGCAGCCATTCACTTATAGCCCCGGTGGGAGAGGGGAGAGAAATGGGGAAAAAAAGTAAAATGCATGTCTTGACATAAAAACAGGACAGAGAGGAAGGAATAACAATAATAATAATAATAATAATAATAATAATAATAATAATCTTGTATACAAAACAAGTGATGCACAGTGCAATTGCTCATGACCTGCTGAACAATGCCCAGTCAGTACCTGAACAGTGTCCCACAGCTATCTTTCCTCCTGGTTTATATACTGAGGATGATGTCATATGGTATGGAATATACCTTTGGCCAGTTTGGGTCAGCTGTCCCAGCTGTGTCTCCTCCTGGTTTCTTGTGGTCCCCCAGCCTCCTCTTTGGTTGAGTAGAATAAGAGGTGGAAAAGTCCTTGATTCAGTGTAAATACTGCTTAACTATTACTAAAATATCAAATTTTTGTCAGCATTCTCATCCAAAAATCAGAATTCTCATCTAAAATACAGCACTATACCATGTACTAGGAAGAAAAATAGCTCTATTCCAGTTGAAATCAGGAACCCATTATTACCAATCACAGCATAATATATAATTATAATAAAGTAACTATTATCAATTTTATAAAATTAGAAAGGTAAATTGATCTGATCTTTTATAGTAGACTTTGCAGGAAGAAGAAACAAGAAAGAGTAATGAAAGCAAATAACAGGAAGACTGGGTTTTCAGGAAGTTGTTACAAATTCTTGCTTCTCCAAATATACTTGCTTCTTAATGAAAACTTGCAGCTATTCCAAAGGTTTCTGGAGTCTGGTTTTGCATTCCCCTTTGGAAGGGAACTTACCGCACTGTTGTAATTTAACCACTAAAACTTCCACGCCAGGAACAGGCCAGGGGCAAAGTTGGTCTGATTTTTATACTGTCCCAGCACTGTGTTTTATTACCTCAGGTCCCTAAGTTGCAACAGATATAAAAGTCAGCTTTCCAAATCTATTTTTGCAACAATTCAAGAGGGTTTAATGACTTTTTTGGTTTTTTACGTTTTCCATCTGTAGCATGTTTAATATATGAAGCCAATTATATGTGAAAATGTAAAGTGATCTGATTTAATGAAAAAACTAAAGACCACATGTTGACTTGAGGAGAATAAGTTCTGTTTTATTTCTTGCATTTGTCCTATGCAGTTGAATATAAATACAGGTTTTTGCAGCTTGTTCAGAAATGTTGTTGACTCAATTTACTGCGTTCCCATGTCTCAACTTTATTCAAAGTGGATGTAAACAATAAATAAAATTATTGCCAAGGTTATTTTTTCTAAAAGTGGCTGTTATAATCAGAAAAAGGATGCTATAAAAATGGTATCTTAGTATTTCACATTTATTCTCCCTCAGTGAATTCTTTATCAATTGTGCTCATTTTGCAAGTCAAAACAAGATTCTTCTCACTGCCAGTACTGCAGTCCCACATGTTACTTGGAAAGCAGACAATCTTCTCTCTTTTTCAGTGATAAAGATTTTAGAATAAAAACCATACCCACCCACCTGGATGTAGGGGTATGGTGAGGAGGTAAAATATAAGGTTTTTCAATTCCACTTCACAGGTCAGGTAGTGGAAAACATATTTACATTTAAATGTATGAAAATGTTACAAAACCTGAGGCAGATACTTGGGCTGCCAATTTGTGATTATCCTTTGATGCCAAAGTCTTGACTCCAGCAGCAGGCCTTGAAGTATGGCAAGCATGGATGTTAATGCAGTAGGGATTTGGAATAAGCATAGCAGTGTTTAAAATAACTGAAATGATACTGAAGAGTTGTCTTATTAATCAGCATCTCTAGCAAGCTGACTGAGAGCTCAAGCCTGGATCTAGTTCAGACGACCTTTATGGCACAGTTTCTAACAAACTATCAGACCCTCAGCACCTTATTTTAGCCCTGAGTAGTGTGGTAACAGCAAAAACTGTAAATATAAAGGTAGCCAACTCTGTTAAAACTCGGTCTTTTGTTGATTTCCATGTTTTCTGGTGGACTCTTGGCATATGTATAGTAGAACCAAGGGAATTCATAATCAAGGTTTGTTTTCCACCTTAAATTGCCTTTTACCTTCCTCACAGAAGGCCCATGTTTTTTTCTGATCTTTTACCGGTCTCAAAAATGAACAGAGACAGAATTAAGGCTGCCATTAAAATGCTCCCTTGCATTTTTAGTGTTAGCGTTTCTTGGGTTTTAGGGCTGCTTGTTTCAAAAATATACCTATAGTATTATCTGTTTCTTAATAAGAAATTATGTCTTCCTGCTTTACACAGACAGGAGCAGAACTGACTCCTTGTATGAACCTGATGACTTATGCTAAAACAGTGAAGGTAAAACAAATAAAAAGAAAAAAAAGATAAATTTTTAGAAGTTTTGCTTTGGGAATGACACTTATTTTTTCTCCCTCATAAATTTAACAATAAAAAGACTGTTTTTACTGTGAGTTTAGAAAATGCAAAATTTAAAATACTTACAAGTGCCTGACATATATAAATTAAGAAACTTTATTCGTTCTAACTTTGTTCCTTTGGTTTACATGTAGTCTTTTAAAAAACATTCTTTCTGGTAACTGTTAGCAATGCAGCCCTTTGTTTGTTAAGCAGCCAAGATCAATTTACAAACCTTTTGTTTAAACAATCATTAAACAGACTAAATTAATGGCATACTATGTGCTGCTTCTGATAATCCAGTTAAGACAACAGCAATACATATCTAAATAAATATTTTCAAAGTTTCACTGAACTGTCATTGGAGCAAATGCTGTATTGATCATTCTCTCTTTTCTTCTGCTCGAAAGGGCTACATTTATACAGCTCTGATGTCTATCAAAAGAATAATCTCTCCTTCAATAACCTTTATTTTGTCTGAGCTTTTAGCACATTTGATGTGCTGCTGCTCCTTAGAGTCTAGAATTTACAAACGGCATTTTGAATGGCATACACTGCTTCAGTGCAAGCTACCTAAACATATGCATTTATTTAACTATAGAAATTGTCACAATGTCTTTCAAAGGTCTACCTGTAACTGTGAAATTGTATGTGCTCAAATGCTTTGTTGAATGCATGTCTTAGAGAGAGATGTTAAAGCTTTTTGCAGTGTCAAAATCTAATTATCACCAAAGATCTTCTAGATGTTTATTTACATAAATATCACCCCAGCAAACCTCCTAAGACTTAAGTTCTCTCTTATTTATATTCTCCCATCCTGTCTGTACTGCCTGTACTCAGCTCTAAACCAACTTCCTCTTTAAATTTCGATGAAGCAAACACGTTGGCCTCACATTATCCACCATACACTGGAGCAATTGACATGATTTGAATCAGAATAAGCCAAAAACTAAGTGTGTTTACAGTGAATGCATTTTACTTTAGATGTTCAGCCTTGGGCACTGCCAGGTTACCCTCAGACTCTCTTCCAGCTTGACCTTTCCTTGATATTTTTTTTCCCCGAGCAGAAACCTCTGAATAAGCTTTTCCCTTTACTATTGCTTTTCCTTTCCTTGCAGCTGCCTCTCTTCCTATTATACTGCTCACCCACCACAAATAGCTATCCTAGTTGTAAATAAGGCAGGCAGACCCTGACTCGTGGCCACACATAGACCATCCAAATAATCTGTAGCTCTTATCACATTTCACCTTTCCTGTCTGAAATGAACAACAACAAAAACTGGCTGCTATTTAAGTTCTGCAAGGTATATTAAAGGCAAACTCACCAATAAAGTTTAACCATGTTTTTGTGAGCCATATTTATCTGGTTCATATTACTGGAATTTATGATGTCTGTATAGTGCTGGATCTTTGCCCCCTACTTTTGTTTGTTTTTCCCTGAACTGAAAATCCAGCCTAGGTTAAACAAAAATCAAAAAAGCTATAATCAGCAAAAAGATAAAATCAGATGCAGTGTGAGATACTTGAGTCAAGCAGCACAGCTAGAAACTCAACCTTGAGGTGCTGTTGATTCAGTTTGTGTTGATGCTGAACAAGCTGGAAGTTGTTCTCAAGATTCTTTGTTTAAAAACGGAGTACCGAAGAAAGACCTTCTGCCAAGTACTGTTCCACAGCAAATGTAAAAGTCATTTCATTCCTTTTTCAATTCCTCAGATTACAGACAGTCAAGAATCATACAAAGACAGAAAATCTATTCTTAGTTTCACTGGAATGTGTGAATCAGTTCAGATTAAAGAAGAAGCAGCACAAATCTTTGACAGAAACTTCAGCCAAACAATTTCAAGCAGTCTAGGATACAAGGGAGTTTAATTAGCTTTGTGTTATTATTTGTAGCCCATCATTTCTTCATTTCTAGTGAAATCAAAATTAGAAATACTAAAATAACAGAAAAAGTATTCTCATGTTTTTTCAAAAAACCTAGAGGCTCTTTGAAGGCATGCACCCAGCAATATGCAGGATATTTTTTCATGTCTGGCTGAGTTTGAAAGTAAATGAATGCACAATAGGAAATTATAAGAAATCATTTAAAAAGAGATTTTAAATTGCATGCTGGGGCAGATATGCAAATTAGTAATTTGTAAACAAACTTCTTGATAGAGTACTGGTAGTAGGATCAATACCACTTTTCTTGCTAGAAGTGATGTGCAGTGCATGTGTCATTTAAATCCTGCTATATATAAACTATTGTTTGAGTGCAAACAATTCATTCTATTTAACTTTGAATACAATGAAATATGAAATACATACAATGAATACATGAAAATCTACTAAATTATAAAAGCCAGACAAAGCAGAGCAGTGCACAGTCCAGGACTGCCCATTTGCAGCAGGACTTTTCTGAGCTTGTGTTACTTATGATGTTACTGTGTGCTGCTGGAAGCATTTTTTCCAAAGCTTCAGGATTAATTTGCTATCAAAATGGATGACAAGCATTCACACACTGAATAACGATATTTCTAATTCATAATTTATCATGTTTTGTGATGTCATACATTAAATAAAGCTGTATTAATTCTGAGTGAAAACATCCTTTCAGGGGATAGAAATCAGTTCCCATGTGACTGTGCTTTTCAGACAAAGCAAGAGGGTACGTGAAATAGTTCTCCCTTAAAAAAGAGATGTTTTCAAAAACTGGTGAGGAAGTTTGTAGGAAGAAATGTCTGGAATGATAAACTGAATACAGTCATTGTTGGAACTAAAAAGAACACAGCACATTGAAATACTTTTTTAAATGTAGAAGTGAATTTGATATCACTTTTAAGTCTCTCATTCAAACAAGATTATATTTGTTGCCAGTAAGATTTGTTCCAGTGTGGATAGGATAAAAACTGAGGGCCAGACTGAACATCCCTTTCTCTAGAGGAAAACTTGTTGAAATAATGTGTTAAAACTGACAAAGAAAAATATTTCACAAAATATATCTTTTCCCTGCTAGTTCTTTCCTAAACTCAGAGGGACAAGAAGCAGCATAAGCAAAAAAAGTAGCAGGAGACTGAACAGGTCTCAGACTACTTCTTTAACCTGTCAGATCCCGAAACCCTAACCTGTAGGCCCTTCAGCATTTTTTGAAAACACAACAAGGCACATCAGACTTCCCATTTGCACAATTAATTTTTATTCTGACACACAAGTAACTAACTAGAAAAATCTAGATCTGTCAATAGTTGAAATTTATATCTGATGGAAAAGAGACAAGTAAAAGACATGAAGACCAATGCATAGTGGATATCTTTTAAATGAGTCCTGTCCATTACAGCAACAGTGAATAGCATCTTGCATCAGGCAAGCTCTATGCAGACCCTTCTGTGTTTCTATAAAGGGGTCTTTATTTCCATATACTTGGAGTCTGAGCTCTGCTCCTGCTTCCTGCTGCATGTTGGCTCTCTGTACCTCTCAGGATCTTCACGGAGGTTCTCGCACTAGCAAGTTGCTTTCTCTTGGGTTTTTTCTTCATAGCCCCATTCTGCCTTCCAGGATTTGAAGAGTATGTCCACTGAATTTTTCAGTTCAGGACAGGACTGCATAAAGTTGCTCTCTTGGAGCACCTGAAATGTCTTTGAGACAAAAACACATGAATGCACCCAGTGCATTCCAAACACCAAACAACATTCTATGCACAGCACTAAACCAAAGTTCATCCAAAGCAATTCCATGCAAAGCAGACAGCATGGATGCTGGGTTCTCAGTGCTAACAGTTTTACTTCTACCCTGGGTCACGGGAGTTGTTTAGAGAGACAAGACTTCCTCTTTTGTGGTGAGAAAAAGGAGCCTCCTACCCTGCATTCATAAGAGGTTTCACCTGCCTTAAAACATTCAGAAAAAATTGGTCAGATAGCCTTTCTCCCAGACATAATGACAGAGAGAACAGCACATTGTATTTAAATAGGGAATGGAACAAAATCCAGGCAATTCTAACAACTCCCATGTTTCTACTGCACTTGTGAATACCATAGTGCTTTGGAGACAAGGCTTCACTGTTGGCTAGAGGAGTCCTTGGGGAGGTCGGAGCTCTGGCTCAGATGATTCTCTTCAGTTTGCTTTCCCTCCCCTTGCTGGCTGTCTTCTTTCTCCTCAGAGAACTCATATTGAGTCAGAGAGAGTATAAAGCATTCTCTCCTTTGTTCCAGGAGGTAACTGGGAAGTTGGAACTGAGCTGCTTCACTGTATTTGGACTTGGGTCATTATGAACATATCTCAAAAAGCACTGTAGAAAAATTGCAAGCAGAATGTAACATGCACTAGATATTTAAGAACTGAATGGAGATGTAAATGCCAATGAAACACAAAAGAACGTTTAGGCACCTTGGAATTCATCTAGATTGTGCAAGGGCCAGACAAAAACTCATGAAGTTAATGGTGGTCAGATTTCTACATTTTGGTTCAACATGATACAAAGATGCAATATAGGTATTGAAAGCAAATGCTATCCTGCTAATGCAGAGCCCTGACTGTAAACAGTACATATTAAGCCAGACACTAACTTTACAAAAAATGGAAATAAAATCTTGTAGTCCCAAATCCAATGCAACCTTCTCTAATTTGAGCCTTCCAATAGTGCTCATTGTGAAGTGTATGCACAGTTCATATCTTCTTGTGAATATAGCTTTGGATTAGGTTTCCAGGTCTCTTAAAATAGAGAACTGTAAACGTGCAGGTCTTTACAGATGGAGACAGACCAGTTTTCAGCTAGAGTGAAGTAAAATTTTTCCTCCCACTTGAATTTGATATAAAACTTAGTACTTCTTTTCAAGTTCTAAGTACCAATGATATAAATATAATTAGAAAATTTCTGATAGCACAATGATTTTTAACTTAGCAGAAAAAGGCATAACATGATCTGAAGGCTGGAACTCTTATGAGGTAGAAAGAACAGTATTCTGCACATGAAGCAAGGTGCTACAGTTCATAACTGTAGGTCCCCAGTAACATTTGTACTAAAACTTGGCATATTTGTTCAAAAAAGAGAAAACAAAACCAAACCTTGGGGCGCACAGGTGAATACATGCTTAAGACAGTTGAATTCCCCAAAGAACTGACTTTCATCTCTGATTTTATCAACAAACTCCCGTGTCAGATAAGTTAAGTCACTTATATTAAGCTTTTCATAAACGATTCTCCTAATTTCTTATTTTCTGGGTAACCATCTTGAGAACATAGGGTTTGTTTTTCAGAGATCCTGAATAGTTACATCGGCAATTAAAACCACGGCAAAGACAAATATGAAATGCTTTAAACACGCCAAAGTCTTTGAAAAAATCAATATTTTGTGGTACAATCTTTGAAAGTTTAAGTTGCAGTTATTTTGGTACCCTTATTGCCCGTATGCAAATGGAGAGAAGATAATTCTTCTTACATTCCCTAATGCTCATTTTGATGATAAATTCATCATACATATAAGGCAAATATTTTTGCAGTACTTGGCTACCTAAGAAAGTCAGATGGAAGGCCGATAGTATTTTTTAGATCATCAAGTTTGTGTGGCTGCACGTGAATTCTGCATCTGGGATCACCTGTGTGTCACCTTCAGTATGATGGAACAAGATTCAGATCTATGCCATCTCTACTCCAGTTTGTCTACCTATTTCTTTATGCACTGGTTTTCATGGAAATCTGGTTGAGCTGATCACACGTTATATATATTAATCATCACATACTGTTTAGCAGTTTTATATAAGTAAAATGGTGCATAGAAATTCAGAAAAGCATAAGGCTCTCCAGTTTCATCAGACGTGTTCAGGCAGACAACAATGTGTGGTAAAAAAATATGACACTGAAACAAAGAAAATTACATTCTGTCCATATTTCACTTGAAACAAGAGCCAAACACATTCCTTATAGCAGTCAATTTGGACATTGCTAGGGCTCTGAAGTGAGACGGAAAGGCTGTTGGGCAGAGCCATCAGGTGTACTAATGAGATAAGGGAGATGGAGAGATCCTTTGAAAATAGTTGTTATAGAGGTTAGGAGGAGGGAGTTTGGAGGTTTGGGCTTTTTGTTTTGGGGCCACACATGCTCCAAGAAACATTCATATTACCTATCCCAAAGGAACCCACATAGTATACCAGCAAGAAATATTAAACAATCATAAGCAGTGCCCAGCAACTTCTGGTCTCTGTGGATATATGTACAGAGCTGATGAAAAGGCAGCTAAACACCAAACTGAATAACACAGATTCTAAAATAAATCACAGTATTCAGTTCAAATGTAACCAATATTCTTCACATTCTTTTGTCAAAACAATAAGAAATTATTGACAATTCTGCACAGTCATTTTTTAAAACAACATTGCGTTCTTTCATTTCCAGAGGAGAAAATCAGTGTGTGGAGAATGTTTAAGAATGTATCTTCTTTCCTTATCAGACATTCCAGATATAACTGACTGACCTGCTTACTGTCTTGGGAAAAAAACAATCAATAAAAATAATTAGTTAAGTGGAAACTTTATGTTTGATGGTTCAGCAAAGTTCAATCATTTCCAAATGTGGGTATGCTACCCTTTGCTGATGAGTTCAAGTAACCTAGATTATTCACGTAAACTAGAAATTAATCAAAAACTAGATTTTTTACTCATAGAATTATTTCAGCTCATTTTTTTATCTTGATTTTGATCTCTACTAGCTTAAAACATACACAGATTGTTTCAAAACCATACATGACCCAGAAAATAGAGATCTGAATAATTTTTAGTATTTCTTTTTTAGCTTGCAACCTTTCCTTACCAGTCAGTTCATGCCCTTTAAACTTTATATGTATTTTCTTCCACTAAAGATGACAGAAAACATGATTCAGAAAAGGCATTGAGCTAGATTTCGTCAATTTAAGGGAACACTTCCACTTTTTGTATGAAAAAGAAATAATATGAATATAAAATTCACATGTGTGCTTATGTTCTTTCAGAGTTAATGCTCTCTGGATCTTTTGTCTCATAAACTTTTGGGGCTTTCTGAAAGATAATCACACAAATAAATGCTTTGTATATTTTAAAAAATAAAAATAAGTCATTATGCTTTTTTATGAACACGAGAAAATCATATCTCTTTTGAAACCCTTCTACGCAAGTGTAAACTATGTAATGCCCTCAGATCTTTAGGAGATCAAAAAACTCATAGCTTTGAAAGTCAGCCTCAGTTAACTGCAGAAACCTCTACACATTTGGATATTTTATGATTGCTAAAATTTTGAATACTTAAAGACAGGACTGAGATCAACAGAAAGTGGGATAAGGTACTCCTTGCATGAATTTGTGGTCATACAGGTTCAAAGGAGACTACAGTACAAATCTGCTTGTAGAAGAATTAATTTTGCAGGTCTTAGCCAGAAAGAACATTAACCTTTGTAGACACTTTTATATAGATTTATTCAGAAATTCTGTCCCTAAATATCTCGCCCAGGCTTTGCTTTGACGTAATTGGGGCTTGTGTATTGAGCTCCTGAAGATGACTAGATTTGCCTTCATTCTATATGAGAAAGAATATTTCCTTCTTCCATCCAAATGAGGTCCTCCCAGACCAGTCTAGTAGGCAATGAAAGGAAGAATGTGGTCAGGTAAAGATGACATAATATCATGGCAATCAAAAGTGTTTTGAGACTAATGGATTACCAGATCTTCTGATAAAGGAAAGGATGGATGAACACATTCTCTTCTCTTCTCTTCTCTTCTCTTCTCTTCTCTTCTCTTCTCTTCTCTTCTCTTCTCTTCTCTTCTCTTCTCTTCCTAATTGAAGATTAAAATTTAAGAATTATGTATTTGAAAAACAAAGGTGAAATTCATGGCTGTGATGTTATATCACTTATTGTTTTTTTCATATCTGAAAATTATATAGTAAGCACTTTCGTCAAAATTTGAATCAACACTAGGGGTTGAGGGCACTATAATTGACTAACCTAGCAATGAACTGATCTATTTCTTTACTTTCTAGATGCTGTCCCCTAAGAAAATGGAAAACCTTGTACAAAAGAAATACAGAATAAGAATGTGATAATGGGAGGGAGCCAACATAAACCAAAAGCAAACAAGGATCAACACAATATCTGAGTTATATTTAGTCACATTCAGCTGGGACATGGGAAAGGAGACTAATTATGGACGTTAGATGGGTCAGGAGTTAGGAAATTAACCTTAGATTTAGAAGACTTACATTTCATTCCCTACTGTGCCACAGACTTCCTAGGTGAACTGTGGTCAATTCCTTTTATTTCTGTCTTGATTTCAATTCTTCATATGCAAAACTGAGGATAATAACACTTCCTGCACACATTCTGTTGATGATTTTCATTATTTGGCTATTACAGTGGCTTATAACATATAGATTTGGATAAGGGCAAAGAGAAGGACAAAAGAAACAGCATTTTTTTGAGAAGCTGAACTGCCTACAGAGGGAAAGTCTCCAAAATAATTATAACCTTTAAGATAAATTCTGCCTTCAGTGGGTTGCAATTCAGATTGCTGAAATTTATGCTGTAATGTGACTGTGGGTATTTATTTCCTTAAATCTCCTCTTTTCTTTGTTTAAACAAGGGCCTTACCATTATTTCGGCCCAATTTTCGTGCTGAAATATAATGGTAGTTATTAATAGGTTGCTCTTTGAGTTTAAGTCTATAATTTAAAGTAACTATGAAAGTCAAGGTTCAGTAAAACCTTTGTCCAGAAGTTATCAGAAGCTCTGGTAAGGGTGGCACTTTCATTGAAACTGTTCCTAAATTACATCAATTACACAGTTTGTGGTATTATATAGACTTAACAAAGTTTGTGAAGAACTAATTGATGATTGAATAGTTTCTGTATATCCATTTAATTAAAAAAATTATTTTCTAGGTCTTATGTTTTCATTTAGCTGATAAACTGTTGAGGCTGAAACGTATAAGGTTTCTCTGAATACAGCATACCCAGGACAGTTTTAAATTGCGTCAAATCATGAGATTTCTCCTCAAAAAAGACAGGCCATGAAAAGACGTTTTCACAGGGAGGGTTGACAGTAGCAAAAGAAAAGTACAGAAGACCAGCCAATAGTTTAATTTATATGCACACCCACAGTCTCTTTTCTCCTATGGCAAATAGACAGACAACTCAGCTGTCTACAGCTTTCTCACACCTTTTCAGTGCCTCTGTACATCACTTCTTCAGACGGGCATTCCAAGGGGTACATGGAAGTAAGAGCAATTAACGGGGCCGTACAACCTAATGGAGTTGTTACTCTTGTTATGTTCCCCTTTTTTGCGTCACCTGCTCCAATAAGAGCTACTGCTACTTCTTTAGAGGCATCTCCAAAACTGCACAGCCCTCCTCCCGACTTGTGCAGGTCATGTTCTTGGTATGGCCTCTTAAATGGAACAATTTATCCTCAGGGAGGTGAGTCACACTTCAGTTAATGACGATGCTGAAGCTAGCGGGGCACAATGTAAAGGTTAACATGGATATTTTGCAGCTGATATATTAACAGTATCACCCAGTTTTCCTGGGAAGAGGACAGTTGCTCTCCACTAACTTGGTCCTGGTCTTCATAAATGTCTGTAAAATGAAGATATTCCAAAGAATACATTTAATGCAAGTAAGAAATCACTAAACAGCATCCAAATACAGAGAGAAATATTTCCAATTTTTTTAAATTGGTTTCATCATCTATAAATGTTGATCTTAATTTGATAAAATCAAATCAGCTATGATTTACAGCTTGTGAATGACTTTAAGCCCCTCTGATAAAGTCTTAAGAGTTACAGACCATTGGAATCAATTAAACTACTTATCACTATGCTTCAGAATATGCTATAAGAACAATGGAAAAGTTATGAGCTTTAGTTGTCATTGAAAGCAAGAATTATCAAGAATTGATCCATTATTTATTTCCAAATGTTATGAAAATGCCTACATACATAACATTTACAGTGGTATAATAGGTCATATCAAAATGGCATGAAAAATAATAGAGTTTTAAAACACCAAGTCAAAGATTTGTAGCATATTACTATATAATAGAGACATGGCAGATTTCCATTATCCTATAAAGAAATCTATAAGTAGGATTTATAAAATAAATTCAATTTTCTTTTCTGAATTCACCAGTCGGACTATATAAAAGGCTTTGCATCTTAAATGAAAATAAAACAGAAATTGAACTACACAATGCATATTGCAGAAACAAGACTTGTTTCAACACCTGTGAAAACCTACAAATTAAGGGTTTAATGTAATATTGTGCGTACTACTTCATACCTTATTGCATTTTCATTATTCTTATTCTATATGACAAAACATTCATTAATTTAAGGTTTCTGTTGACGTTTTTGGTCTTTTTTTTTTTTTTAACTTAAAGCAGCATTCTTAAATGCTGCTCTAAAGAAGGTTTGAGAGGGGGTGAGTCTTGGAATTTTTTCTCTGAATATTTGAAAACAAATATCTTAGATCAGTAAATTTGCAGAGATTTGCTCAAAATATTTTTCCTAAAGCTTAAGAATAGATTGTTTTCCTCAGTTGTTACTACCAACTCCCACTCCAGTAGCAGAACCAGCATATCTTGAAGAAAACACAGGACCCAAGTGGAAGTACAACCGCTATACCAATGACAAAAATTGCAGTTCAGAAAAATATAAATGAAATAGCTCTCCTTTGCACCTACACACCTAAAAAGATAATTTTAATCCAACTTTGCCACCAAAATATGCTTTCTTTCCTGTCATGGTTTGAGCCTGGCCAGATGCCAGGCACCCATGGAAACCACCCACTCACTCCCCCTGCAGCTGGACAGAGGAGAGAAAAAAAAATTTCAAACGTTCATGAGTTGAGATAAGGGCCCAGGAAATATCACAGGCCAAAACAGGCTCAAACTTAAAGATATGAAAGTAAATTTATTACACAAACGGAAACAGGATAGAATAGGATAGAACAGGATAATGAGAAAGTAAAATGAGCTTTAGGAAAACACCGTCTCCCCCGCCACTCCCTCCTCCCAGCTCTACCTCCTACCCAAACGGTGCAGGGAGACAGAGAATGGGGGTTTTTTGGTCAGTTCATCATCTGTGGCTTCTTATGCTGCTCAAGAATTGGAGCCATTTTCCCCTGCTATACTGTGGGGTCCCTTCTAGGAGACAGTTCTCCAGGAACTTGTCCAACATGAGTCCACATCACGCGCAACAGCCTTCTGTGAACTGCTGCAACAGTGGATGGACATGAGTCCATTCCTACAGGCAGCAACCCCTCTCAAGTTGCTGCAGCATGGATCACTCCTCCACAGGGTGCAGTCCTTTTCAAGTATTCACTTGCTCTGGTGTAGGCTTCTCCATGGCTGCAGGTGGATCTCTGCACCCCTGTGGGCCTCCATGGGCTGCAGGGGCACAGCTGCTTCACCATGGCCTTCACCACAGGCCGCAGAGGAATCTCGGCTCTGGCTCCTAGAGTACCTCCTGCCACTCCTTCCGAACTGACCTTGGTGCCTCCATGTTGTTTTCTGCTCACATCTTCTCACTCTCCCCCTCTTCCTGGCTGGAATTAAAACTGCGCCGCCAGGATTGTTTTGAATTCCTTCTTAAATATGTTATCACAGAGGCATTGCCACTACTTCTAATTGGCTCAGCCTTGGCCAGTGGCATGTCCATCTTTGCAGCCACCAGAGATTGGGTCTGCAGGACATGATGGTGGGAGCTTTATCAGCTTCTCACAGAGGCCACCCCTGTAGCCCCCGCCACTACCAAAAACCAGGCCTTGCAAAACCACGACACTTCCCTGACTGCTTTTTCTTTTACCCTTTCTCTCATACAGTTTTAAAATAACAACAAAGAGAGAAAGGCCGCTTATGACACTCAACATCACTCACAAAACTCAATGCAGCTGAAATCGTTAAGAACTGACCAGGACCAGGATCATCTCTCTAGTAAATTCTATGTTGATTCTGCTGTACAAAGATATTGTGTACAGAACCAAGAGAGAGGGAATTCAAATGCAATAGATTACATGGAGTCTAACTATATCTAAATAAAGGTACATGGTGGATTATATTCTAACTCAAGTGAAACATTTATGGTCCTATTAGCATGTTATGGGAGTCCCAAAGGACTAAAATCAAAGCCATGAGTGAGTGTCATTTCTTAGGAAGATTCTTAAACTTGTTGATTAATTTTACTTCTAGCAGTTGGGGTTTTTTTGTGTAACTGCTGAAAAAGTACCTTGTACTGCAATATTAAAACTGACAGCAGCCATCCATAGTAGTAATTGCATATAGCATTCCCTACAACGGAATCGCAGTTTCCACTTGACCCTGGCATGAAAGCCCCGCAGAAACACACAAACCACTGTTTAAACAGCAGATGGATCAGGAGGAGTGGGAAATGGTCCCACTCCCAACTTTACTCCTGCCAGAACCTGGAGGTGTCACTTGGCTGTTGAATTTGGCTCTGATGGTGCCACCAAAGGCAGAGACAGGTTGTGCTGCCCCGTGACTGAGAGTGCTGCAGTGCAGGTGTGGGAAAACCCTTCCAGAAGCAACATGGCCTCTCCTTGTACCCTGTGTGCAACAGTGGCTGTCAGGTCAGTTCCCAGGGCAGGGTTCCCTCTGTCTACCTCATTACAAACTTACCTGTAAAAGGGTCCTCGAAGCCATTTCGGAGAAAAAGCATTATTCTCTCAACCCATTTTTCCTCTTTTCCCTTAGTGGAACTCATCTGTCTGAGTTAAAAGGGAATATATCTTCTGGTGTAAATAGGAATCTAGCCTAACAATTCTCTAAAGGCACTTATAATCAAATAGCATAAATCATATAGTTAACCTTTTGACACAGTAATTTAAATTAATACATTTTTAATCATACATGACAAGTTATATCTGCTAATGAGTGACGACACAGACTAGGGAAAGAAGTATAATATTGAGCCTCAGAAACTTTGCATTAGGCATGGCTGTGTGGATTTCAGCAACCAGCTTGCATCCCCATACAGGAAAACTCCTAAGTTTAAGTTTCAATATGAACTTATGAGTTGCCTACAGACATTCTGGAAAAGTTTTTAAAATCAAAGCCTCCAATTTCAGGTAGTTTTTATCCCAATGTGGACAATAGAGACTATTTAATCTAATTGCACTCTCACAAGAACAGAAGGATAATTTTGAAACCCTTTGGGGCTAAAAGATGTCAATCACACTCTAATCTTGAGATAGTTTATTTACTAATCTCTTCAGACGAGTTTTTCTTCTTAAACACAGAGAAGGAAGATGAAGGAAAAAGGTTTTATTTCTGAGTAATGTTAGTGATGTGTTTGCTGGTCCAGTTCAGTAGAAGATCAACAGCATATGAAGATTTCTCCAGAGACTTTCGTCGTTACTGGTGTAGATCTCATCACAATTCAACACATTTATTGCTCTGTCTCTTTTCACAGATGGCTGTGACACTAGTTTTCCTCCTTGGCTTTTTTTAGCAACTGTACTTTAAAGAAAACAAGCTGGACTAACAAATCTTGTTAAGATTCTAACATAAAACACTAAAAGGGTAGAAAAAGTCTCAGTTAAAAGTGAAATGTACCATATGCCCTCAAACAACTATGCATCATTTAGAACTGCCTTTGTGACTGTCTTATTGTTCCCAATTGTACCTGGATGTATGTAGGGATAAAACTTTCACTACAAGCTGTAAATTTCTTCCTTTTCTTTATTTTTTTTTTGTCAGTTCGGAAGAATACTTTTCTTCGCACAGTTTTTCTCCTGAGAGATTTTATATACAAAAGTAGAGACATGTAGCAGTTCCATAGGTATCCTCTACTATGAGTACTTTTAGTTCAAGAATGTAAACCAATTTTAATTAATGGGAATGAGTTTTTAACCTGGTTGCTTTTTATACAACTTATTAAAGATAAAAGTGATGTATGGAGAGTCGGTCTCTTTGAGTGCATGCTATAACCCTTATTTGCATAATAAAAGAGACTATGCATAAGCTTAAGAGTAATCATAAATGTATATTAATGAAGATTTTTATAGACACATGAAAATGTATGCCACATTGGGAAAAAAAATCTAAGTTATTAATGTCGACAGATTCAATACAGATGATGTTATGTATGTTAATATTATTATAAATCCTTATTGTTATTCATAGGCTTATATTAATATTGTCATTATGAATCATATTCTGTCAGTTCCCATGAGAAAACAAAAATACATGATGGCAATACATAGTGGCAAAGTGGCATTGTCATGTTTATATTAATGTCAAGTTCAAATTAAAATTAGTTCCAAAATTAGTGACAAAGACATTGTTTTGCATTTAAAAACAATCAGCATCCATGTTAATGCTGCTAATAAATTGATATTGAAATAACCAGCTTCAATAACTATAGATTGAATGTGTTTGTTTTCAAAGTAAATGGAAATATAATCTTTTGAAATTGTCATTACCGGGCAATGAATAAGGAAAATGATGTGCAGACTCCTTGCCTATGAATATGATGGTCCTGATTCTTTTTCCTTATGACATTTATCTTGCCCTAGAGTCGGTTTATGGATGTCACCCTGGTTTGGTTTTTTTCCTTATGCCACAACAGTCTGGTTCAAGGCTTGCTGGAGGGCATAGATGGCTCTAAGATCCAAACACAGGGTAGTCCCTGGGTATCATAGGGTTGACTGAGCAGCACTTCACCTTCCTTCACCCCAGTTTCAGTTATGGACCACATGCGGTGTTGAATTAGCTCTGGTTCAGCCTACTGCTAGAAGACTCATGATATTTGTTTGTTTGGTTATATTTCCATTCAATTTCTTAAGAAAGTTTTAAATGAAAATTTATACTTAATATAAAGGTTTTATTAACATGATAATTGAAATTGCTTCACCTTTTTTCTCTAGCACTGTGTCAGTGTGTAGTTGCTTGTTGGACATATAGTACAGTCAGCATTTTTGTACTGTTTTCATCAGGCAATATAAAGTACCCGGGATCTGCTAGTCAAAAACATTTTTTCTGCTGTATTATATATTTTGGCTTGGGCCAAAAGCATATAGAAAATCTATGTAGGAATAGGGCTCAAGGTATTATTATTTCCCAGACAGTAGCTAGAACAGTTGTAATACACCATAACATATAGTGAACACCACTTGTGAGAATTAGTTTGGATTGAATTATGTTGCTAATCTGATGAGGATTTCAGAAAACCTAATAGCTGATCCTTTGGGAAATACAATATCTACACAGGGAGAGGCTCTTTTTAGAGAAGTTGAGTTGTATATATATTCTCATGGACACATCATATTTTCTACAGAAAGTAACACATGCAAATGGACATCTATGTATAAAAAGGACTTTGTATGTATATAAGAAGCTATCTCATCAGTCAGTCATTTAATTTTCATCTTTACTTTGCATAGATGCTTCACAATTTAAATAGAGTTTTTCATATTACCGATAGAGCTTGTCCTTGGTTTCATAAATATTGGGCTTAACTAAGGATACAAAAATCTATACAATGAGAAACTATACACAGGATGTATGTATAAGAGTTTTCTATCCTTCTTTCTATTCCCTGACAGGTTACCCTTCACTCAACCTATGCATTACTTGTGTCATATAGGCCTTGATAAAATCAAGATATTTTCATAGATGAAGTAACCTTACCAGGTTGTTATCCCACTTTGGAAAACAAATCTCACTGTCTTTTACATTCTGAGCTGAACTGAATTCTGCTGTCACATTGGTTAAAACCTGACATAATCCATACAGGCAAAGTTATTTCAAAAAGAAAGCTAACTAGTAGTCAGCATTAGTGTACAGATGCCTTAGGTAGTAAGTACACAGAAACATTTGGGAAAGTTGAAAAATCCAAGAAGATCTAACTTAAAACTAAGCAGATTCAAAATGAGAAGGAAATGTTGCATCAAATCCACCCAATCAGAACTGCTAATTTAGTCTGCAAAGCCCTAATCTTGTTTCCCGTTCGGGAAAAATGACCTCAGTAATGCATAGGACCCTGTTTCAGACAAATATTTAATGACACGATTATTTTTAACAATGGAAATTATCCCATTGAAATCTATTTACTAAATCAGGGAGTAAAATAGCTTAGAGAGCTTCGTTCTTCACTCTCATTTAGAAAAGTACTCTTTTTTAGCCTAGAAGCCCAGAACCTTGTATCAATGCCTTGACAAAAGAGTAAAAGAGAACTGTAAAAAGTGTTTCAGAGCTGAATTTTTAACCTAATGTGCAGAAATAAAACTAAGGGCTTCCCTTTAGGTGTATTTTCAGACTGTCTTGATTTGTGTACTGATAGTTCTCACATAAACCAATGAGAGTGCTGCACTTGGATCATCTTTATTCTGATACCATCAAAACTGGAGAAAAAGACGTCATTCCTTCCCCTCATTTTTCTGCCCATCCGCCTTTCATTTCTGAAGGGTAAGAAACCATGTCTAACCCAAGGAAAGGAATGAAACACAGACGAGCTACATAGCAATCTGCAGCTTAAGTCTGGCAAGAGATCAGCCTCTAAAGTGCTCTCTTTCAGAGAAGCAGCTTACCTACCTTCCATAAGTATGTGAAAGTCTGTTTCTTTTCTACGTTTTGTCAACACTTGTTTATCTCATCCTACCAAATCTCCTTGAATTGAGTTGCGTGTCTGCAAAATGAATCTGAAGCTCAAACAAGCTATTGACATTCTCTGCTCCCACCCAAGAGAAGTTTCATTTTTCTGTTGGCAATGATCCATGACATTTAAATTCTGTCTTCCACAACAGGCTTATAGAAAACTAAAGAAAGAACTACAGTGCCAGTTAAAGAAACATAACTTTATCACTCTCATTTAAACCAACAGGCAAAGACAGTCAGGATAATGTGAATTTTCTATACTAGCTTATTTCTTGACTCTTTACATGAGTGACTTTTCGACATGCTGTAGTATGTCATTTTCAAGATCCAAGTATGGGCTGCAGAACAGCAATAATCTCCATGATGGTGAGAGAATAATGGCTTTGAGACTATACTTGAGTTTGTCAAGAACCAGTTTTAAACCCATTGTAGCAAGGCTAGCAGCTGCTGTGTTAAACGGAAGTGAAAAGGGTAACAAACTCCCCCAATGAATCCAGGCTCTCAGCTGGCTCCTGCCTGGCCATGTTCATGGCACCGCTGGTCTGGAGGGACTCCAGAACAGACAGTCTGGCTGTCTGGTGTATTTTTTCTCACTAACTCTTAATGTTAACTCAAGGCAAAGCTTTTCTTTGATGTGTCGCCTTAAGAAAGCAGCGTTACCAGAAACTTGTCTCTGGGGTCTACAGAAACTCAAGCTGTAGGGAAAATAAGTCCAGACTTCTGGAAAATTAATTTCCTTGAAGAGATGTCCTATTCACTGTCACCTGATAAAGCTCCTATGATTTCATGGCAGAACTCTGAGCATTCAGGCCTCTTCCCACTACTCTTTTACTCACGCTTGGCATTCCATATTTTTCCTTTTGTTCCTAATTAAAACAAAATTAACTCTTTTAATCATTTGTGAGCCTGATAAGGAGCATATAGCTACAACTTTACTTCTTTCCTGCAACTCGCTATTCCCCTACCTCTTATATTTAGCTGAATATGATTTATATAATCATATAATCATAATAATGAGAATGAGAAAGACATGTTAAATGCATTCTTCAATCTACAGGTTCATGATTGTTCTCTATCATAACTCTCCAGGGTTTTCCCCAAACTTACTCTAAAAATTATGGCATTCCCTTTGGGAAAATATTATCATGAAAATAATACACTGTTTTCATATGCAGCCTATATTTATTTAACCATAGTTAAGTTTGAATCTTTTCCTCATCCTGTTTCTTAATTATATTTGTTTTATATGACCTCATCTATTTCCATATTTGTTGTTGGATTAAGTGAAATGGTAGGAAACTTTTAATTGTTCCTCACCTTTTAATTCCCTCCTTCTATCATTGTAATTCTGCATTTATTGGCACTTTTCTGTGGGTGGTAGAACTAAAGACAATAGTCCAGGTGTGATCTGACCCGAGAGGTACAATCACAGTGATGCTGTGCAGAATGATTCCGTTGGTTTACTACACAAGATCACTTTGCTTTTTACCACCACTGCAGTGCATTGCTAACTCCTTCCTCACTATTTGCTGGATTTCAGCTCCAGGTCTTTTTCAGCACAAGACATTTCACATACACCTTTCTCCTGGAATATCTGGGCTTTGGAAGCATTTTGGTTCTGTTCCTTAAAAAATTACATTTTTCTGCCTGGACATGTGTCAGAGTATTCCAGTATTGCAGTTACCCTAGTCTTGAGTCCTGTCCACCTTTCAAACTCTTTTCATTTTCCAAGTGTATAAAGAGTTTTCAAGAGCATAAGGAAAAGGAAGAATTGTACCAAGAAACTTGCTGACCCCTTTCTGAATGTCATGCAAGTGATTTTGAACATAGACAAATCTCTTTTCTCTTGGTTCCTATGGAAACATCCACCTCTACTCTCCTTTATAACCACATAGCTTATTTCTCATGTCTCTAGGTATTTTCTTTCTCTGTTTCCCAAAATGCTTGAATTGAGTATATTTTCCATATTTACTCCTTATGTGGTTTGACACTTTCTTTATCATTGATGGAAGCATTCGGCAGGATTTCAAGACAATCTTTCACCCAGCCATTGGTAAAATCTCCATAATTTCACTAGAGGAAAGGATGGACTGTCAAAATTTCTACATAAAACTGTTCCTATTTTAGACGTGCTGCTTCCAAAGACACTATGGGTGTTCACCACTTAGACAGGTAGGATGAATGGCTGAAGGCTATATGCAGTCTCCGTTCACCATTAAAATCACACATT
The DNA here is from genome assembly GCA_013400975.1 of Atrichornis clamosus. Taxonomy (NCBI): domain Eukaryota; kingdom Metazoa; phylum Chordata; class Aves; order Passeriformes; family Menuridae; genus Atrichornis; species Atrichornis clamosus. The sequence continues at coordinate 160,301 of WBMZ01007091.1, read as the reverse complement.
TACCTGTAAAATTAACCAAGGTAATAACTGTAAGCATCTATTCATGTGCATGCAGAAATGTGAAATACAGTTTGGAAAGACAATTTTCAATGTGTTGCTTCTTTTTCTAGAGCAAAGTGATACTTGTGACAGATTCAGTACATTAAAACTAATTGTAACTTTAGAAAAAGCATAATATCAGAAGAAAATACTACAGACTATGAGTGATATACATTCAAACCATGAATAGACCATTTCAGTACTATTGCATTTCTCAATAAAGAAAAATGAAGGGGGCACAGGAAGAAAGAAGCCCTTTTCTGAATGTCTAAGACCAAGGTCTGAAATAGTATTATCCTGTATCAGGGGGTGAGTGAGTTTTTACATCACCTAATGATGATCAAATTTTATCTAGCTTCAACATTAATAGTTCTTGACATTTTTAGATATAGCACTACCTCTATCTTCCCCAAAAGGGAACTGTCTTTACCAAGGATATAGCAGCAATGAAAATTACAATGTGGCCTCATTAACAATTTTTTCAGCAAAGCTGGGGTGCAACAATCTCTGAATGCAAATAAAATTGTACATCTATGGTTAAGGAGGAGAAGAAATGTTTTAAATTAGTTCTGATAACAAAGCAAATTCTAAGACCAAATTGTGAAATTACCACTAAACAGCAGTGATGGAGTTGCATATTGAAGTGTGACAAGAAAGTAAGATAAAGAGCAAGTGCTGGGCATATTTCTAAAAAAAGAAGGCACAAGTAACCTTCTACTTCCTTTCTTTTTGCACTCTTTGCATTCTTACTAGATGAAGCGCAAAGATAGCAACATTTATCATTTTAAATAATGAGAAAATTTCAGAGAGGACTTGTGTTTGGGGGCACATAATCCCAAGGTTGTTGTTCTGCCAATGTGCTCTGCTGTTATTGCACTCAGGGTGCACTGCTGACAGTCACTGCTCTGCAAAAATGACAGAAAATAGGGAACCAGAGTAAGCAGTTTCACTTCTTGCACACAAAATGTCAACTTAGTTGTTATCTTATGGCCTAAGTGATTAGCAGAAATACACAATCATTTCTGAAGCTATTTACTGTATCTGCCACAGAGGCAGCCAAATTCCCAAGCTATGTGAAATCCTTTGCTTCCAATTCTCAGGGTTGCTTGCTTACATTAGAGACGATGTTTCAATCTCTCACAGTGATTTTGCTGCCAAATTTTTGCATGTAGCTGTATTATTTTCTAACTCACTTCCCTTTAAGTAAGGTTATCTTTTACCAGAAGGATGAAGTGATCAGGCACTTTTCAGTACAAAGAAGCAACCTATCAAGCATTTGTTGCATGACTTAAACATGTGGTGAGGGAGAGACTACCTGTATAATTCCATTGTGTTGTTTACCCAGCGTACCCAGATAAAGTCCCTAAAGGCACTGTAAGCACACACAAAAAAAAAAAAAAAGAAAAAGTTTTTTCTATCTTTATCATTCTGTTGCTCCCTCATTACACACTGGGCTTTCTTCCAAAATACTGGAGGTCAGTCTGAAGGGCTTTTTATAACTTAATCCTTAGAATCTAAATCTACACTTGTTTTTTCTCTGACTAAAAGAAAAAAGGAGTAAAACCCAAAACATTTCTCTCAGTAACAGACTGCTTTTCTAAAGAGAAAGTTGGATTCACAGCTCCATTGGGAATTACATTTTCTTTTCTTTCTTTAAAATGTGTCTGGTTTTCATAAGGCCTTTAATTATCTAATATAAAATTGCCTGATTTGTCTTTTCCAATGTCTCATTTTAAGCGGATTGCTTAAATCTGCCCCCTCTGACAGACTGTAGCTAAAGTAATATTTTATTTTTTAATTTTGAGATAATTTATTATGATAAATAAATTACTTTTTTATGGTAGTGAATTACCGTCATAATTGCTGTTATATTAGCTTCAGGGCTCATTAAAAATATATGTTTCTGTTGTAATAATGATTTTGCAACAATGTATCTTAGTACTGGGATTTTAAAAAATATATGCTATGACTGCAACAAAAATACTGCATTTTTATACTGTCTTTCGCCTAGGAAGAGACCAGATCATCTACAATATATGCTTGAAATGAGACACAGAGACTCCATGGAGAATCTTAGCAGAAAAAAGGAGGGTTAATATTCTTTGGGTGGACATGGAACAATCTCCAGTACAAGGCCTCTGACCTCTTATTCTTTACATGAAATTTATATCCAACTGTCTTCCACTAAAAGACTATTTGGAAATTGTGTTATCAAACATTACAGGGAAGCTTTATCTAGGGACACCACACGTGTATCCACGTTCCATATACCAGAGTTTCTCAAACTGTAGTCTGTGGAAATCACAGGTTAAAAGCACCACCACACCCTTCTTTGGAGGGCACATATTTTTCCCATCAGTTCAAAGCAGGGATGTGGTGAAACAGGCAATAAATCAAACTCTAGAAATGGTGTTCTACAGAAAGGGAATGTATTTGCTGTTTATAGTCACATAATAGTAAACTTAAGAAAGGGTGTCAGCCTGCAGAATGCCTCTCTCACAAGTGTGCATCACACTTATGAATTTGATGCTGAACCAGAAGCAGCTGTGAGAAGAAGGTAAAAGTGCTTCTCCAACTTTTCAGCTTTTTCTCAAAAAACTCTTTAACAAATAGACTACTGCGTTTTGCTTCAGTAGCCATAGAAGAAAAACCTATGTGCAGGTTTATCACTGAAGAGCCACAGTGGTATTTGCTCCAGACTGAAATGTGCTTCCTACTGACTTTGATTGACAAATGAAGTCAAAGATGCCTAAGCCTTTTGTTCCTCAAGGGCTTGATCAAAAAACTTTGATATATCTACGTTACACAGAACAATGCCTTTTTAAAAGAATTTGTCCTCATAAGTATCTTCCAAAATCCAGAGCTATGAGCTGTACTCCCTATATAATATGAGAGAAGCTAGTGCCTTAGACGTATGATCCAAAAGCTCATATCCTTACCTTGGGAAGGAATTGGGTAGTCAAAATACAAATCCAAAGGTGTAAACTCCTAGGTTTTCTTGTCATGTTGATGCCTGTCACCCAGAACTGTCCGTAACACAGGGGTAGTCACAGTAGCATTCCTCACCTGCTAACACTTTGTCTGAGCACAGGTGTGGGGTGGGGTGTGAGAAGTATGTTTTGGTCCAATTTGTTTTCATGTGGACAATAATATGACATCTCCATGACATGAAAAGGAGTAGTTATTTAACTGCCTTAGACAAACATGGAACCAGAAATTAGGTGATTTCCACAGAAGCATGCTTGGGGCTTACACTGGACCTGAAAGTTCATATATTTTGCAGTATGCTGTCTAGGATCTGGAAAACTCTTGGAAATAGCTCCCTCACTCGCAGGGAGCAGTGTGAGTACGTTATTAGTCACCTCCTGACCAATGGTCTTAACTGGAGAGGTGGCAGGGGCCATGCTTTTAACTTTGAAGAGAGTGCCACTGTACAAGTTTGGGAGCTGAGCTGAAGGGCAGTCTAGCTTCATTCTCAGAGTAAAAGTTAAGCAGCAACAATAATGAGCAGGACACACTTGTCCATCAATGGCAAGCGAACTGCGAGCTTTTTAGTGACCATGTGTAGTGGCCAGGTCATGTTTCCCATCACTAGAAGGCAAGAAAAAGCACTCCACAAGTCTTGCTCTGCCGCTGAACAGCTCTCAAGTAACTGAGGCTGCAGATTGCTGCTTCCTTAGCAATTACATTCAGGAGTGCTCCCCAATTTCTATCTGAAAAGTCACTTGTCAGTTCCAATTGCAAATTCTTCCCTTCCACAACTTTTCAGCTAATGGACTGAATTCTGAACTGACCTGGAGTTTGCTTAACCATAATAAGAAAGTTCATTCAAAATAGAATGTTGGGCCACTCTAACTCAGCTGATAAAATCACTCCCCTTGCAATGACAGAAACATCAATATGTACAGAAGATAAGGAGAGTTTTTAGCGTTATTGAAGCATTAGCCTTGGACGCCAGCTTTTGGTAATAAGAAAATGGCTCTTTCCCTAGTAGTGTTAGGGCAAAAGGTATTCAACATGATTGTGTTGCCGGCAAGAAAATTGACATAACAAGGTTTTCTGGCTTTATAACCTGTATTCACTTAAGTAGGTAATCTAGCTGCTAGCCTGCTGAAATTGCCTATTTAGTGGTACTCAGTGGTAACTGATTTCTAACGCAAACATTTATTGCAGTCATTAGTTTCAATATCTTTCCTATTTGCCTTTGGTAGTGGAGATGGTTTTGTTTGTCGAGTTCTTTTATTTTCCTTCTTTCCAAAACTTAAGTCTCACCAGGCCAGAGTTTCAGGTTAAAACCAGATCTCATCACATCATAATACCTCTACCTTTCTCATGTTGCCAAATTAAAAGACCTCACCTAGAAACTGATAGTCTGAAAGAGATAAGATGGACCATTAGGGCTCCAGATTTGCAGCTATAAAAAGGTTTCTCCCAACCATCAAAAAATTAACTCTTCTAAATCATTTAGCAACAAAGAGCTTTGAATGAGTTAGCTTTTGCTATGATTTTAATTTATAGAATCAGACCAGTGGAAGACATACATTAGCAGTATGGATTTAAACAGATTAACAACTATATAAAATCCCTTTGCACTATTTAATTAAATAATGCATGGGCTAAAAAAAGTAACAACAATTTCAAAAGAAACAGAAAAGGAGAAAAATGCAGTTTGCTAAAGTAATCACTGAATGTGGAACTGTGATTCCTAAACTATAATTTTCAAGTACTGTGGGCCACTGAGGCATTAATACGCACAGAGCGTTGCTTTTCATCAGGTCTTACAGATAATATTCTCAGAGGAACTTTTTACTACAGGCAGTCTTCTGAGGCAAAATTTTAAGTGAATCAGCCCCCATTCATTTTTGTTCCTTGGATTTTCTGATAAGTATCAGTTTCATGATACAGGTATTTGTCCATTAGGAACCTGATGGAAATTACCAAGATCTTTCACATATATAATATAGTTCAAGGCAAAGATTTATTTCCTGGTATTTTTGATCGTTAAACTGTGGTAAAGCATAAGGTGGAGTTTTAATGGGACAGAACTCTACTCAAGTGTTCTCTATGAAATACTTTTCTCTTCTCTTCAGTTAGGGTTAACTTTGAATTCTTACCAAGGTCAAGTATTTCTGACCAAATTTGGAACAGATGTATACAGACACTACTGGACTTTTTATTAATATTAATCTCTTGTTTGTGTATGATTCTGATTTTGGGGATCATTTGTCCCCAGATTTTTTTTAATTTTGACATGGAAAACCAAGAAGCTACACAGATCTTTCTGAAGCTTCTGTTGATATGATTTACAGCTATATCAAGGACACCAAAAGCATACTCTGTAAAATATTCTAGGTATGAAATATTTAAAGGATTTTGGTGTAATGAATAACATTTTGAGATAGTGAACTAACTGGTAAAGAAGTTGATGGTTCATGTGCGAAGGAACTCCATCACATGTTGGAAATGTTAATGTCACTGAAAAACACAAGAGTGTGAAAGGGCATGCAATTTCTATTTTATAAATAAATAAACTCCACTGACATTGCAGGAAAAAAGTATTGGAATAAAGAGTTGCCCTTCCCAGTAATCCTCCTCTGTCATATTGTCTTGGGTTGAGCATACGACACCATTTTGTTATCTCATATCGCCGCTGTATACTAAACATGAATTCTGTGCCTCTGACTCGATTCCAAGAATTTTCAAGGACAAACACAAATACTCCCGTGCTGGGACTCAGGGGGGTTTGGGTTTTTTTCCTTCTCTCACTCACTCCTAAGCTCTCGGCTCTGCCACAGGGAGCAGGGAAGAGAGAGAGCTGGTTTTTTTCTTTTTTTCCTTTTTTTTTTGTTTTGGCCAGTTTTTTTCCAGCTCTGTTTCTCAAGGGAGAGAGACAGAAAGCAATTTTTTTTTTCCCCTTCTTATCTAGCTCAGACAAGTTTTTTTTTTCCTTGGGATCTTTTTCTTCTCCCCTGAAACTGCTTTTCAACTGAGCTCAGGTCCAGGACAGAAGGTCATCCTATTGCCGGCATCGCCGTGGGAGGGGCCCTGCCTCACCCGTCAGCGGGGGACCATGTCAAGGACTCTGTACTTTACACAGGTTTCTCCATCACAAGTAGTTTGTCATTCAATATTGTTCATTTCTTTCCTATACCTTGTAAATAAACAGGGTTGTTTTTTTCATTCTACCTCTAAGGAATTGCCTCTGTCTGGACCTGGTGGGGGAGGGGTGGCTAATAGTCTACCTGCCCCCAGGAGGGTATTTTCCTCCTTATATTGTCTCAAACCAGGACACATATATACCTTAATGGACTTCTGTGAAACCACTAGACTGGTATTCAAAATGGAAAATTTCCATCTGTTGTGATTCTAAATGGCTTTAATGTTCTTGAAAAACTCTTCTACAAGCCTTATCTCATCTTAAAATTAGAGCCCCACTTGTCTGTCTTTTAAACTGAGATGAAGGCCATAGATCACTTATTAGGCAACTCTGGCCTGGAAAATAAACTTTTGAAGAAAACAAGATAGGCCTTTTAATCTACTATACCTTGTAAAAATTACATATTTTAGTAATTTGGAAAAGCAATGGACATATTTATTTTTAAAAAGCTTTTAGTAATGCTGGAAATTGCTCCTGTAATCTGAAGTAGTGACCAGATTCTCAACTAGTATAAAGATTTTTAGCTCCATCAAATTCAAAGTTTCTAGTAAATGTACACCAACTATGAATCCAGTAAAGCTGTATGTTATGTCTCATTCTAATTGTTGAAACGAAAGCATGAAGATAAGAGGTAGCCAGATTGTTCCTTCCTACCATTGTCAAGATTGTATTGATGTTGGCAATACGAGTCTGAACAACTATCTTAAGAAAGAGAAATTTTCTTAAACCAAGTACGTGTGTGCCTTGCAGGCCTGTCTCAGAGAAGACAGCAATTTCCCCTTGCCCTTTTTCAGTATTCTTTATACACAGTTTTATGAAAAGTTATAACATTCCCCGAGACATAGAAAAGATCCAGCTAGTCTTACTTACTCAGAACTGAAAGCTTTAAAGGTTAGTCTTGAGGGACATTATTACACTGCAGGTCAATAATGCCTAAATAACCTTTGCCATGCCTCCTGAGGGCGAACACACATATTGTGATACCCCATTCTGCTACAGATGAAAGCCTTTGAAAAGGCTGGCTTAAGGTTAGAGGAATCCCCCCAAGGATGCTCTGTAAGGGGATTGAGCTCGTGTGGAACAACAGCAAGATTTCCTACCCTGTCCCTCGCCCTGTGTATCACTTTATCTTTGAAGGAAAGGTGCTGAAGGAATTCTTGGTTCTAACAGAAGATGACAAAATATTTTAGATCCATACTTCCCAGACTAGGAAAGAATTTGAGACTTATCTGCTCACACTACATTTCAAAGCCTGGGAAAGAAGACACTGGGTGGGGGACATTGGTTTGGGGTGGGGAGGCCAGTGTAGATGGGGTTTATGTTGGTGGGTATTTTAAGTTCTATTTAATTTAAGATTGACTGTGCTCTTCTCCAATTACAAGTTGAAGTTTCTGATCATTCTGTTTTGCTGTTTCACAGCTAAGCAGAAAGATGGCTCCAGGAATTTTTCAGTGGAGAATCATTTCCATTTGGTAATGCATTTGTTTCAACAATCCCCATGGCCCTTATCTTAACCTCCTGAACTAGAATGACCATACTACATTTCATCTCAGGGACAGGCTAGAGTGTGATAAACTCTGTTTTTCAGTTACAGTCTATCAGATTATAGCAGTGAAATTAAATATTACCATTTGACTTATTGAATCATAGATAAAGGAAATACTTGAAATCTAGACTTTACATTTATGGTGGGTTTTGTGCTTACAGTTTCCTTCTTATTTTTTGTGTATTTTGGCAAAGCGAGACGTCACATTTTTTTTCCAGTTAAAAACTCTTCTATAATGTTGAAAATTAGAAATGATTTTTAAATGGAAGGGAGCAAAAAAATTCTTCCTTCCCTCAGAAATACATTGAAAATCAAGGTAAATTAACATTCTCTGCCTTCTGCTTATAGCAGAAGACTGGCTGCAAAATTAAGCTCCCTGTGTAGGCTGCATTGCTTAAATTCTAGAATGCTTGCATCATTGGTCCACTGTCACTGACAGGAACTGGGAAAATTAGGAGAGAAAATCATATCTTCAGCTGACATAAATAAATTGCACTGAACTGAAGTCTGTTATTTTATAATGATCTGAACAAATTTAAAATCTGTTCCTTTAATGCGTAGGAGAAAAAGTTCAACAGTTCACATTGCAACAAGCCTTTCTGATTTGGCTGTAAGAAATATGTTTCAGACCCAGTCTGCTTCCAACTATCTGATTTGACCCCAAAAGTTAATAACAGTGCATTGCACTCCTGAAGTAAAGGGTTTAAAAATAATTAATCATTTTGAAGGAGCACTGTTGCCATATTTTTTGCCTTTTTTAATTTTTTTAATTTTCTGTTTTCATCCCATCTACATTCCCTACCAAAAGATTTACTTTCAAATTTGGAAGAGATACAAAATACAAACTACGCTTTTTTTTTCTCTGTCTTTGTAAGGTCCATTTCTTTCTTGACCAAAGTAAGTTTCAGCTTTCATGTTTTCCCTAGAATCAAGAGAAATCCTTGCCAGCGTCACAGAAATCAACACAATGAGCACAGCAGGAAAACATGGACAGTAGATGTAAAGACACATTGATGTTGTGTTTCATTTTCTTGTCCAACTTTCAAGAGGTGACAATTTGCTGCTAACAATGTGTGTATTTTCTATTAGGATTAATTACTCCTGTAAAATCATTTTTAGGCTCACACAGGCGCATTCTGATTTTCTGGCTGCTGAGCACTGAATCAGGACTATTACATCTCGAGTGCCAAGTGTGTGTCACTTAATTGTCTCTTTTCTACACATTCCTGGGTGTAGGGCTACACCTCATCCAGCTCTGAAAATTTTGTTCCACAATCTGTACAAGTCCCATCTTCAAACCAGTTCTTCATACCACAGGCGCAGCCTGACACGCCAGCCTCTGCAGGTCACAGAAACTATCTTGCACATCAGAAACTATTAAACTCAAGTTTCTTTACTGGTTCAGTGGAACACAAATAGACTCAGCACTTCAGAAAAGAAGGCCACTTATTTAATCACCTAAATGTGGATTTAAGTTCCTATTGTTGAGAATCTAGGCTACAGAATATGAGCCCTTTTCACAGGGACACCCTGGCTCTTTTTTCATTGCTCTAGCAAAAAAAGCAGCTGTAAATCCAGCTGGGTTTATGGCTGTTTTGTATTAATGGAGCAGTGGAAAGTGACCAGAGAACACTAGTGAACCTGTCCATATCTATCAAATACCTCAACATTACCATTTTTAACTGTCAGATTTTTCAGGGAAATAAACCTGTACATTTTAATGTCTGGTGTAATGGACAAAGACAGTTAAAGAGCAGGTTGCTATGTTTTCTTGGCCTTTCCACTGCTGAAATCTTGATTTTTCTAGCAAGAATTTGCTTTCCATTCATTTAAATAGAGTTATCTGTCTTAAACTTCTGATTGCAAAGTGATGCCAATATATAAATGATTTCAACTTAAGTTATGAATAGATAGCACAATAGACACTTTCATCCTCACCAGTCAAAGAGCACGTAGAGAGTAACACCCTGTACTTCTGCAGCACCAGAAAAGGTGTCACCATGAAGGTATCACAAAGCATTCTGCGATGGAGATGATAAACCAGGTTGTCACACAGCTGAATGTTTAGTAAGCCATACTTAATGTCCTTCCTATGATAAAGGGTGTTTGTACACGTTTATATGTGCTATATATACGGAGTCGTACTCTGAGAAATAGTCTGTCATTTTGCACTTGCTTGACCATCTCTCCATTGGTTGTTTGCAACCACTTAACCATTCCTATTTATTCTCGACACACAGGGAGGCCTGATTTGATGAGTGTATTCATTGCACACACAAAGATCGAAGGTGAAAACTTGTAATCTGAACAGACCTTTACCTTATTGTACATCACAGCTGGCAGACAGCCCTGCCATTGAACATGTCAATTCCATAGTTAGAAACTGGTTAGGAAGTAAGCCAAATCACAAAGAGCTATACATTGAATTGCAATACTACATAACAGGTATATTCTGTAGTGGGAGCAGTCACTTCACAGTTATTTCGTTTTCCATTTTGAGGCAACCCTTCCCTAAAGAGCATTTCAGTGCAAATATATTCACAACAGAAAAATTCATAATAAATAATAAGTAGTAATAAATCACATATAAAGCATTAAAAAGTTACAACAAGCTGTATGATTTTCTGGAAATGTATTCTCAGTGCAATATACTGTTAGAGGCATTAAAGAGCTAAAAATCTATTTATGCTAATTATTTCTGTCACTAGCAGGGAAGCCAGCTGGGAATTGTCACAAACGTAAATATGGCTTGTGCTCTCTCCCCTAACAAAACTATGCAATGGCCTTCCCATGGGGCCCAGTATGCCACCACCACTGCTAACAGCAGCCAGCACGTAGACTATATGAGAATGTCCACATGTATTTAGCTTCAACTCAGAACCTGTGTAGTTGCTTCTATTGCAAACAGGACGTTTCCATTTGTTTTTACACCAGATCTGATAATCTGGATATTTTGCAGCCATCTGAATCAACCAATTTTTCACTTCAGCAGAAAGACATTGGTGTGCAACCATGACAGCATCACTTTTTGATAACACCACTACCAACTCTCTGTCCTACTTTTGCAGTTTTCCTTCAACTAAGATTTACTGAAACTTCTTAAGCATACTCCTATTTTCATTTTTTTGTAAGCCAAACCAGCTCTTTCTTTGCAGATGAAAGATGGATTGGTGTGAAAATATTCACAACTCCCTCACTTGCTGTGATAGTTTGGAGCAGCCTTTTCATCCATCACTGACCTAAAGAGCTGAAATCAAAACAAAAAGCTTCCTTTTATCCTTCTTCTGGCCATGCCTCTGACATGTCTTCTCTACCAAAGGAAGAGACAGTTCCCTGTGCAGGAGAGGGAAATCTACCAAGGCAAGTCAAAAAAAAAAAAAATTTACACACTGCAGGCAGTAGGAAATGTGTGAATTTCAGTATCAACACACAGCAACCAAATTTCTGGGTAACTAGTAAGTTCCAATATAAATAACTTAAGGTTAATACCTACCAGTTATAGGTACTCTGTTGGTCAAAAATGTCTGTTTAGTGTTCCGTACTGAGGTGGCAGGGTTTGGGTCTGAACTTTGCTTTATTTAAAAAAATCTCATGAGGCAGTTCAAGAAGAAAAAGGCATTTATTCATATAAAAGTAGCATTCATGGGTTGTGCCAGGACCTTTCATTTATTCAAAAATTAAACGAGAAACATTTTCTTCCTCACAGATACATTAAGTCATGGTCTTGATTTACAGCACATCTGCAGTAAATGGCCCACCTGCATGTTTTTGTCCCACTGTAAATATGAAGTTCTGAAGGATGAGGAGGGAGAGAGGCATCCTAAAATTAGCTATATATTTCAATATGGGCTAAAGGATATTTTTCTTCACCTTGAATAATACTTTATTGTTCATGTAATACTGCCGGAATGCAAATATATTGCTATAATTTGGAAATAGATATATATATACAGTGTATACATGAGCAAGCCAGCCCAGTTGGAACACAGGGGAAAAAATTGTGCCAGTTATAATTCCATGAGCTGTATTCAAGATATCCTTGCTATTTTGAAAACTCAACTATTAATAGCTATATGTATATTTAATAATATGCCCCTGTTAGCATATGTTAAAAAATCCAAGTCTTCTTTTTGACAGTAAAATTGTCATAAATTTACTTGTTCAACTTTAGTGGGGAAGGCTGAGGTCTGAAATAGCAGTGGTGTCACAGGTTAAATCTCTTCCAGTGTGTGCCTGCTAGCTAGCTCTGCTGATCATCAGCTGAAATTCTGGGGACAGGATGAATGGTGAACTGAATTTCTTCTTTGCTGTCTTTCCCTAGCATATGTGTGCCATCACTACTTACATCCTGGGTAAAGGATATGCCATTGCAAATGCACCAGAAAGATAATGCTGATAAAAAACCCTCATAATGACTGTTTGTCAAAGGAAATTTAAACTCTCTTGAGGAAATATTTATTTGTACTTTTAACATATTAATTTTAATCTATGTAATTTCGCAATTGTTTTCACATTATTTTACAACACAACAATTACAGTGCACAGTGGGAACAAAATTATGTCAAGGTGTAATAAGAGTAATATTGTATAATTGCATAATATTTTATATTATTCTATTTATTATTTTATTGCTTAAGCTTTTATATACTTCTGATTTTTTTTTATTAAAACATCCTTAGTGTCTTAATTTAGCTTAAATTTTGTGACAGCATATATTATTCCAAGCTTTAAAGGAGAATTTTAGGAGTGAGGAATCTTCATTAATTTTATGGGCACAGTTTATCAATTGGAAAAAACACTGAATAATTAGAATAAATAAAATTAATTTTGTGTTGCCTTTTTCTGCTTAGAATGGAGATTTAGCAATAAAACATAATACATTTTAATATAATGGCTGTTACAATCCCAGACTTGATATAATATATACATAATACCTCTTATACTACAGCTCTGATTTTATGATAAAATATCTGTATTTTTCAGCTCTGGTATGATATGTGCTGACCACTTCTGGAAGATGTTGCCTAAAGGAAAAAGCATTTCCTGGCAAAATCGTCAGAAATTAGCCTAATAAAAAATGGTACATGAAGAGATGATATTGGAGGAGAAGTAGTCGTTTCAAGACAAATTCAGCCTTGATTAAATGCAGTTTTCAGTGAAGCAATCCACAGCCTTGATCTTAAACACTATTCTATATCACCAACTGTATATGCATAATGGCTCTATTTCTCCTCAAGAAAATTTAGCCTATTCACAGCAACACATTTACTTGAATACATTCAATTAGAAGGCATGTCTCTGTTTTTAAAACTCACAACCATCTTTTTCTGCAATATGTGAGAATTGTCCCACCCTGAATCATGTTAGGGGCAACATAAATAGAGGCTAATATTAAACTCAGATATCCTTGTTCCAAATGTTTGAAACACAAAAAGCTATGTCTAGTTTTCTGCTTTAAGTCTGCAGATATTAAATATCTCTTATGTACCAATGTTAATAATACGAATATTTCCTAATCACTGATGACCAGGGGGCTGGAGCACCTCTCCTATAAAGACCATTGAGAGAGTTGGGATTGTTCATCCTGGAGAAGAGAAGGCTCTGGGGAGACCTTATAGCAAGCAACCTTCCAGTATCTAAAGGGGGCCTGCAAAAGAGCTGGAGAGGAACTTTTTACACGGACATGCAGTGACAGTGTTGTGTTTTGAGCCTGGCCAGAGGCCAGGTACCCAGGGAAACTTACCCAGGCTCACTCCCCTCTCACAGCTGGACAGAGGAGAGAAAAAAAATTCAAAGCATTCATGAGGTTTGTGATCAAGGATTCGAGAGAATCAACTTAAGAGATATAAGAGTAAATTTATTACACTAATACCAAGAGAAAAGGATAATGAGAAGCAAAATGAACCTTTGGAGAATACCTTCTTTCCCCCCACTCCATCCTCCCAGCCCTACCTCCTACCCAAATGACATGGGGAGACAGAGAATGGGGGTTTTTTGGTCAGTCATCATCATTCAAGGATTGGAGTATTCCCCTGCTGGACAGTGGGATCCCTTCTGGGAGACAGTTCTCCCACATAAGTCCATCTCATGACCAGCAGCCTTCTGTTGACCATTGCAATGTAAGTCCATCCCTACAGGCAGCAGTCACCCCAAGCTGCTGCAGCGTGGGTCACTCCCCCACAGGGTGCAGTCCTTTTCAAGCATCCACCTGCTCAGGCTCCTGGCGTGGGCTCTTCCACGACTTCAGGTGGATCTCTGCACTCCTGTGGTCCTCCATGGACTGCAGGGACACAGCTGCATCACCATGGTCTCACCACCAGCTCCAGAGGAATCTCGGCTCCGGCTCCTGTACCTCCTGCCACTCCTTCCAAACTGACCTTGGTGCTTCCATGTTGTTTTTCTGTTCACATCTTCCCACTCCCCTCTTCCCTGGCTGGAATTAGAACTGCGCAACCAGGATTGTTTTGAATTCCTTCTTAAATATGATATCACAGTATATTACTACTACTTCTAATTGGCTCAGCCTTGGCCAGCATCATGTCCATCTTTGCAGCCAGACAGACATTGGCCCTGCAGGACATGGTGGTCGGGGCTTCTAGCAGCTTCTCACAGGAGCCAGCCTTGTAAGCTCCCCCGCTACCAAAAACCAGGTCTTGCTAAACCACGACGGACAGGAAAAAGGGGAATGACTTGAAATGGGAGTAGGTTTAGATTGAATATTAGGAAGAAATTCTCTCCTGTGAGGGTGATGAGTCAGCAGTCCAGGCTGCCCAGAGGAGTTGTGGATGCACCAACCCCAGAGGTGTTCGAGGCCAGGTTGGATGCAGCTCTGAGCAACTTGGTACAGTGGAAGGTTTCCCTACCCTTGGCAGTGGGGTTGGAACTATACAGGTCCTTAAGGTCCCTTCCAACCCAAAATGTTCTATGATTCTACAATTGTATGATTTTGTGATTTGGTGAGTTCATGCAGTTATCCACTGTCCTTATCCACTGAGGTGGTTTTATCACAGTTGTGATTGTCAAGAGGCAAGAATGAGAGTTGTGTAGCTTTTGTTTGACTAATTGACATCCCAGGAAAGCTTTGGAGAATATAAACTTTCCTTAGGTTTTTTAAACCTGAATTAAGCTTTGTATTGACAACTTGAGCATTTTGAATGGATGTTAGTTAATTAACTACCATGGCAGTGAGCTGACAAAAACCTGTGTTTCCTTTAACAAAGAAACTTAAAAATATCCTTAGTGCATCTTATTGCCTAAAAGAAACATCTACATCATTTCTAAGTCATCCATCAACAGTCATCTGAATGCTAGCCACAGTTAAGCAAGCTACATAAAAAATGTTACTGTGATTATACTCGTTCCATGACAGGAACCTTGTTTATTAATATGGAGTTTTTAAGTGCCACTCCACAAGTTAAAAGCTTTATGTACATTAAAATACAACACATATTTCTACACTGGATTTCAACATATATTATTCAGCATTTATCACCTAATAAAGCTTTACTTGTTTCTTCACTAAATGTCTTATTCTCCGTAACTACTGATTTTTGGGTTTTGGAGAAGAGGAGGAAATAATGACAAATCATAAGATATCTTAATGTTACCTCATGAAACTATTTAACAATACTTTCCCTGTTATATGGGCCTTAGAAAAAGAAAAAGTCTCCGTTTCACTGGAAAAATCTTGAACTACATTCAGTTTAATATTGAGCCATGTCATTCTTTAGGTTTTTTTCTTATTTTTCTTTTGCACATTTTTAGTTCTTGAATTTATGATAATCAGCTCTGTTTCTTTCTTTATATTTGGGTTCTCTTTTTGTAAGGGATGCTGTCTTGGAGCACTGATGTTCAAAACTGAAGGGTGCCAGACCCAAATCCCACGCTGTGTGGTAGACTGAAAGATTATCTTCCACATTACAGTGATTAAATTAGACCAGACAGTACCACAGCCCCTGATGTGCATGCACTAATACTTTGAAAGGACAGAAGCTGTTCCCAACAGCTTCAAAATTGTCCAGTACAGAGTAGCTGCTGTGTGGGCTTTTATCCTCCTACAGATAACGTCAAGCATATCTACTGCTGTGTGCATTCTGCAGCCTTGATAAGAGGAAGAAGAAAACTTTTCAGGACCACAAGACATAGCTAAAACTAGAGCTTTCTCTCTGGCAGATTTCTGGGATTAAAATAGTATTTTGATAATTTTATAGATATTGAGGCCATAAAAGCATTTGGAATCTGCTTTTTTGGGAGTTCCTACTTAAAAAGTCTATGCAGCTGCAATGCTTTTAAATAATATCAGTAGTCTCAAACAACTTGAAATACAACCCCAGTATACAGTGACCTTAGAGATAGGTCAGATAATTAGTGTGCAGTGACAGAGAAAACTTCAGACAGTAAAGTTGTTGTTGTTGTTTCTACTGTTAGCAGTGATAATACAGCACATTTAAGTTATGTAATAGATTTATATGTCAAATTAATCTTTTCCTCAGCACAATCCTAGGAAAGCACCTTTGTTTCTATGTACCCTCTAAAGTACATCCCTTTGTGAATCATCAGTTTATGTTATTATTAGTCTTCTGCATTTATTGTGTAACCTTATGGAAGGCAGCTTAAGCAAAGTGACCTGAAGTACTGCAATACATTTTACGGACCTGAAAACACTACTGGAGGCAGAGGAAGGAAGCAATCTATTGCAAATGCACACCTATGCCTTTTTATTATTATTTTGTTTTGCGTTGCTTTACTGTTTTGGTTTGGTTTTTGTTTAATATAGTTTTCTTCTATGCACATGAAGGCACTTTGACAAAGAACATGAACAGGTTATGTATTCTCAAATTAAACACATGTAATGAGTGCCACAGGAAGAGAACTAGCCATATTAGGAGGCTAAAATCCACAAAGAACCTTTCTTGTGACTGATGGTTTGTCTTGGTTGCATGTTTTCTTTAGCAGTGAAGCCAACTGAAGTTCCCATGCTCCAAACAATCCTCCAACAGTTAGACATATCTGCTCGAGGAGATTTGAAAGGTTTGGGGATATTCTTTGTTGTTGTTTTGGGATGGGTTTTTTTAACCTGAAAGACTTCGGGGACCTGGGTGAGAGCCTGGCACCCCAGCCTACAGCAGAGTGGCTGAGGGGGGCAAAAGTGGAACAGAGAGGTGGGAGTGCTCAGGGGAAGAAGGGAGCTAAACTGAGTAACATAATGTAGTTACACCAGGAGTTTATGGGCACATCATTGGCATCCAGCGCTTGGCCCTGAGGGTGCCATCAGATTCTACAGGCTCCTCTCAGTGACTGCCTGCCTGCCCTCAAAGCCAGTATTGGCACGGCACAGCCACCCTGGGGTCTGGGACCAGGACAGAGTGAGAGGGCAGTGCAGGATGAGCTGCTGGTCCCCATCCCTCCCTTTTTGCTCCGCAGCTGCATTTACACTAAGGTCCTTGCCTGAGCTACTTGTCACTGTGTCTGTGCTGGCCGTGCACCTTGCTGATTCTGACCTTGATTTATTTCCAAGCTGTCCCTTGTCACCCACACAGTGATCTGGACTGTGGCTGACCCTGTACTGTCACTGGGCCCGCTCGCTCTTCTTGCCGGGGTACCACAGGGCTGCATCCTGTGTGTGTGAGGGCACTGCCATGCTGGCCACACTGTCACCCACACACACAGCTCTACACAGCTTCTGGTGCAGCTGGCTCTGCTGTTCCCTGCCATGCTGTTTCCCAACAGCTTCAAGAGATGTAACAGATGCAATAGATTTGTTATGTCTGTTGAAGGCCTGTTCCTGTCCATTTGGTCCTCTCCTTTACCTACAAATTGTGGTACTTTTCTGTTATACAGCCCCTCATCCAGGTACTCAGGCAACTCCAATAAATCACTGGTTTTATAGGTTTGTTTTGTTTTAGTTAGGATTTGTCTTGGTTTGGTAGAATCAGTTGTTCAACCTCGATTTTGGTGTGAGGGATAAGATGAGAAGAAAGAGGGCTTAAGGTCAGCAGGTCACTTCTTAGATCCCCTTAGCTGCAGTGAGAAACTACATTTGAGGCTGAATGAAAGCTCCTATGCTGGTATAAAAGTTCTTTAGTCCATAACCCAGCTCAGTCTTTAATCACAATAATGAACTGAAGGAAGACTGACTGAATTTATCTACTGATGATTAAGGAACTTCTGCTCAAATTAGCATTTCATTAGTTATTCAAAATAGATGAGCTGCAACAAGAACTTCTAAACTAACCCTGTAATACACCTAGGTAGAAAACTAAGGCAGTAATACACAAGCAAAGAAGGCTGGATTAATAAATGTTTCTGAAGAGAGAGAGCAAACTCTTTTAAATTAAAAGTAAACATTATTTTCTCATTTTTTTCTGCCAAAACTCTAACTAAACTTGATTCAAACTCATAAACTATTCCAGTCAAACTTGAAATTATATTGTGCAGCAAATAAAAAATCATTCATTTTTTCCTCTGTATTTTCAAGATTTCAGTGCTGCTGAAATAGTCCTTCATAGATACATCCCTCTTAAGTGAGACCTTCTTCTCCAGCAGTAGCTGCAGGTGGCAGCTATGTTGAACCATTGCCAAGGACTCTGGTACACAATTCCTTCTCAAGTAAACTGACAAAGTTACTTTTCTAGGCTCTGTCCCCTGCCTCCCCTGCAAAAGGTTGTCTCTGTCACAGAGGCAGCAGAGTAAGAAGTAGGTCTGCTCCTCCAAATGGCAGCAATTTAATGTCTCATATTCTTCTGTTTTAAACGTCAGTCACCAAGCAAACATATCCCTTGATGAACTCAGGCAGTAGCTTCAGCAGGAACTGGTAACTGGATTTGTAATCTCTCCAGTCACTGTTTCCAAGTCCAACACAAGTTCTGTAGGCAGGGTAGGACAATTTCACATCATCAAGTAAGCTAGTTATGAGAAGTTAATGATCTTCATTTGAGACAGACACTGATCATTTGTCTGCTCCTAGCTAGTTTTCAGTGGTGTTCAAGTTAGCTGTTTCAATTTTGCATGCCAAAGACTTGGGACCTTCCCAGCCCTTGTAGGCAACCACCAGACTTTCAGCTGAGGTTGCTGAACAGCATAAACCAAAGCAGACAATGATCTTGTGCTCTCTGATGTGCTAGCACTGTTTCTTGAATGGCTGGAGAGTAAGGCAGTTCAGAGGGCCAAACCAGCCCTTTATAATAAATAAATAAATTAATTAATAATAATAATAATAACCAAAAATACGTTTTGAGGGATTTTGTCTCTCTGAAGTGTTCCATCCTGAAGGACATACAGGTACTGGTGCCAGTGAAAGAAAAGGAATGCAAATATCTTTTGGGAGATGCCAGTAAAGGCAGAACCATGGATGTACTGAGTTTGACTGAAACTGTCACAGGACTGACCCCTCTGGGGACAATAATTTCCCACTGCAGGCACTAGTCTCTTAAAAAAACAGTAGTTCAATCACTTGTGATTCTGTGACCATAACCTGAGGTTAATGGCTGGCATTAACGGAGTCATGGTTAATGTCATAACATAGCTGGCATTCAGTGTAAATGACAGCAATTTTAGGCAATGTGTGTTTGAGGCAAGTAAACATTTCCAGTCCAGGTCTCAATTAACTTTCTTATTTAGTAGCCATGATAAAACACCCTCACATATTTATTAATGAGGCTGATGGATATGAGCACTAATGAAAATGGACAGGTAGGTAATGAGGGAGGTACAGTCAGAACATAGGATTAAAGTCAGGTACAATTAAAGTTCAGCTCCCTAGTCAAACACAGGCTCCTTTGGGGCCCTAGGTAAATCATTTATGCACAGCCTCTCAGTTTTTAAAGAGAGGATAATAATATTCATAATCTTCACACATACATCTTGAGAATATCAGCAGTTTTGCTGTAGTTTTTTCCTTAATTCTCAGAAGTGCACAGTAGATTATCAACATCATGATTACAATACTGAGCAGAGCTGGAGAAAAACAAATGCTGCATAAGTTTCTTCATAGAGCTCCACTAACATATTGCAGATATCTTTAGCCCTTAGCAGTTATGCTATTCTACTCTAAGCTTAAGACAAGCTGCCAGGAAAATACCTGCTACCTGTAGGAGTGATGCCACATCATGAGGCACTCTGTGCCTCTCTAGTGCAGAGCTGCCTTTAAAGACTCAGTACACAATGGCAGCACTAATGTCAGATACTCAGTAAAGGAGAAAGCGAAATACCTGTCCCACCAAAGGTTGTAAAACTGAACCAAACAATGCAGACAAGTTGCAGGATAAGGAGGGGAGGGAGGGAGGGAGTTAGTGAAAAGGAGAGAAACCACTACATCAAGCCATCTGGATTAAAACCAGATCTATCATTGTAAATTGGCCCTTGAGCGCTGAGCAAATGAGCTAGAGGAAGAAGAAAATCTGTGTGTTTGTATAGCTGCATCAGAGGGCATAAAGGAAGTGGTGGTTTACATTCTAAGCAGAGGAAAGTCTGTGCACAATCTATTAGCTCTGGCTGATATTATGAACCTGATATTAGGAAGTCAAGTGTATTTTGGGATATCCCCATGCATATGTACTGCTGACCAAGGTCTGCATTACAAGCTATCCAGAACCTAGGCAGCAGTTAGCTATTAAATCTTAATGGTTATCTGCTGAGACAAAACACTTGGGACAGCATGAAACTGACGTTTAAGAGGCTCATCAGTCCATAGAAAGAGAGTTTGGAGTCAGGAAGTGTTGCCACAGGCAAAACAAGGATATGGAAGGCAGGGATAAAAAAAAAATTAAAACAAAAAACCAAAATGAACAAAAACATGCAAACAAAACAAAACAAAAAAAACCCAAACAAAAATTAGAAAAAACACCAAAAAAAAACCCCAGAGAGATTGTGAAGGAAGTAAAGAAAGCAGAGCCCTGTGGACAAGCCAAACAGGAGTTAAGTCATGAGCTGCAGAAGCAACTTAGGTTGTCACAGAATGAAAAGAAACTCACACTGGGAATATAAAGAGGAGTTGTTATTTTAGGCAGGTTTGAAGATTTTCTTGCTCTATTTAGCAGAGAATAAAGATAATTTGTTTACAGCACCACATGCACCTGAGAAATGAGTTGCAGCACAGCATGCTCATGCTAGATAAAAATTGGGAAAGGGTTATCTGAAGCAAGGACAAATCTCAAGGACTAAAGTTAATCCTAGGACTATACAGATTTTGTTCAGATTTCAAGGCTTAAGGCACACATATTCTAGTGTCTGGCCAATGTCTAGCCAGGGAGCTTAGCCAGATCTAAGACACATGGGTTATTTATATAGATGCATGCCTTTAAACAACAGAGCTTGCACTTTGCCTGGTATAGGATCCAGTGCAACAGAACTGTCTCTAGACCATGTTTCATTGTGTACCAAGGTCTGTCCAGAAAACAGGTGAATCCATGTACACAACAATCCTTTTCCCTTCTTTCATAACATTTTCTCCACAAGTAATCTGGCTTTTGATGATAAACCTGCTGGTCATCTTTTAAACACAAAAAACATCAAAACATTTCAAAAACTTTTTTGGTTTGTTTTGTTTTGTTACATCTGCAGCACTATTCCAGCTGTCAACTCAGGTGCTTAGACTCAATTGTTTGTGAGAAGAGGTCTGTCAAAGTTTACAGGTCCAGGAACACTAGGAAAATCACAGAATCACAGAATAGTTATGGTTGGAAGGGACCTCTGGAGTTCATCTGGTCTAATCCTCCTGCCAAGGCAGAGTCACCTAGTGCAGGTTACACAGGAATGCGTCCAAGTGGGTTTGGAATGTCTCCAGGGAGGGAGATTCCAAAAATGAGACAGAAGGTGCTATTTAAAAGCACCTCACTCATCAACCATGCCAGTCTAAGACTGGAAAGAGACGTGGAGGGAAAGTTTTACCCACAAGCATATACTTACCTTTGGGAAATTGAATAATTGCTGCTATTATTTGCTCTATTATCCTTCAGGTTTTTTACTTTACAGTCAAATCTAGTTGAAATTGCCAGCAGGTTTGAAAGTTACTGGAGAGAACACTAGTACACACTGCAGCCATGTAACCTGTATTGCCCTAGAAATCTGGGTACAAACATCTTGAAATTGACTTCTCAAGGATGTGCATAGAATCCTAATTCATATTCTCTCTTCAGTTAGACCTGTATCGAAATAATCTGATATATGATAAAGACTGCTGCTTTGTTCCTCACTTTAGTTACTATTTCACTTAACCTACTAAGCTCAAGGAAAGCTCAGTCCACTTATAATAGAAGTTGAAAAACAGCAGGTGTTTCACTATCTTTGATAGTGCTCAAACTTGCTTAAGGAAGAAATAGTTAATTCCATATCCAAGACTAATCCTTCATTCTCAGGAAAACCCTCTGTTCAGTGATGTTCATGGATGCTAAAAAGAAAAAAATATGCTTAGTACTTTGAACAAGTTGGTTTTTCTCTTAAAAATACATTCCTTTCTTCAGAAAGCAGCTCTTAAAATCAAAAGAAAAATCAGCTTCTAAAACCAAATTGGAGACAGACCCTGCTTCTGAATCTATCAGCTTGCAATATCTGAGAACTGAAAATCCTTGCAGCCCTAGAGTCATCATATCATTCTAGCCTGATTCCCTCCGGAAGCAAGGCTTGAGCACTTCCACTGTGTACAAGTGTGTATATACACATTTGAATCCTGTGGCTCACCTCAGCTGTGAAGAAAGGCAGAAACCTCAAAGATAATTTCTTACAAGTTTCTCATAAACTGGCAGCAGAGAGAAACTCTGCATGCTCTGACAGATATGAGGGACCACTTGCATCACAAAAGCTCACTTTATCAGACTTCAAGTAATCCACACTGTAGGATCGCTGCAGCAAAGATCCCAATCAGAGCTCATGAATAACTAGAAGATACAAAACCATTAGCAAACAGTCCAGCACTCTCAGAATAACTTGTTAAAAGTCAAAGTACCTCCACAAATATACAAACAGTCTGAGCATCCTCTGCTTCCTTTCCCTTTGCAGGTTGGAGCATTGCCAGAAACAAACAAAAAAAAAAGATGAAGAGCAAAAAACCATCATAATAACTTCAAGCAGGTTCCACATTTGTGTTTTTGTGATTTGAAACAATGTGGTTCACCCAAATGTAAATAAACATATTTTAAGCACTATATGCTTTATTTCCTTCTTCCCAAATGTGATATAACAGCAAACGATCAGAGTCTATAAAGTACGTGCAAACTTTGGAACCATAGGGAAGAGCATGGGGCTACTGGAAACTGCTGGTCAAATTACTTTGTTCAGAAAAATACATCCCAGACAGATATATGACTCATATCCGCTGCCATCTGCTAGACGGAAATAAGCCATCTTTGCCTCATTAAGGTAGAAATTATCCTCTTTCGTAGTCAAAGATGACCTACTGACCTGGACCCCAACAGCTCAGATCAAGCAGGTCGGGACACTTGATGATATTAGGACCATTTCCTTGTCACTCTCAAAAATTATAATTGAACCAAACTTCCACCCTCTCCTTCTGCAACAATTCCTCCAGATCACAGCATTACGATTCATTACCCTCCCTTCCATCCTTGGTTGAAGGCAACCAAATGTCATAAACTATAGAAGAGGATCACTAATCATAATAAATCTTCCTGTCTCCCAGAGCCTGCTGAAAATCCCCTGGATATGGGAGTCATGTGAGGTGGAATTCACAACATCTGCGAGGCCTAAAGACCAACACTGTGGGTATTTCTGAGATGTCAGCATCCAGACAGCAGCAAAAACTCTATCAGCCCCCATGAGGAACAAGCCAGAGGATAGTCTGCTTTGCAGCTCTCAACCAAACTGGGGATTTCCAGGTGCTCCCTACAGCCATGGAGCCACAGCAGTGCTCACAAAGGGGTCCTTCCAAACATGTGCCACCTGTGAGAACTGCTGACCATACGGTGTTGGAGGCCGTGGGGGTGAGCTGAACGCACAGAGATGGTTTTTGCATCCAAGAATTCAAACTTAGATTCCAATAAAGACATATGTGCTTGCAGTCTGTGTGGGTGTGGGCTAATTTTGTGTGCGTGTGCACAAATAAAAAGGGTTGTATTTCTTAACCTTCCTCAGTCTCAGCACCACATTATCATTTTGGGAAAAAAAATGTAACACAAGAGCAATGCTCTTGAATGCACATATCCAGCAAAAGAGCTGGCAGCAGCTGTAAGCAGGTAGTACTACAAAATAGTAGTACATGGAGAAGGATGAAGTTAAGCTTTTTATTCCAGAATTTCCAGTAGTTTTACAGTCCACCTTCCATTTGTTTGTGGACTCCAGTTCTAAGAGCCTGCAGGATGAAATACTAGAAAACACAATGGCTGAGCTGGGACTATCTTGAAATTATGGCCTTTTCTATCATCACAGGTACAGCATCCAGCTTTCATAACATCAAATGGCTTCAGAAAAGGAATATACGTTCTGTTGTTGCAAATTCTACCAAGATTACCTCCCCCTGAAGATCAATTTCATAGCCATGGCCACACCACAAAGAAGATCCCTCCTGTCTGATTCCCTAATAAAACAATAGAGACACTATAAATAAAAGGTATCCAAGCTTTAAACTTATGACAACTTAAATGCCAAAATATGAATCCTCCTGGTTTTCTCTAATACTGGTGAATTATGGCACCAAAACATTTCTTTCATTCCCCACTCTCACCAACCACCACTTCAGGAAAATAAAAGTTTATATCTGCATTTTACAAAGCACCTGAGCTGTGCTGGAGTGTGTCTGACTTGATGCAAACAAGCAAGCACAGCATGGTGCCTACATCCTAGCAATGTACAACCTAATTAGATGGAGACCCAAAAGTTCTTGTTAACTCCTGTATCAAGGGGATTTCTTTCTAGCAACAATTCCTGCACACCATGAAATCAATGAATTAGGATCTCCATAAAATATGGGAATAATGGCTTATATGGTTTTGAAAGCTCAGTATTGCATGCAAAGATATTGAGTACAGCAGGAGCAGCAATGCGGTTGAGGGTTTTGAGATTTTCACCTTCCTTAGGTTGGAATTTGGGAAAAAATATGGGATGTGAATATCCCAGAAAAGCACAGGTGTTTTTTCAAGCTTTTTAAATTGAAAGAGCCACAAAAATACTTGAAGAACTGCCATGGACAGTTACACTTTTCCTTTATTGTCCATCAGAACTTTCCCATGATTATCTGTCACAGAAGGTGAAGAGATTAATAAAACAGGATTGTGGAAAACACATTTATTTGTTTTGCTTTACAAAGTCATAATCTTGTTGTTAGAATTAACATAATTTTAATTAGGCACAAACAGAAGTGAAAAGCTGGCTCCCGACTGTGCCTGTGTGCTTGCAGGGACATGCTGTACCTGCTGACTGTGGGGGATTTGCACGTGTGTGTGTTTAGAAATGATCTGCAACCATTTTGCAGCTTTCTTTCTCAAGTCTGACATCCCTGCAACAATATCAAAAACAGAGGCTGAATTACCCCAAGCCTGGCAGGACATGTCAGTGAGATGGATGAAGGCTATCTTGGCTTAGATGAAAAATCCATGACTGATATCAGGAGGAGACTTTTTATGAACTCATACTGATTGCTGACACCAATTCTAATACACTTTTTCACTATTAATATCCTTATTAGAAAAGCTCTCATTTTCTTCAACATGTAGTTTTTTGGGTTCACTGTTCCAGTGCTGAGCTTTTTTTCTTCCATATAGGCATAAATTGTTGCTGGCTGACTGCAGTCACATCTTTAAAGCTCACTTCTGCAACTGCAGAAAGAGCTAACTGCTCTGAATACCTGATGTTCACGGGGGTTTAGGTCTAAACTGGTTTTCTAACCCTTTAGGCACAAACATTTGAAACATTTGTACCTAAGAATGTCCTTCTAGTTGAATGATTTTAATCATAGAGTTTGGAGTAGGTTTCTCTTTTTCTTTTTTCTTTCCTTTTCTTTCTTTTTTTTTCATTGTATAAACACTTGCGTGTGTGTGTGAAATGCTACTGCTGTAGGAAGTGTGGCATATAGTCTAGTACAACTTATCAAATCCAGGCTGTCTGGCAGCCAATTTCCAGCACATCGTGTTTGTCTCGTGAGCTGTGACTATGGCCCATATAGTTTTGATATCCGGATCTCTTGACTGACCACATACAGCTGCTGTTTACAGAACTGTCACATTTAGGCAGAGGGTGTTAATGCAAACCTCCTTACCCTATAAAGATTTTCTTGCAAGAGCTTAATCAGGGAAATAAAACAGGAACAGACTTGAAAAAATGTCTAGATATTGCAAAAGTTCTGTGTTGAAAAAAGCAATAAGCGCATATACAATACACCTACACACTCGTGCATAGACAGGTGGGTATACTTATATACTTAGATATCTATAGAAGCACACATCTATGATCATTGAAAAAATAGCTGTAATGTTCATGGATTGTATTCAATAAATAGCATTCATATTCAGGTTACAATC
This sequence comes from Atrichornis clamosus, assembly GCA_013400975.1. Lineage (NCBI taxonomy): Eukaryota > Metazoa > Chordata > Aves > Passeriformes > Menuridae > Atrichornis > Atrichornis clamosus. Next base: position 134,092 of record WBMZ01007091.1, on the reverse strand, counting down.
TGTCAATTAAGAAACATGTTCCAATATATTTTGCTGTCAAAGACATATAAATTTCACTTGCAAACAAATCCCTTTTTATTTAAGGAAATTTTTAAAAACTGCTTCTTTTACTGAACCTTTTTTATGCCAACCCATTTATAATAGAAGGGTACAGTAAGTATCCTAAACTAACAATTATAGATGACGACATTTTCTTTCATTACCCAGGATAACAAGCAATTTTCATTCCTTGGAAACAAGCAAATTCTACAGCAAGCCTTCAACAAATAAAAAAATGCATAATAGATGCTAGAATCATATAATGTTTCTCTTAATTTCAGGCTTTCTTATGGATGACAAAGTTATACTGTAGATTGAAGATTATTTGGAACAGAAAATAAGATATTTTGAAAGTAAGATCTTTAATTGGATTTTAGAAATACTATTATGCTTTCAAAAAGTGATACTGCCTTGCATGCACTGCCAGAAGAGGTATTGGAATTTGCAGTTCTGGAGGTGTATATTTGTTCCTTTTTCGTTGATTATAAACGCATTTCTGACTTGGAGTGAGTCCTCACCTGCAGTGACAGACATTTTCCCAGCATTGTCCATGAAATTAAACAGTGTCCTTAGCAAGCAAATTTGACAGAACAAACAAATACTTTTTAAAATTCTAAAATATCCACTAGAAAATTGCTGATAAACATTGGAAAGAATTAAATATAAAATCATTCACTGGGAAAGGATAGATGTAAGCTGCTAGTGTTTATTACTTTTTTAAGACTCTTACTCCCTGTACAAACTGGCCTTAAATGGTACCTTAGTTAGAGCCAAACTGATAGTCTAAGAACATCAAGATGACAACTCATATTCTGTTGCTGCTTTTAGAAGAAGGCAGTAACTGTTTTTAAGGGGTTCATGTTATACAGACTGTCTCTGGTCTGTCTCACAGAACTGGTTCATTTCTTCTCTTAGCCTGCTCCTCATGCAAGTCCAAATCCAGGAAAGGATTTACAGTTCATTTTAAATAGATGAACACTGGACCTCTGAAGGACATATTTAGTTTCTTTAAAGGAAGGAGAAAGCTGAAGGACTAGGAATGGATTTAAAAGAGTAGCAAAAATGTAACATCAATGCTTCCCTCCATCCTCACACCAATCCCAGAGAAACACTTAAGTGCCATCTGAAACTGTATGCGTGACTCCAGCTGTGCCATTTCACATCTCCATGCATAATGGTGGCCTCCCAGTACTTCTGTGATTGGAGACATTAGTTTTTTTCTCCACTGTGGTAAAATTGCAGGATGTGCTTCCTCCCTCCAGCTTTGCAGCCACAAGCCGGCATTCAAAAGGACGGAGGCATCAGGTAAATTTCCAGGCACATTGTCACCGACAGAAGGGACACAATAAAAGACCTTTTCTGCATTTCAGAACATTTGCCTAAATGACATTTGCCCATTAACTAAATATCCCAGCAACAAGTGAAGGAACTCTGTCCCCTTGTTCCAAATCACACGTGCCCACATTACACAGAGACAGTTTGGGGTTTGGTATGCAGTAAGTCTGTCTTATGAGTTTTAAAAGGCTTTGCAGACCTGAATATTAAAAAAGATAAAAGAGGAGCCATTCAAGAACCAAAGGTTAGAACGCATATTTCACTTGTAAACAGGTGTCAGATAGGGGAGGAGAAACAATGGATCCAGGAACAAAACTTGCAGAGGAGAAATCTCTGGTCAAAAAAACCAGCAAATACTATAAAAGCTATCAGATATACAGCTCCTAGTGCTGACAAAGACGAAATGATTGGTATTCACTTCACATGCATCTTATGGTTGTTGCACACTTAAAAACCAATCCCTCTATTCATATGCCTCTCTCTTGAAACATGATAATTTGTGCAGCAACAGTTTCCTACTTTTTTTCCAAGTAAATGCAAGTCTGAAATGCATCAGATTGTATGGGAGCGATACAGACTTCAGTACATAATATGTTCTATCAAAATATAATGATTCTTTGTTTTTGACAATTCACTGCATGTTTGACTATTGTTTGAAGTAGATAAGGGAAATCTAAAGGTCTTCTTTCAAGAAAAGTTGTTTTTTTCCTGGATTTCAAATGTAAAGGACACTAAAAATGGAGTATTAAAACAACAAAAAAATTGACAACAATGAAATTATACACACCTACTTTATTCACACTCAGAAGTTGCTTGTCACTTAGCTGGAAAACAAATTCCAGTATTCACAAAATATTTTCCTTACTGGCATGATGAAAAACATTCTTTTCAAAGACAGATAACTGGGATAAGCATTCATTCTGATGAACTTAGCATAAAATGTCCAGGCTCTTTAGAGAAGCATTAAACAACTAAATAGCCTGAGTTTCATTTGAATTTGAAAAATTGGAAAATAATTTAATGCTTGTATCATAGCAGCTGCAAAGTATGACTATGTCACATGTAGGTGATAGAACGAAGCTCAAGACAGGAAATCTGTGTGTTTGAAGCCATGGTATTTACACAACATTCTGCTGTTCAACACCATGCCCTTAACTTGTGTAAAGTATGTGAAGGATTTGATAATCCAGAGTTCTGACTGACTTTATTCTTCACACTCGCAGGGCTATGATCTTATTGATATCACAGAGAAGTAGTGGGATAGCTCCTATGTCTGGAGTGTTGGAAAGGAAGGATGCAGGCCCTTTAGGAAGGACAGGCAGAGGGGACAAGGACGTGGTGTCACCCTCTACATCAAAGACCAGCTGGAGTGCACGGAGCTCTGTCTGAAGATGGATGAGAAGACAGCCAAGAGTTTATGGGTCAGGATTAAAGAGGGGGCAGCGACAGGTGACTTTGTAGTGGGAGTGTGCTACAGGCTGCCAACCAGGAAGACTGAGTGCTTGAGGGGCCCTCTATAGACAGAAAAGAGCAGCCTAACATTTACAAGCCATGGTCCTCATGGGGGACTTCAGCCACCTCAACATATCTTGGAGGGACAACACAGCAGGTCACAGGCAGTCCAGAAGGTTCCTGGAATGTACTGATCTTCCTTCTCNCTTCCTTCTCCAGGTGACAGAGGAGCCAATGAGAAGCGGTGCTGGACTTTGTTCTCACCAACAAGGAGGTGCTGGTGGGGAATGTGAAGCTCTGGTGCCACCTTGGCTGCAGTGACCACGGATTGGTGGCATTTGAGATCCTTACAGCAGTGAGGAGGGCGCACAGCAAACTCCCTACCCTGGACTTTGGGAAAGCAGACTTGGGCCTCTTCAGGGGTCTGCTTGGTAGGGCACCAGGGAATAAATCCCTGGAGGAAAGGGAAGCCCCAGAAAGGTGGTTAGTATTCAAGGATCACCTCCTTCATTCTCAGAAATGATGCATCCCAAAGGAGAGGAAGTCAGGCAAAAACACCAGGAGGCCTGCATGGATGAACAAGGAGATCATTGATAAACTCAAACACGAAAAGGAAACTTACAGAGGGTGGGGGCAAGGACAAGTAGCCTAAGAGGAACACAGAGAAATTGCCTGAGCAGACAGAGATCATGTTAGGAACGCTAAAGCCATGATGGAATTAAATCTGGCCAGGGATATCATGTGCAACAATAAAAGCTTCTAAGATATGTCAGTGATGAAAGAAATATTAGAGAAAATGTTGCTACTCTCCAGAAGGAAATGGGAGACCTGGTTACCTGGAACATGCAGAAGTCTGAGGTTCTTTATGATTCTTTTGCCTCAGTCTTCCCTGACAAAGTGTTCCAGCCACACTGCCTAAATTGAGAAGACAAAGACAGGGACTGGGAGAATGAAGAACTGCCATCTGTAGGAGAAGATCAGGTTCGAGGCCATCTAAGAAACCTGAAAGGGCACAGTGTGACCTTCAGGTCAAGAGAGGCAAGGTTGTCCTTCTACCCTGCTCTTGTGAGACCTCACTTGTAGTAATATGTCTATCTCTGGGGTCCCCAGCACAAGAAGGATGTTTGAATGAGTCCAGAGGAGGGCCATGAATATGAACAGAGGGCTGGAGCACCTCTCCTGTGAAAATAAGCTGAGAGAGGGGGGGCTGTTCAGCCTGGAAAAGAGAAGATTACTGTGAGACCTTATGGAGAAGTTGTGACTGATCCATCCCTGGAAAAGTTCAAGGCCAGGTTGGTTGGAACTCTGAGCAACCTGGTCTAGTGGAAAGTGTACCTGGCTATAGCAGGAGGTCTGGAACTAGGTGATCTTTAAAGCCCCTTCCAACTCAAACCATTCTGTGATTTTCTGATTCTATGGTAAGTGATTGACTGGTTTTATCTTTAAATCATTCCAAATCTTTCAGCTGCTGCAGCAGTTAAGATCTGTTCTTTATGCACCAGGTAGGGCATTGTCTTCACATCTAGACTAACATCTAAAGGGAAAAGGTATCAAACTGCACGACTGAAAGCAATACTAATCATTTATGCATACTGATTGGAAACAATTCTCGGGTTTGAGAAGTGCCTTTCAAATAAATACAGACCAAGGAAATGCAATCATCAAAAACGACTTAGACATCACCCTCTTCAAAAGGAACAAATTATAATCACGACATGTAATAGCTCTTGAACAACATTCACATCCCTGTCAGGGGTTTTAAAAGATTGACAAAACGGGATGTGGATATTAAATTTTTTTTTCCTAAAAAAATACACATGCAAGATAACAGTTTCCTGGCAAGCTGAACTTCACAGTTTTTGTCATTTTTTACAGGCTGTCTTGATTTATAGGAAGTGTTATCTTCAGTGTGCAAGCTACAGTGCAAGGGGAACTGCTGTCTCTGGCCATACACAACTGACCCAATTTTTCACGTGGAGATTAAAAGTGAAGACTCTGGAAAAGCTAGCATACTCTCACATCTGGGTTCTGAAAATTTCACAGCACTCCCAGGTTATGAATCCCAGAAGCAAAGGCTTTCCTGGGACTAATCTTTCCCTTTGGTATCTGTTAAAACAAGAATGAGACCACTTCTGGAGGCTGTTTTTTTCATTCCATACCCTGAGCCTGAAACCCTGGGTTTGCCCAGGAACTATGGGAAATTCTTTCCCCCCACCCTTGGAGACCACCCACACAAGACTGCCACACTGATCAGAGGTTGAAAGGGTGTGGTTCCCTCTTCTGCCACAGAAGTATGTCCCAAAAATCACATGAAGAAGACTCAGAAGTGGCTGGTTCCCTCTCTGCAGCTTCAGGCAGCGTGGGAGCCAGGCCACTGACTGCCATGGCCTTGCTTCTCCCTCAGGCGACTTCTTACTTCTCTTTTCTGCTTGTTTGTTGGCTTTTTTCCCAGTATCAGGAGCAGGCCTGAAATGTCAGCTCCTCATCACAGGAAAAGTACTTGGGGTTAATTTCTCCTACTGCCACCCCCTTTGCTTCTGCTCCTCTGCCCTGGATCCCAGTGAGAAGGGGAAGAGATGGAGAAAAATAAGTATCTAGTACATCTTCAGTGCTCTGCCCTTTGCTAAAAACTGGCTTTTTTGCTTGGATAATGTGGACAAACCATCAGCACAGTGTTCTTCTCCACAGTGGTGGCTATTGCTCCATCCCCCTCCCACCTCAAACTGAAATCTGTATGCACCGTACTGAAGGTCACAATAATAACAATGGATATATTCCTCAGAGTCTGTTTTCAAAGCACAGGGAATGAATGAAATCCCCATCTGTTGCTTTATATCCTGCTGCTTTAATCCTCTGAATCACTAGCAGTGAGAAAGGAGGCGCAGGACATGCGAGAGAGCTATCCCAACTCCTTTCTGTCACACTGCCACGGCTGCAAGAAGAAAAGCCACTCAAGCTGAAAAAGAGGGTGACGGCTACACAGCAGTTTCTCTGAGGAGTTCTCAGTTCTGGAAAGGACTCACTGGTCTGAAATAGCCTGGGATTGTTGAACTCCAGTGCATGCTACAGGAAGCTTTCTTTCTCTCACACCAGTGGTGACCGTGACACCTACAGAAAAAGAATTTGTGCCACCTCTGTAACAAGTGAGGGGAGAGGTTGCCTGCTGTAAGTGTTGACAGCAAATTGCCAGGTTTCTTACTTTGTTTTTAATACTTTGTATTGAAAGAACCTTTGTGTACGCCCCAAAAAGGTGACATATATGTGCAGAGAAATGGAGACCTTGGTTTCCCCCTGCCACCCTCCTGTAATGTAACTCACTTTTCAGTTGTTATTTGCTGGCACTGTGCAATAGACTTGCATTTCCCTTGTGCAGGTATATCTGCAGCCTAGACACCACCTGTAGCCATAATACGTTCAGCTCAGCTTTAGCCTTTGGGCACCAGCAGCTTTTCCCTCTTCAGTAGGGCTGGGAACAGGTGTCTTTTGTTTGTGTTCACTTTGCTTTTGTGTGGAGCCTGTGCTACAGGCAGGGAGATGAAGGGAGAGGATGTAAGGATGATTTAGAAGTGAAGTTGTTAAAAGAGAGACTAGTGTCTCCTCTCAGTCTCAGGTGGATTTCCTTTTGTTTAGTCTAACAGAATAGAATCATATTTCCTGCTCTGCATGCACAAACAAAAATATAAGAAAACGAAACCTCTCAACAAAAGTGTTGAGATTTGTGGGCTTAGACAAAAAAAAATGAAACTGAAACAAAACAGTCCCCTCACAATCCCAGCTTCCTGGGATGGCACAAAGCATCATAAACAAAGTTCTACAGCTAATATAGTGCTGATACATAGAGATATACAACACTGCCCATAAAATCAGTCATGTGTGATTGCACAAAGTGGTGTGTTCCATAAGAGCTGCCTATTTAGCAAGCTTGATCAAGAACATTAAATATGAAAATAAGGAAAAAACATTTAACATTGTTGAAAAGTAATTAAAAATATATTTCACCATATGCTTCCCTGCCATTACCTCATTTCAGCAAAACAAATGCCTGGAGCATTTATTATCCCCCATCATTTTTTAAAGAGGCCTAATGTTTCCACTTGGCACAGGAGACACACAGATAAAATGAATCAGCCCTGAAATGAATTGCGTGAAATGCATTTGTCTGAATTCAAAAAGCTTCCCTGTAGTCAAAAAATGCACAAGTATTTCCAATCTCTCAAAATGCACATCTCTGAAAAATAACCATTTTTTGCTGGTTTTACACTGTAATCTTTGACAAAGGCTAAAATGCCTTTAGGTTTTTTAGGGTTCTGCTCCAGTTGGAGTCAGTGTTTGTTAGAAAGTTCATGTTACTAACACAGCTCCCAAACAGCGTTCGTACCGAAAAACAAAATTAAAAAATCAGCTAAAGTACAATGATACATCAAAAAGCTTTCAAAGCACAACTAAACTCTTGAGACTAAGTTCATCACTGTGCAATTTTGCTGTTTCCTGCACTGTGATGCCAGGCATAAATTTGACCACAGGATATTCAAGGATGGATTAAAGCAATTTTATTTTAATTCATTGTGGACAGAATAAAAAGGTATCTTCATAAATGATTATCCAAAAAGCAGTAGTTTGCAGGGCTGCATTCTGAGATTTACTTTTAAAAGTGATATATCACTGGCCAGTTAAGGGTGAGATGGGGCAGGAGGGGGCAGATATTATTCTTTGGAAGAATAATGGATTAATAAAACAGTCACCTAAAAAAAAAAAAACCACCTTGTTTGTGTCAAGTGATAGGAACAACCACAATTAATGAAAATAATATATAAACGCAGCTGGATAAAGATGTTCCTGCTGTGTAGTTGATGTGGTAGTTTATTCATTACTGGCACTGAAACATATGCTGTCTCTCTTTGTCTTTACACCGCCTCCTTTTGAGCATGTGAAACTTGACCCACCCGCCTGTATAACAAAGCTCTGCCATGCAAGACAACTCACTGGCACTGACCTGGCACGTAGCTGTGAGACAAGTGACCTGAGACAGAAATCAAACACAGCCGATTCTTCCTGGGTGACCGGAGGCAAGGAATGCGTTGGAAGTGATGTGAGAAAGCCTTGCAATGCCCTGGAATGGTCAGTAATAGTCCCTCCCTTTCTGGGAGCAATGAGGGGAGACAGAAGAGACTGAGGGGGAAAGAGTATATTACATTAGTCCAAAAGATTTGCCTTTTTCTGTCACTTTATGGAAGCAGGCACAGAGAAAAATGTGGTAGGAATCAGGGCAACATGGATATGGGATCTGGGTCTTTTAGTAGACTCAGCAGGAGCAAACTTTGCCACAATACCGCAAAGCCTGCAGCATGTTTTTGCTAGCAAATAACACGTCTTTCCTTCTCCCTTCTTCTATTCCATCCTAGAATGTAATTCAGTTCAAACACCACATTCCGTTCTCCTCTGAAAAAAAGGAAAAAATATGAAAGTGCAGAGCTGGCTTCAAATGATATCTACAAATGGAAAAATTGGATTGAAATGTTTCAACTGTAAACCACAATGGGGCTTGGTAGCCCAGAAACCCTGGATACTCCCTAATGAATCATTATCATTCACTGCTGACCACCATTAAAAAACATGTCTGATATTGGCAGACCAGGAGAAATGTCTAAATATTATCAGATGCATAGTAAAACCACGATAGCTAACAGAACTGTGTGTTTTTCAGCAGATGCAATTTTGTTGTGGTTCCGTATGACAGAATCTCCAATCCAAGCTCCACAGATGGGTTTGTTCAGCTCTGGAAGTCCGTTTTTAAGCAGCACTTTATCAGGCAAGAGGACAACACTGATGCAGAGAGTAAAGGCGGTGAAGCTGGGGGATTTAACAGATTTCCATCTTTATCAACAGCACCAAAGGCCCGTGCTGATCAATGAATCCTGTCAATATAGCAATGTATTTTGGGTACAAGGGTCGCTTCTCCTTTACAAAAGAAAGTAATCTGAGTTTGAATGAGCTTTTTCAACAGTTCCAGCTCATTATTTGGTCTACTCTTAAAAGTTTTGCTAGCATTAGTGAGTGGAACAGGAGTATGAAAAGAAGTCACACTTTAAACTAGAATATGCATATTTCCTCAAATAACAGATTTTATTCTGTACCAAAAGAGGAAAGTTTTTGTAATGGAAGCTTCATTTCCACTTCAGAAACACGTTGGTGTGAGTATGGCTATATTGGTTGACCATTGTAGATGTAAACAATCCCTGTAAAACAAATTAAGTGTTTAAGCACAGAGTCTAAGAAGTTTACTGAATGTTTGCAAACTGATGTGAGATCTCCAAATGAAAGACATCCTAAATGCTACAAGATTAATTACTGCTTAAAAGGGAATATTTGACTAATTCAGTTAACTAAAAAATCTTCTATGATTTTATTATGTCTAAAATAATCTATAATCTTCTAAACACTCAGCATGGTGGATTTGTAGTATCAAGCTAAAAAGCAGAGGAAGGAGAAATCTCAATAACAGTTGGCATGGCCACTCCTCAGATTAGCTGTATATGTCTATCAAAGGCATCCCCTACATACCACCCTGGGATATATGTCCCAAGGACCTCTCATCTTCCAGGTCTCTGCTATTAAGCAGTACAAAGCAGCATCATAACAATGCTATATCTATTCCACAATTACCATGTATATTGTAGATATTAATGCAAGATCTGTTTGAGCTACTCAGAATGACTGAAACTCACTTTTTTCCAGCAGGAACGTATGTCATGTTAAGTATAAATTAGCTCTATTTTGAGCTCAGAAGCTGTGCATAAGGCTGTTGCTGCCCAGATTTTAAAAAAAATATATATAAAATTCTGCCAGAAAGAGAAGGAATAAATAATTGCCATCTCCTGACAAACATAAAAGCAGAGGAGGAAACACATATGTGATTTGGAAATAGGATTACTCATAGATTCAGAAGTAATAAATCCAATTACCTTGCTTGATTCATCAATAAATGGGAAAGTAGTATTTGTTTTATTATTAAATTAAGTTATTCTTTGGAAGTAATCCACTTAAAATAATTGTTTCCTAGCATCAAGGAAAAGTAATCAGTAAAAAGGAACATAAAATGTCTTTCTACTGCTTTCTGTAAAAGGCTTTTTCACATTTTTCTGAGCACCAGATTAGTCTGTTTTAAACAGCAGCAGAGAAATACAAGGAATCCAGATAAGTAAATGCTGCTTTTATAACATCTTTTGCTCTAACTACATGGCACAGTGATTTAAACACAAAGGTCTCACACCCTAGATTCAGAATTAAGTGGTCTTTTGGGAAGTCCTCAATTCAACTACTGTTGAATTTTCTGTCCTCAGTGAAGCAATGTTGGTGAAACCTTTGACTGTCAGGGCTGAAGTATTCTCAAGAGCATCTTCTGCTCACAGGACGTTACTCTCTGTGTGCAGAGCACAAAAATATTGGCAACACTGGTTCACCAATATTGACACAACAAATACAGGTTAACCTACCTCAGGAGTAATGGTTTAAGCAGGGGCAGAGGGAGATGGAAAAGCCTACAACAAGCAATCCTTTGTGGCTAAAATATGTTCCTGAAATTTTATGATTTATGTGGGTGGTACTTGCAAATGTAATCTATGGAGCAAAACAGGGAGAAAAATACTTAAAATCTTGAACTTTCTTTCTCTAAATCTCCTTTCTGCAAGACAGTCATATCCTCTACAGTCTTTGAACTCTCAAACAGTAAGGCATCTGGAATGCTGTCTCATATTCAGAGTTTGGTATGCAAAAGCATTAAACATCCCTCTGCTTATTGAAAAGGAAATCATCAATTCCACCGATGCAGACAAGGTTTTTATTTGCCATCCAAGGTCTGATTCATCTCATGCAGAGTGAGATCCAAAACTTGGATTACAGAGATTATCTGGCAGTGACCAGAGGCTTTTGTGTTCACTCTGTTCTAGCAAGGCTGAGCAGGTTTTCATCCATCCGAGGGAAGCCTTCACTTTACTTCTTTGTGAAGGGGTGAACCAACTTACATTGCCATCCTAGACACACCAACATAGTTTTTAAGAGTAAGCTGCAACTCACTGACAGTAAATTAATTTTTAAATGAAAAATTTTATCACTTTGGACGAGTCGCAATCTGGAGCAGCCTTCTGATAGCGCAAGCATCGAGCAAATGATCAGTTGTAAACAGGAACTAAAGGCATTGCTTTATGTCAGTGCCATGGAAAGCACCATGGTGTGAGAATCTGTTTCCATGACCCAGAGACTACTTTTCCCCCTGTAACCTATGCTCCTAAACTGCTAGGAGCTGCAGCGTTGTGCCACACCACAGTTCTCTAATGAAAGTAATCCTTCAGACATGTAGGCTGCTCAGCTTTCTACTATTGCATGTATTCAAGCTAGGATCTGGGGTAATGATGGACAAGCCACAGAACTCCTTTGGAGTTAATTATTTCAGCACAGCAATCTATTTCTGGGTGTCACTAATACTAACGTGGAGGTTGTATGCACTTATCTAGGACTGTATTTTTAGCTGGCAGAGACCCATCTGAAGGCATGGTTGGCTGTCTAGAGCTGGAACAAAATGTCAAACCATCCAATATCTAAAAATATTAATGTAATTGCATGCTGAAAAGTGATAACTATGTAAGTAAATACAAATGGATGTCAGCTTCAAATTGTGGAATATGCTATTCTATTTTTTCTTGCAATAGGCATCAATCATTTCGATTTTTTAAGATTCAATATCCAAATATTTTAGCATACGAGAGTGAAATATTTTGGTTTAACTTTGAAGACATTATTAAAGACATTATAATATTTATTTTTAAAAAAACAGCAATGTAACACATTGTAATATCTACAAATATTTACATATTCTTTAAAATAATAATTGTATCTAAAAATACTAAGTTCAAAATTCTCATTAAACATTCAGGTGTTAGCGTGATGATTGGAATTGCCATTTTAAACACTATAGAAAAATTATAACTGCACATTCTGCTTCTGAGGTAGTTTAGTCCAGCAGTTTCATTTAATGATACTATTCTCAAATGAGATTTCTGTACCTGAAATTTTGGGGAATCGGAATTCAGTGGAGAACAGTTCAGATCATAATAACTGAGGATGTATCAGAACAAAAATCTAGGATAGTCAAAGGGAGAGAAAACCAACAGTGATTAGAATAAATGAACAAAGAACAAAACTCATAGATATAAATTAAATCAAATACCTTTAGGCTCCTGTGAAGTCTGAAGCATATCACTACAGGCTAATTTCAGGGAGAAAAAGCAGAGGAGGAATTCTGCAGTGATTCTAAATAAAGTATACTCTGAGCACAAGGATTAAATGCAGTGCACTACATGAAAAATTAATCTATTTTTGTCATCTGGATTCTATGACTTCATATTTTTCAGTTCCACTATAACAGCATTTGGGATATTTTTTCTCCTCTTCACCTCACATATATGATTTTTCACTGAGAACTCATTTGAATAATGGATCAAAAGCACCTCTGGAATGTTTACACAGCAAGACTGCATGACCAGGGGAGAGCAGTTTCCCTTGAAAAATTCTAAATTCTGTAATCCACCATTATTTCCTCATGTGAAGCCCACGGCTCTTACTCTTTAAGTTTTGCTATGGCCAGAATTCAGTGCTGAGGAGACTAACAATAAAAGACTGAAACTAGAGAGTGAGGATCTGAGTCCCTTGACATTTGAGCGCCTGGGCTGGATGTATCTCTGCTAAGGAAGTCAGAAGAGCTCTGCAGTTCTAGGTCTTGTTATGTGCCTCACCTGCAGGGGAACTCCTAATTGGGGAAGATCCATGCTGCTCTACAACTTTCCTATTCCCTGATTTTCCGAAAACAACCAAAATATGGTTGTGACTGAGATGGGAACAATTACATGTTTCCGTTTGTGTGCAGAGAAGGAAACCAAAGGACCAGAACCCAAAGGTAGAGCCTCTGTGACAGGGCAAACTTTAAACCAAATGATTAGAAGTGATGTGGGGAGAAAAATCTAGCATTGTCTCATCTTATTTTTAAAATCTGAAATCCCCTAAAAAAAGTTAATAATGAATTTATTAATATTTTCATTAATTTGACTTATGTTAAGCCAATCTTATTCCAAGTACATAGCCAAAACCAAACAGGGTGTGTGATCTTAGGGCTTCTTATCTCTAGCTGGTCATTTCACAGAACTGGGCAGAACAGAGCAGTAAATAATAAAATATCAGATTTATGTTTAAAAGGAGAGACATTATCAAGGCAGACTCAAAATGCACAAACATTTTTGCTAAACAGCAGTTTACAAAACCCTGGCTGATACATCGAGTAATGGGTTTTATTGCCAAAGGTTAAGTTCTGGGTACATTCATCAGTAAAGACTTCATTACTTCTGAAGCACTCTGTGGGACAGACAAAAAACCTGCTGTCACTCTGTCTGAAGATGGCTCCCTGCAAGGGCGGAACTCACGCCCAGAAGACATCAGAAACCTTAGAACCTCAGTGCTTTCAGTAACCAATGTGGAACTTGTCTTTTACACTCCATCTTTCCTCAGAAACTCACACAGAGCAATTTCATTTTTCCCACCAGCATGGAGAAAGTAGATAGTCACAGAGATCCCTTTCTGTCTGTGATGAACAGCTGTAGGTCTACAGATGTTGGGTTTCATTTGGTAGAGCACAGCCATTGTATCCTCTGTGTTAAAAGGTGCTGAGCTGGGGTTTGATGTGCTGTTGTTAAGTAGCATAGCTCCATTTGCACTTCTTGGAGGTCTGGACTGGTTTCTCTGTCTGGGTTTGTCCTTTTGCTAGCTGAGCTCAGTGAACTTAGGTTCATACAGAGAGCACAGGCTTTGAAGTTATCTGAGGCAGGTGTCAATGTTATCATCAATAGCACTTCTGACACATGACTTCAACCAGGATTCTAACTGCGTTTTTGCCGATACACAATCCTTAACTTCCTCTAACTTAGCATAATTGCATTACAGGAATTTCAAGGAGTTCTTTGAACCAAGGTACAATTAACATCCTTTCAAAGAGCATTCCCACCCAGCATTTACCCTAGGTAAACTTCCTTTCTGAAGAAAGAGTCTGTTTAAGTGTAAATCAGCTTTTTCACTTGTGGAAATAGTTTCCAGTCTCTTCTCAAATACACTTTCACACCAAAACCAGCCTGCAAGACTTTGCATGTTATAAGCTGCATTTTTAGCTAGAAAGCAGATAAACAATAAAGTTAATTTTAAAGACGTAGTTGATTATCAGAAAATGAGTATCTGCCTCTAAATTACTAGACCATGAATTTGAGTAAGAAAATCTACCAATAATGGATTCCTAGACAAAAGTGGTCTTCTACTTTTAATCTAATTTTTAATCTAATTTTTAAAGTGTCCTGAGAAATCCTTACTGCAAACTTTGACTGATTGGAAAATGAACAGCAGCTGTAGAAGACAGATGAAAACCAACATGAATGAAGACAGGATGATCCTGTCCACTGCTGGGTAAAGAGGAGATTTCAGCCTCCAGAGCTGTCATTTTAAACGTCTATATAGCACTAAAATACAAGTTTAGAAAAATCTAAGTGTCTTAATCACTACACAGTGTCATTTAGGATATCATCTGACATTAGACAATCATGTACATCCTCTTCACTTCCCTAAACCAGGCACTGCTTCTGAATAGGAGAAGATAAGAGCCCTGTTCTAAAAAGATTTTTAAATGAAAATGCTTCATTTTGTTATTATTTTTAGGGAAAAAAACACCTTTTAAAGCCTTTTAAATAACAATCCATGGTCCTGTGGTAACAGGCAGGCAACTGTAGGTGAAGGTACTGCGCTATAAGAAGCTTTGAAATGTCATAACAAATTCTTCCCTTTCCTTTCCACCTAATCATTCTGTGCTCAAGCCATGTAATTTCCAGAGGCAGCCCATTCGTGTGCTGTGAGCATTTATGAGTTTATACATCATATAGCATTTATTAGAATTTGGATAGAAACCCAAGGGTTCCAATGGTGAAGTTGTATCACATTTTTCTAAATACACACAGAAGAGCTTGAACTACTGCCTCTATTTTTTCTCTTGGATTATCAAGGATTAACTTAATGATTTCTGTGGGGGAAAAAAACTCAACCAAAACAAAAAAGAAAAGAGAGAAGGAGAAGAGAATTTTGATCATATTTAAACAAAAGAAATCATTGCTAATAGCTAAGCAGATGTGATGAAATCATAATTTCCACACCTTACAAGTTCAGTTCAGGTTGGGTTTTTTCTGAGCCAAATATTCAGCCTTTAGATGTCTTTGCATTGGAAATCTAATAAGCTTCATCCCTTTTCCGAAATATGTGATGCTATGATTAAAATATAATCTCCTTCATCAAAGGTTTTTTTTAGTCAAGAAAACACTGTTCACAAATAACATGTAACCACTTTTGGCTCCCTCGAAATGTCACTTAACTGTCAAGCCAGGGCCACACATTTATTCCTGGACTGCAAGGGAAGCTGGATACCATTGGATAATCCACTTCAGAGTTCAGGACCTGGAATAAGAAATCTTAATGATCTTTTAACTCCCGGGTTTAAGGGTTTACACTACATATTTTGATATTTCTTGTTCAAGTCCAAAGCAATAAAAGTGCTTATAAAGTTCATCCTACATCTGGCAAATACATGGTAGAGGAGATCTAAATCTGTGTTCCGGAACTAATTCTTTCAAAATGGAGTCAAAGGAGGATTTAATCAAGTAGAGTTAATAAATTCACCAAGCCCTTATGATCACTATGGTCATGCTTTTAGAAAAGATCACAAATCTCAAAGACAGCTGCTCTCAGAAAAACAGAAAAAAACAAATAAAGCGGAACAAGCTTAAGCTCCCAGAAACTTGTTCCTTGCTGTGCCAGTCCAGATTGTGTCTGGGGTGAGAAGATAAAAAGCACTGGATTCACACTGCTCCAAAATTGAAGGAGAGCAGGGGTGAATCAGGCCATTAAATATGTAATCAGATCTGTTGATTGTCTGTGGTGCTTTTAGTTCTGCTCTGTTTTAAAATAACCGGAAATTTATTTTAAAAGAGAGCAAATATCTTAAACAGGCTAGCAGCCCTGGAAAGCTGTTTGAAAAACCTGAATTCCTGATTGTCAGACAATTTCTTGCAAATTTTTATTCAAATTAGTTGATTACAAAATCCATAGGGGAACAGTCCTGGGAGAGATTTCAACCAGTGAGCATGTCTTTTCCACTGAGAGCAATGTCTTCCAACCTGTTGCATTAGTGGGGTTCTTGCTTGGATTTTTAGTTTGATTTTGTTTGTTTGTTTTTCATTTGCACTGCCAGAACACACCTGCTGGTGCTTCCTTTCTTCACAGGGAAAAAAAATATACCCTAATCTTTCTCAGAATTCATTCAGCCATGAGGTTCAAATTTTCCAGTGAGAGAGAATGTATTGTTCATGTAAAAACAAATGTGTGTTTATTTACATTTGCACATGCTTTTCTCCATACTCTTTTCTTTGTCAGACAGACATTTAAAATAATACTTATGCATAGATATGTTTACATACGCAGTCATGCACATGAGTTCAGATGTGAGGATTAAAAGTTTTTCCCTTTGTATTCATAACGTACTTTGGCATAATTGCCCAAATAAGCATCAATAACATAGAACTTAGCAAGCCCTTGTTGGGAATAACCTTAAACAACACTGCTTTAATCATTTGGTGATCATCCTTGGACCAGAGACAAAGAGCATTATGTATTTCCCCCACAGCTATGAAGTCATTTGTCATCTACATTATGAGTATATAGAAAGGGCATTTTTTAAACAAAGGCAGAAAGAAATAAAGTCATCTTCACTCACTCTCATGAAGATTTTGTTTAATTGCTGATGGCTTTTATCTCACTGCATTGTAATGCCCAGTCTACTGTCTTGCAGCCAGGCTTTGCAACAGATCAAAAGTTACAGTGGGCTCTTACCCTTCTCTAGAGGTCCAGAAACAAGAGCAGAACCTGCCAGTTCAGACCGAGAACAGATGTGCTGCAATGACTGTGCTGCAGGAGGAAACAGATTTCTCCCTGAGAAGGCAGAAGACAAATACCCTTCCCACTCACTCTCCCGTGTTTGAAATGACACATTGCTACATCCTTCTCTTATACATGACTCTTACAATCACAGCTCATTATCTATGACCTGTCTTTAATGCTGTACATTCTACCTAAAATAAGGGCTGAATAGACTTTTTGACTGCCCTGTTCTTACAGAAAACTTCTGTTTGTCTTGTCAGAAGTCGTATATTTTTTAAAAGTATCTACCTTGATAATTCCAAGAGACCTTGGCTGCATCCGCAAAGAGTTCTGTTCTTTTAATAGAAATATCCCCCTGCCTTGACAAGAAATAAATATGTCACCTAAAGCTACCTTTGCTCTTCTCCTGTCTTTGACATCCAAAGGAGGAGATCCAGAATGTGTGGCTAGTTGGCCATGGAGGAAATGGTAATTCTGTCCTAATGAGGAAAACGGGCAGTTCTGGAGGGAAACCAGTCTATGGGGTGCAGGAATCAGATAAAAAGACAATACTGATATTGGTTGCCACATGCTATGATCTTCCCATTTTAGAAAACTCCACATTCCTTTGAAGTGCCCAGAGAAATATCTGTGGATTTGTGGATTGGTTCTTGTTAAATGTTAACTACTTAATGCCATGGAGCAGGATTTTTCACAGAGCCTGTCATCTATTTGAACAAAATACTGCGAAAGAAGCAGGGTAAGTTTTGAAAAGCTGTCTACCCAAAACTTAGTGAACATAAATAATGTATCTTCCCGGCCTCAGTCTGCTTTAACACAGCAGCAAAAAAGCAGCCTTGCCATTGCTGCTGAGTGCAGCTAATGGTCTTTTTAGTCTAAATTACAGTTGGTCCCTCTAAAAGTATGTTTCCTGCCAAGAGTGGTTTCACAAAAAGCTGAGTCAGAGGAGCTGAGGAGAGGAACCCACAGCAGCAACGGCAGCTGGACACAGGCCCATGGCACTAATGGCACTTTTGAAAGAAGGTTGAGAAACAAGAAAGTTCCTGGGCAAAAGGTGCAAAACTGGAAGGCAAATAAACTGTAAGTCAGGGTAAGTTACAGTGTGTTATTTCCCAGAAGGGAATATCATACTATAGTGGCTTGATGATGTATAGAGTAATGCCTTAATATTTAGGAGTAGGTCCTTTAAAATATTCATGTGCTTCCTATTGGACTAAGGGCTCAGATGCAGTCAGGTTGCCATGTATCAGCACAGTGGTCTGCCCCAGGAAATTTGAGGCAATTTGCCCTAGTTCAGCCTTCTGTAAGAGAAGACAGTTCACTTTATATTTGCTTGAGGACACACACATTTGCAGCTATTGTACTTCAGTTGATAAGCTGTGGGTTGTTAATTCACACTAGTACCCAGTGCACTCAAAGTCTGAATGCTTGTGAGGGTGTTGGCCAACTTTCTGATTTCCAGCTGGGGTAAGAGTTATTCCACCTCTTCTACCTGAACTTGCCCTCAGCACTACCACCCAGAGCCGTCTCTGAAAGACAGAAGATCATGGGGCCACACAGCCAGCAGTGGCAATGATGAGACAAGATGGAATATCATTTTCTTTTTCCATTTCACATCTGGAAATGGAAACAGGATAGAGAGAAGGAAAAAAGTAACAAAAAAAAAAAAAAAAGTGAGGTGGTGTTAAATGTAGTTTAAGTAATTCCCAACTTCTCTGGCCACTTGTCCCTACTCCCTGTCACCCTCACTGTTGTGACTGCAAAGCATTAGTGGGAGCCCCGAATAGACTACGTAAAAGATCCCATGCATTTGAAAATTAACCCCCACCCAAACCACTTCTTTTCTACCTAGAAAAGTAATTTCGCTCTATGTACAAATTCTGGGGTCAGTGTAACAAATAGGGCAAGAACAAGTTGTTGCAGGGCTGTTTCAGTCAGCACAACAATGAAAAAATATCCATATAACCACAGCCACCTTCCTAATTTTCAATGTCTTTTCCTGCTCCAAGCTCTAATTCTAGCCACCCGCTACCTGATCTTGTTTCCATTTAAATAAACTGTAAACTTGCCATTAACCTTGATAGGAGTAAGATTGATTCTTCATATGTAAAGGAAACAATTTTTCACTTTTCTTCAAGGGTAGCATCAAGGAGTACACTGGCATTACTGAGTGCAGTGGTCTTCACTGGCTGCCCTCTAAGAGATCCTTGCTCCCCAAGGAATGAGAGGCCAAACTCCACAAGCCTGGCCACACTCCACAGAAGGGCTCCCAACACCACAGTGCGGGAGAGTCAGGGCTCAGCAAACTGCAGGTGACCCCACAGAAGGACACATTACTCGTCTGCAATACAGGCCTCTCATTAGGGCAGAAGGTGGGTCCCATGCACAGGGTGGGTTCCTGCAGCAACTACAGCCAAAGGAGGGCTGCTCTGCCCAAATCCCTCCACAAAAGAAGGGCCACAGAAGGAGGAAGGGAAAGGCCACATCAGTAATAACAGATAGCCTTCAGTTACAGTGAAACCACATGTGTAGGCTACCGAGTTCAAAGCAAATAAACACGAGGTTTCTTGCAGCCTCGCCACAGGCAGAAAGGCAGGGCCGAGAGGACTGAGCCTGGCAACCTAACACAACTGCTGAGCAAGTAACTCGCCTAGAGGAGGGAAGAGGCACAAGTGCCCCAGATTGGTCCTTTATATCTCAGTAAAGAAAGTAATCACAGCAAGACTTTCTTTTCACCCTGGGTGCTGTAGCCTCCTGACCTGTTTCTCACCTTTGAGCGGGTTTACAGGTTTTAGACAAAATCTGTTCTTTTTCTTTTTTTTTCTCTCCCTGCTCATACTTTAAAAGGATTGTTGATGCAAATAAGCAGTACAAAAGGGAAATGGGCCTCCTTATGTTCCCTTATAACCTTAAACTTCATTTGTGGAACACAATCAGCAACACTAACCTGGAGGGATGTTTTGAGAAGCCACTAAAGGATTAGTACAATGAAGGTTCCACTCTGATGTTGATGGGTTCCTTATAGACCCAGTTATACAATGAAATAATAATAAGAATAATTTATATAACTGTTTTCCATATCATACCTTTTCTTTCAGAGTTGCTGGGTTTTGGTTGGGCTGTTCTTTTTCAGGAGATATGTTTGTTGCATTTAGCTGACTCTTGGCCCAGATTTTCACTTGCAAAGAATGTCACAATCTAACAGCCTAAATTTATTCATGCTTGGTTTATTTATTTTCTCTAAGGAAACATTTTGCATATCAATGGAAAATACTAGGGCGTTCCCCTCAAACCATTTATTAGGGTAACTCTTAAAGGACAGTGCTCACAGTGCACTGAGGAAGCAAATGAAACCGACATCTTTGGGAATTCAAATATTAGGCTGGACATTTGTGTGATGCAGGAACAACCTGTGGGCTTTCTGCTGATGGCTCAGCTCTATTTTACATGTACTTTTTATCACTACATTTTATTGTTGTTCATAGTAACTCACTTATACATTCCCTTTCATTCCTTAATATTTTTCCAGATGAAAATCTGCCTGAAGCATTTTATGTACTGATAGATGTACTCCTCTCCTTTCTTTTGCTTTAAGTTTTTATTTCACTTTTTCCTAAGAAAACTAGACAAAACTGATAAGCTGGGGTATGTAAGGACAACAGAGATGCTAACATCTAGGGAGAGAAATGGGACTGTGGCTCAAGAAGAAAATGCAAGTTTGTACAAGCACCAAGCAAAGCTGCCTGGAATGTATGGAGAGTCCCTCCAAGATGTACCTGCTTAGTAAGTTACTTCCTCTGCTGTTAGGTTGCTTGCTTCTCTTTCCTGTGCATTTTTAAGCATTCTTCCAGATGTCTTCCTCATTTTTCCTCATGGCCTATCACGATACAAAGGTAACAAGGTGGAGGGTCTCCGAAGTGAACAGACAGATTTATGCTGCTTCACAGTTGTAATTTTTTTTTTTTATTGTGTTTTCCTCTTCTATCCAATTTTCAGCCTGTAGCTGCTGAGGAGTTCAGAGGAGCTGACAACTGTATGCTGAGTTAACAGAGGGGCAAGTGGTAAGATGAAAACACCCATTTTTCTACTTCCAAGTCTGGAAAGCACAGTGATAAACATGCACTGCTACTCACAGAACCCAGTTACAAATGAACTTTAAATCTCTTTGCTGTCTTACTTTTTCTAGAAGTCTTAAGGAAGCAGCAATGTGAGGCCTGGCCTATGCAGAGACACTTGGAAAAGTTATAGCCTGCTAATAGCCCATTAAACAGGTTAAATGAGCATAAATAAATGTAGGATTGTATGCTTCACAAGATTTAATTTTATGCTAGTTTCTGTACTCATCGATTTTCCCCTTTTCTTTCCTTGAAGAGCACCCATAAAGGGAAACTCTATAGGATCAACTTCTTCAAATCCTCATAAGGATGCATAAGGACAGTTAACTGCTGTAAGCCCCTACATTTTTAGCTTTAAGGGGAAGCAGGACTAGAATACCAATGTAAATGGGCATTATTCAGAGCTGCCTCTGGGCATAGCATCTCTCCCTCTCTGCAATGAGCTCCCTCATTAGCTGGCAGGAAGGAAGGGGTGAGGTTGGGAGGAGTGGGGCTGACAGACAGTGCTCTTTTGACTGGTGGGGATGTCGCCCATGGCCCCTTTGGGAGGCTGGTGAGGGCTGCTGCTGCCTCAGAGGCACTTGAACCTTGTGTTAGAGTTTTGCCTCATGCCCTCTGTGGACTGGTTGGCACTTCTGATAATTGTCAGTTAGTAAGAGCAGATAATGAGGAAGGAACACAAAAGATCCATTTTAGAAAGTAAATGTGGAGTTTTAGTCTTAAGGGAGGATTTGACTAATCACATATTTGTATGATTTTGAAATGGCTAGGCCTGTTGCAGGGTCAGAGATCATATACCCTATGGCATCACATGACTGACCAACATGGGCAAAAATTATTTTTAGTTTGGTTTTGTTGTTTCTTTGTTTGTTTGCTTGTTTTAAATAACTCAAGATTTTCCATGGACTGACAAATTATGGGTTTGTCTTGTAGCTCAGTAATGCAGATTAATGATTAGTGGTACCAGCTGACTTCAGTTTACCCTAAGCCTAATATATTTGAAATCTGATTTTCTTTTTGAGAAAGATAGGTTCTTAAATCCCATGGTGCCTTCTTAATATTAGAGCATATATTGCTTATTCTGAAATCATAGAATCATAGGCTTGTTTAGTTCATATAATTATGTGTTCATGGCCAATTCCTAGAGTTCCATAATCTTGTTTGGAAAGTGCACTGAGTTTGTTAATAGCAAACAGTATTTTTTATAGCTGGCCCTGCTCTGTAGCATTCCAAAGTCTGATATTTATGGGTAGAAGAGAGTTTGATGGTGTTCCAGTAGCAACTAGGACAACCTCTAGACATAAACCTTATTTCACAGACTGAGCTACGTGCATGTTATATTTTTGTGCTAACTTTGAAACCAGTAGATAATATATTTTAGGTAATGTGTCATTAAATGTAGTACCTTTTTGGATTAATAGTGTTATACATTCCTCATTTTTATGTTAGGGTTGCCCCATTGATCTTAAGTATGAAGTTAAGGTATACTAGGGCCAGATTGACTCTTGACATTGCAAGATACCTACAAAAGCCATGTAACAGCAGCTGAGGAGTTCCATGCAAGTTCTTCCATGCACTCCTCTTGTACAGTGAGAGTGAGGCCAGTACACAACTTCCTTCAGTGATTCATGGGTGTGGTAACTGCCCCATGGGACCACTGCAAGTTAAAGGAGCAGAGCAGGCTTGCTCCTCCACCATTGCCCACAGGGTCTGATTTCCCCTGTGTCTTCTAAAAATGGAGCTTTTTTTTTTTTTTGTGAAACCAGCTGGCCATAAACTGCAGCAAGGAAATAAAAGGGTGATAGGATGCATTTTTTGGTTGTTGGGTAGCTGCATTCCTTGCTGTGTTTCAGTGTGGCTAGGAGAAGTGTGTTAGTCAGAAGACTCGCGCTCAAGACATGGCACTGCCAACTGCATTCATCAGGGCTCTGAAGAGGCAGAGAAAGCTTCAGTCCAGAGGTATTAAACAACCTTCAGAGCCAGTGTCTAGTTAAAATTAATGAGCCAAAGTCATCAGCATGCTCTGGCTGTTTTGCACTGCCCCAGATATAGAAAGAAGGTGTAAAACTACTCTGATGGGTCAGACAAACACCATTTGAGATTGCTCTATATTTTTAAAGAACCACAAGAGGAGCTGGAAAACCCAGCCCAGGCTGTTCCTAATTCCCTCTCTAAGTGATGATGGTGTTTAATTTCTAATGTTACCAAACATATTGAAAAATGTAGTAAATGTAGGCAAATTAAGACGTCTAGATTGTTCTCTACCTTAGTCTGCTAATATTGATTAAACTTCATAAAGCATGTAATTATGTTTCTGAGCACAGCAGTAAAATACACTGACAAGTTTTCAAGTACTGATCAAAAACCATGCATTAGAGTGACAAGACTATTCTTGGTTTTTGAAATAATTTGGCCATACAATTACCTTCATCTCAATAAAGAGAAGAAAATATTACTTGCTGGATCCACAAAAGCATTTAGGAACCAGTGCTACATAAAAATCAATGGGAAATAAGTGTTTAAATGGCTTTATGGATTCAGCTGGTGTGTAAATGACAGAAGTCTGTACTGCTGGACTCCTCATTACAGGTGGACCATAACATTGATTGCAGAATCTGTAAAATACCAAGGGGGGAAAGGGGAAAACCTTCCCATGCAGAGATTTCTGGTTTCCACAGCACTAGGGTTATAACATCTCCTAAGAAATGTAGTTGGGTTTTCGAAACAATTTCTCCCGATTTTCAAAAAACGAATGTGTGCTTTCAGCAGTTAAACCTTCATCATCTGATTCTTCAGTTCGTTTGAGTGAGTATATAGAAAATACACACATCAATATGTCAAGCAATGGTTTCAGGCAAAAGTAGATGTTCTGGTCAATTGAAATCTTTTCTGAAGTTTTCACACTTTAGAAAGGATTCATCTTCTCTCCCTGAAGTGCCTCCAGCTCCCGTGGATTTCAGAATGGCTTTTAGATACATGACTCAGTTGTCTTTATTCTCCGTGGATATATACAGGTTGTCAACAATTTTATTAAAATGTTATTCAGATGAAAAGGAAGAAAAAAATCTCTTATTCTCTCTTCACCTTTTATTTCATGCCTAGGAATTAGAAAACTGTGCTTACTAGGTTAGGAAAGACCTCATTAAGTCAAGCCACTGAAATATCTACAATTTAACCTGTTATGGAAAAGGAGGACAAAATGCATTCACAAATAATGTAATAATCACATCAAAAAGAGGTTGTCAGATAAACTGTCACAAATAGCAGATAGTGAGCTCTAAGTTTTTTCTTAAACTCTCAAGTAAAGGACCTGTTTCTTCCCTCCTTAAGAATATTATAAATAAAAATAATTTTGAAAATTCATGGAATTACACCAATATGGGATAAGAAAACATCATACTAATAAAATGCACACTGCATCAGCTCAAACAAGAGATTCCAGATGGATTAGGAATAAAAGCATTTTTGAGCAGACCTCACCCAGATTGCAGGCACATTCCTGCCCCTGTACCCATAACATGCCCTGCTCTCTTCAGAAGCCCTTGCAGTGCACTGCTACTGTTCCAGATATGAGGGCAGCATCCAGCATTTGGTGAGACCATCAGAGCAGAAGCCAGAACAACTTCCTGCTGAGCAAACCTGAATAAAATTATCCAAAGGACTTTAGTAAAAATTAGTAAGCTTCACTAAAATTACACAACAGACTTTGGTAAAAATTAATTGCATAGTCTAGCCTAGAGCACAAAGAAAAGCAGTACCAAATGAACAGCAGCTGAGTTTGGCCCACATCGGAAAGAGCGGATTTTGACGCTAGTCAAAAAAAAAAAAAGAAAGGAAATGTATTTTATTACTGATTCAATCAGGAAATGAAAGCAGGTCTTTCTTTTAAGGCCGTTTGTTCAGTCATACTATTCTGAAATTTTCTTCTTTGTATTTCTGGGAATTACATGCAGTGCCAAAGTACCTTCTTGTTTAAACAATGTTTTGGATTGCCGAAGTGGTGAGGAATGTGTGCCACGTCACACGGTTTCTGTAATTCTGAATAAAGAAGCAGATGAGGCTGGCTTGACCACAGTAGAAACCTCAGTTATATTGAAGGTTCCTTGTGCTTGGTAGCACTATAATCAAAAGGTTCTGTATAATTCAACATCACTAGAATAATGGTTGATTTGAGAAAGTACAGGGATACAAATAGGAAACTGAAGAAATTAAATTCAGCAAGACTGTGTAAGACTTTAGTGGGATTATGGAAAACACAAAGCTATTCAGACAGCAGGCTGGGTTGCCTAGAAATGGGGTAATTGTTTAATGTAGTTTAAAAAAAAAAAGTAATTTGTGCTCCTGGGGCCTTTATTGTTAACAGCCTGGTTATCTCTTTATTTTTTACCTTTCTCAAAGTGCAGGTAAGCTCCACATAGTATAACCAACTCACATCACTCTGTAAAATAATATTGTTTTGTGCAGTAGATACCCACATTTCCATGAAAAGGGATTCATTTTTCAGAGAATTATGGCCTTTGGAGAGAGAAAAGGCCTATTAGGTCATAAAATCTGTTCCTCTGCCAGTACAGGATTTGTTGCATCTTCTATGTATATTCATTAGTGTTTTGTTCAAACTGTTTCTCAATAGAAGCAAGGGGACTTCCAGTACTGAACCAGGGAAACAAAAGTGTGGCTGAGCTGATCTCACCACGCAGTTGCCCCTTTTACCCTCGCTACCTTTACAAGGGTTATTATTAAATACACATTTTTCACTTTCAGAAATGTCTCTGTACTAGACAAATGTTTATCACTATTCCACATTAATTTAAATTAATAATCTCTTTCCAATAGCTTTTGTGTCTCATGTTTAGGCAGAATTGAGGTTACTGAAATTTAGGAAAAAAATTATTCCTTTCTGAATTTTTCCATGTCTCTGAATATGGTAACCAGGATGAAGGGGTTGACAGGTGAAGACTTTGAAGAAAAAGCCACGTACTATATATCAACATGATGTAATATTTCATGTGTTTGTGTCTTAACTGAATTTCAGACAAATCTGCATAATGGAAATTTATCTCCATTTTAGAAGAGGCTTCAACCTATGCTCTAAATCAAATGAGAAATTGCATATTATTAAAGTCAAGCCCAAATAAGGGCTCAAGGTCAAGCATATATTAAACTGGTTTTAAATATCCTTAATGAACTTGATAGTTCAACGAAAACAGCAAGATACGTACAATTTCTTATTCTCATTCATAAATGTTTTTCAGTATAAAAACCTACTCATTTCATCTAAATCCAAATTTCTTCTGTGGAAGTCAGCTGTGTGAATATAGAAAAATGTATTAAGAATATAATCATAAATCTTGTCCAAAAAATCACATAGAATTTTGCATAATTTCATAGTAGACACAAGTCTTACTTTCAGAAAGATGAACTCAACATTATTTGGGCTTTTTTGTAATTTTAAAAAAGGCTTTGTATGAATTCCCAAAGGTATTTTGGGGGTAATTTTATGTTTAGTCCTACACTTTTGGAGGATGATAAAATTAATATGGTCTCACTGATCTAGTGATAATCAAAATCCCTGTGTCCACATTGGCTACTCAAATCATCTTAGTGTTTTACAGAGGGATAAAAATGCTAAGATAATTTCTTTGGCTCCTCATTCACAGGAATAATTGCTTAGTTTTGTAAACTAATTTGGTGTGTGGTTTGGCTACTTTGCGTTGTTCAGTCCTGGTATTTTAGCACCTTTCTAAAAAAATAAACATGCATTAGGACAATCCCCTGCAAGCATGTTGAATTTTTTTTTTTTCTGGAGAAAGAAAACTAGAACCTACTGCCACCATTTGCCCCTCCACTTTGTCACTTGGCTTTGTGAAAAAAAACCCCAAACATTAGCAATGTCAGCCTGACTTTGCTGAGTAGAATATAAACATATTCAGCTATTGGAGAGTCCTTTTGGAGATGCTCATCTGTGGCCATCTAGAATGACAAGCAGGAAAGAGACCTCCTGTGCATGTGCATACCACACCTCAGGAGTCTGCATTAACTTTCAGCATGCTATTAAAAAAGTTGCAAGATTTATAAAGCAGAGGTGCTTCTGGGTGGTATCATATTGGCCAGTCACACTGGTGCTGTAATCAACAAAATTGCTCAGCCTGGAGCTCTTTCACTATAAACAAGAAGGTGGGACTGACAAGGTGTTTTCAAAATCCTCTGCTAGGAAACACATATTCCTGGTTATTGAAAAATCAGATCTGTCAAACTTTTGGCTTTCTGCGTGTCTGTATTCCCCCCAGGCTTCCAAGGGCACGTTTCCAGCCAAGATGATGAAGATTGAAGGTGGTTGATTGTCTTCACAGTAGATGGTGGATAGACACTCTGCTGAGGCCTGCCTGTCACATTGTTTTTATAGGTCCTGACAACAGCATAGTTGAGTTTATGAAACAGATGATTCATCCTATGTATAGCTTTTTATGTGTCTGAGATATATATACATATGTATTAAAAACATGGTGGGAACTGTTGTCGCAGAATATGCCTGCATAAAGAGAGACAGTAATTCTTCTTGGGAGGGGAGGACCCACAAAACCGAAGCGACACTCCGGCACTCTGAAATGCTGAAATGCCATTCTGATGAGATAAGCAGCATTTAAAATTTGTGCTCCACTGTATTTTGAACTGTATTGTTTCCTATGCATCTGTAACTTTATTAGCAGTGTAAGGGTTTGTCTGGGAGTAACATGCATTTGTTTGTACACTTTTTACGGAAGGAAACATGGTAAAAAGCCCTGATAGTCTGTTCTTTGGTTGAATGATGGCCATGCGGGATTTACAATTGAATTGTAAGTACTAGAGGACAGGAAGAACACAAGTGACAAATACAAGAGTCTCTCTGCCAGCAGGGAAGAAGAGCTGTAATGAGCAAAACTCCCGACTTGATCTAATTTAGAGCCAAGCAGAGCTTCAAGAATGTGTGGGAATTAATCTTTTTATTTATCCAGAATGAAGGAAGAGAATTAAGGGTAAGCGGAATAGCACTGAAATGGACAGATTTGTATTCCCTCCTGAAAAACATTGCATCTAAGTGCCTGACAGCTAAAGTTCATAAGTGCAACAGCAGATTTTTAAAAAACTGTACAGACTTTCTGTTTGTTCCTTTCAGATGGGGGATGGGAAGGAAGGGTCTGGATTTGGCCAATAATGTGATCATTGTTGAAAATCTACAGCAGTACAAGAAATGAATGGGGAATATAGTCTTAAGAAAAAGGAAAATAAAAAAGTAAAAAGAGAAGAAAAGAGTAATGAGTTTTCCTGACTCAGGCCCCAGCTAAGTGAAGTGTCTAATCAGAAAGCTAAGGATTTGCGGTGTTTGGCCTCTCAGCTTGAAGAGATGTGATCAGCATGCTAGCATGGTTGTGGTTTCTGCTCATCGTTTCCAAACAACCATATCAAAACTCCACTTGTCTGCTCAAGCAATTCAGTTTAAGCCTAAATAAAATTAAATATATGAATATCTCATAGAAATAATTCCATGTTGGGAATCTCATAATGTCACTACTGTTCTTTGGTATAAGCCAGGTCACATAGCTGGACTTAGCTGGCACATAAACTTATTCCTATGGTTGGTGGTTTTTACACTCACATGTATTTTTATGTCCCCTTATCCACAAGTTTCTTTCATCCTTCATTTTGGCAGCTTGCCAGTATAGTAGCCAGATCCCCTATTATATGCCAATTAATCCCTTCTTGATGAATTTGAGTCATTTGTCTTTTATTGTACACAGTACGGAAATACATCACAGCAAAAGGTAGTATAAATAGGGCAGGGGTTAGTCAAGTAGAAAGGCTTTTTTGTCCTCTACTAGATACATATTTATCATTTCAAATTAAAATAACCAACGTCCTGCTAGAGTAACCGTTTTCATTGTATTTGAAAAGCTTTTTAATAATTTTTACATCACAATGCTAACAGTGCAACATGCCACGTTTTAGTTTAGAAACGCAGAGCTGAGATGTAGAGTTACTATAGTGTGCAGTTCTTACGACTGAAAGTAGTTGTTTAGTAGAAGTATAACAGGCTGCAATCAATTTTAAAAGGCAATTGTCTCCAAGGGGGTTTCTGCATAGCTGTGGCCTCTGCCCAGAGACCAGCAGGTTTGCTCCTATTAGCCAAACATCAGGAGAATTGTGTGCTCCCACCAAGGCAGTGGCAAGTGTGTGGAGCAGTCAGAAAACATTTTAATTGGATACCCATAGTGGATTGTCAAATCTACCTCTAAAGCACCTACTTAAATCCAGCTGACTTTACTGAGGCTGCTCCTGTGAGGTAAACAGGGTGTTCGAGCACAGCTGAGCCGCAGACTTGACTTTGGCCTCCGTAGAGCACAGTCTCCCACCATGACTGAAGTGACAAACGGTTCACAGTGTCTGAAAGACAGAGATTTTGCCCTCTCTTTTCTTTCCTTCCTTCCTTTTATTCCCCTTCCTGCCCCTTCACTAGAGATTTACCCCCTACCCTCCATCTCATCAACTTCAATGCTTGGCTGACCCCTAGTTTGCTTTACAAACACAAAAAGTCCATATTCACTCTTTTCCCAGATTATATTCTCCCATTTTATTTAGTTGAGGTGCTTTGTGCTCCATCACCAAAGCCCGTACAAAATAAGTGGGGAGTGAGGAGCAAGAGGGGAGGAGAGTTTGGGGGAAAGGCAGAGTCTTCACCCTCAATGCAGCTGCTCTTACTTTATCAGGTTGAATTAGCCACTGTTTAAAAGAAAGAGACTTCTGAAGTTGCAACATAGTACCACCTCTTTAAACCCACTTGTGTTCATAAAGGCATTGGCTGAACTGATCTTGCTAAGTCCAGTTTTCAGTTATAAAACCCTGCAAAGGCATTTCATTGCATAATGTTATGATGCCTAGATGCTTCGCTCAGAAGTCAAAAGGAATTAAAGCTCTGTTACACAGCAAAACTATGTACCCAGTCAGAATACATAAACTGTTCAGACAGAAATGCCTGTATGTTTAAGAATGAGAAAGATTTAACTTTTAACCAACCTTAGAACACATCCTTGTATGTATCCTTTACTTGTTAAACTGATTTTATTTAGTTCTAAAAAGGGGCCTTGCATGCTAATTCAGATTAATCAGGTCTGACTGCACGTAATTAAAAATTAGTAAAACAAAGGCAGACCCTAAATCAATTCTTAAAGAACATCTTCCTTCAACTACAAAAGATTAGACTTTATGCATCAGTTGCTCTGAAAGGAAAAACAGTTATTATTGAAGAGCATGCTAACATTTTATCATTAAAAAATGAAGCACGTTTGGCTAACAAAATTAAATGATCCAGACAATAAAGCACATTTGCAGAGATCAAGAATGATAAAACCAACAGTAGAGTAAAATCCAATGCAAAAAATATTAAAGCCCATTACTGCAATGAGCTTTTGGCAAAGGACCTCTGTGCAATAGAGGTCATATAACATTTCAGTGTTTGCACTGGATATAACCCAGGGAACTAATTCCAAGCTTATAGAGGAAAAAATATTGGGGCTTTTTTGTGTGTTTCATAAACAACGCAACTTGAACCTTAAATTGGATTAAAATTACAAAATTTTCCTTAATTACCTAACTTTTTTTTAATCCATTAAATTTCATTAATTAATTGATTTTTAAAAATCCATTTTGAATTTATTTGAGAAGCTTTATTCACCTGGTTTTATTTTACTGCAGTTGGATACTACTATTACAGCAAAATATCAGAATTTCTAAAGCTTCTTTGCAATTTCTCTAGATTTGTTTTTACAAGAGAGAATATTTGTAATTCTTACCAAAAAAAAAAATTAACTTGCAATTCTCTGTAAAACAAAGAATTTTGTTACAGGGACAATGAAATGACCCAGACCAGACACACAATGGGTTCTCTCACAACTAAAGTCATGTTCTTGGTTATTTTATGTGAAAAGACAAAAGAAGGGTTAAAATTCAACTCTGCACCAACGAAAGAGGTCTCCTTCTGCCCTTTGCAAGTCCCATTGGTGTTTACTAAACATCTT
Organism: Atrichornis clamosus; assembly: GCA_013400975.1. Taxonomy (NCBI): domain Eukaryota; kingdom Metazoa; phylum Chordata; class Aves; order Passeriformes; family Menuridae; genus Atrichornis; species Atrichornis clamosus. The sequence goes on along the minus strand of WBMZ01007091.1, from coordinate 103,092 downwards.
TCTACACTTTCAGCCTGCTCTAGTATGCACATAAGTATTCCCTTGCTCCCACCATCTTCTTACACATATCAGGGCCGGAAATATGTCAGCCCTGGCAGGAGCTATTACAACCACAGTGAGGTTATGATCACAGTGGCAAGGGAAGTCCTCCTTTGGGACCTGAATGTAAACCACTGCGGACATTACAGCCCGTCCAGGATAATCCCCAGGAGTGACGAACCTGGACGTGTTCGCTTGCAGCAGTGCATCCTCAGCAAAGGAAGGACATCACTGGTGAAGGGTAGAGGACATGGGGCTCTTCTTCAGCAGCTGGCACTGGTTTGCCACACTTGGGAAGGATGCTGTCCGTCTATTCAGAGGGCCAACAGCCACAGAAAAACAAGTAGGGAAGAGAGGCAGTTACTAAATCATCCTTTGAGATCAACCACAAAGTGTAGGTTTTTCCCATAACAGGTATTAATTGGTAATAAAACACCAGAGTTTTCACAAAAAAATATAATTCCATACATTAAAATCAATCTTTTATGAGGGTGTCCAGTCTCCAAAAGTCTTATTTACTTCTTTGGGGTCAGCATTTTATGTTGAATGCTGTCTTGTCCAGGTTACCATCCAATTATTAATGGTCCCTGGAAGTGTTTGACTAACAAGGGATTTCAGAATACGACACCATTACAGTTGCACATATATTAAATATAGAGCTTAAATTTATCTCAGGACACATAAGACATCCTCTGGGAAAGCTGCACAATGCAACCATGTTTTCTATTTTCAGCAATAATTAAACTATAATATGAAGAGTTATTAGAATAAATGACAGTGTAAACCCCAAAAGCAAAATCTCTAACACCACAGTATGATGTTAGTCCTGTCTCATACCTCATTCTTTTCAGCTCTACTGCAAATGAAAATTAGAGTCAATGGAAATGAAAAAGATTTTTTTTATGCATGGAATAACATATAAACTCAGTGAAAAAATAAATACTGTTTACCTTTTTCTGTTTAAAAATGTAAATTCTTTCTGCTGCATGAATTTGTAAAGTAAAATTGCTCAGTACTTATCCATCTCTCATGCTTATCTTCTAAATAATCAGTGATAAAATCAGAATTTGAAAGTAATAGAGTATATAATAGGAAATTCCCTTTGTCACTTGCATTAACACTGTGCAATGAAGTACAAAATATAAAAATATAAACTAAGATTCTGACAATAGTCACTTGGAAGAGAAACTTATGGATTATATACCTTCTTTTAAATAATGCATCACACGTTTTTCTGAACCACTGCAGTTCCTTCTCAAGGTGGTGTAAAAGCTGAGCAACCTGAAGCATATTTATACAGATTAAGTGGTTTCTAATACTCCAAAGAGCACTTAATCTGCATGAATGTGCTTCGTGTTGCTATGTGCTTCTAAAGCCTGAATGAGGAGCCTAAGTGATTCTGAAAGTCTGCTGCACATTTGTATTTTGATAAGTCAAACAAACGCGAAAATGGAAGAAATATGTTAATTGGCCCTGGCAAGCAAGACAAGCAACTGGCAATCAGAGGCTTTCCAGCCTGAGCTTCTTATTCTCTAGCCATGTCCTTAAAACGTCTCAAATTATACTAATAATGCAAGTTATTATGCTAATATACACTCAAAAATGGGATAATGCTGGAAATGATGTATCCTTGATAAGAATGTTCCATAATCACCATGACTAATGTTTATTAAAATGCTGCCCTAGAAACTGAAGCAAAGGCCAGCTGGTTTACCTTAAGGGTTCTGCTGTGGCATTTTTCAAATATTCCGTGTTTATCGCTTTTTCTAGCAGACCATCTAAATGAGAAAACAGCCGTAAAACACTTGGCAAAAAAGCCTTCAGATTCTGACACCTTGGTCTGGCAGAGCCAGGAGATGGTTGCTCAATAGGTAGCCTACATATCTATAAGATATGCCAAAAATGAAATGCAGAGAGTGAATTTCAACATAAAACCAACTGATTTTTGTATCTGTTCCACACTTTATCCCATGTCAATTAAAATAAGAGGAAGAAATTACACCAGCAGAATTAGCACATGACCTATTGCTCTTGCTGACTAGTCTGGGGGGACAGATTCCGTTGTGTTTTGTTGCAGATGTCCTTCCTCAACCAGTGTTTGACTTGAGGGCACGGAAATGTCTTGTGGTGAGCAGAAGGAAGGCATTCTCCTACTCTCTTTGCTTGTGGGAAATGAAGAAACTTGCTGGTAGGTAGGTTTTGAAGGCACTGTGGCATATATGAAAACTGTTAGTCATGTAATCCATGCTGTTATGGAGGATAACTTTGAAAGGCTGTCAGAATGAGGTGTACTGTCAGCAAGCTGTACTGTTTAGGTTTCATACACAATACATACAAAGCATCAGCATTTTTTTTGTTGTTTTACTCTATGCAAAGTAAGAGTGTGTGGGATCTTGTAGAACATGTAACAAATATTCAGTACAAACCACTTTTCCAGCAAGTGGGTCCCAGAGCTGTATAAATATCTCCAGAAAGCAGTGCCCAAGGCTTCAAGAGTATGTGAAATGAAAAGGATACATCTGTCAGCTGGTGTGTAGCACAGGAGGCAAACTGCTGAGTGAATTGGCAAGGGAGAACAGAAGATGATAATGAAGACAGTGCTAAAGTCACTGGAAGAGACAGAAGGTAACTTTTGCTGGTCTTTGGTTCAGCATGGTTCAGAGCGCTGGATCATCTGGAATAGTTCATTGCTTCCTAAGGCATAAAGGTACTTTCCTCACAGAGTACTCATCCCAGATATCTTCTACTGACACCTGTCCTGAGAGACAGAAACAGTTTTTCAAGCTAATAAACAATTCAAAAAGTGCTTGCCACAGAAGAGCAAGGAGCATTTGGGGTTCATAAAGGAGTACAGTAATAGCTGTAGGGAGAAAGAAAAAGTGAAGGAAAGATGATGTATGGCTCAGAGTTGCCATTCTATTTCTTGTTTATGTTTTCTGTAAGTTTATTTACCGTAATTCTAAAACACCATTCTAAGCTGACCCCAGCCTCAGGGGGAAAGAGAGGTCTGCCATAATATCTTTGGAAGGGAAAGATACAAGTCAAGAACAATACAAGCCTATAAATGGATGCTTCAACTCAAACAGGCTACAATACTAAATTAATTACACAAATATATTGTGTAGAATGTGCCCTAATTCCAACTTTTCAGACACTGCTATATTGAACTAGCCCTTTGTATGAGAGGAACAGGATGATTTCTACCTTGACACCTTAAAAAGTCAGAGGTAATAAAATCAGTGCAATGTGCAAAGTATGACACACACCAAACTGCTCCTTCCTCACATTTGTCACTTTAATGAAGACATAAAACTTGGGCATGCAGTGGGGATGGAGGAATCAGTGGTGTTTGAAGTTTTTTTTAAATACTTGGGTGGAAGTGTGGCAATTTTGGCACGAAGATGGAAGGGTTTATGGGTGGAGCAGAACAGACCAGTCTCCACCCTTTGTGGGTGCTCAGGAGCTGGATGCTATTATCCCGTTCAGAGGTGTAAAAGTTTTCCCTGCCATCATTAATACCCTCTTACTTTTGTTGCTTGAAGATTTTAACAGGCCTCTGAGATGTCCCAGAAATGTAAATCTGCAGTACAGCTAATTCCCAGTAAAACTTTTGGCTTTTGAAAAAGCAAGCCTGAAAGGTCCAGTGCCATAAGACTGCATTTTATTTGCATGCTGTAGGATGGTTTCTTCTGCATTTCACCACACACAGGTTCCAAAGGAAATCAGGCCATACAGTGAGCCATTTGCCTGTGTGTTCAGTTTACCATCTTTGCCCCTAACAGGTGTGGATATTGCAGCAGGAATGGACTAACAGGATTTTTGTTACTCAGTAGTTTGCCTGCTGTGAAAGGGCACCCACCCTCACTGCCAGTCTCCATCCCTCCATCCTCCAGACAGCTGAAGTGCTAAGTGCAGCATATTGCCTGATGCTTGTCCATCTCTGCTATGCCACTGATAGGTTACTTTTTGAGCTGGTCTTTTCAGACAGCTGTTTTCAGCTGCCCCATTATGCCTGTCATTCCTCCCTTCAAAACCTACAGGACCATCGCTTCATCTTCACTAACACAAGCTCTGGGCCTGCCACCCTGCTTGCCAGGGATGCAAAACACGTGATTCTCCTTCCAGTGGGCTGTCAGGGCCAAGGGATCCTACCAGGCCCCGGCACATTCTTGAACTTTCTTTTTGGGTGCTTTAGATCAGCAGTGGATACAAGGAGCAGAAGGTCATTGTATAGGAGCGCAGGATTTCATTGTCACTTCTCTTTGAGTGCACCTCTCTTGACACTGGGAAGAAATCATAGCACAAAAGGCATTCAAAACAAGAGCGGTAACCTTTTCCAAGTTCACCAGTATTTTTATATCACAGTTTTGCATATCCGAATTTCCCCAAATTCCCTTTTCTTCTCTCTCTACCTTCCCTTTCTGGCTGAAGCTCTGTCAAGTTTATGAATCCAACATAAGCAGGAATAGCAACGCAATAACCCAACCAAGACAAAGTAGTCATAAATTATTACAGGCAGCTCCAAATTCAATCTGTTGTTGTCCTGGTGACTGACTGGGAAGCACCAATAATTTTTTTGTTTCTTTTCAGGCTGCAAGATGTCATCCACAATTGTCTGTCTTCCCTCTCCCCCTTCCCCATTTTTCCTTTTCTAGCCCTTGATGTTTCCCCTTCTTTCAACCTGTTTTCTATGATATAGCTTTGGAGTTAAGCAATCCTTCAAGAGTGCTATCTGCTACTGTTTCTTTTTCTTCATGGTTTCATTATTTTTTAAGAAAAGCTCAGAGGCACTGGACCCTGAGTCCTATGAAAAGTTCCTTGCTCCCTGCAGTTCTTGCATTCCCTTCTTGCACGCTGTCATGCAGCCCTGTGTGACGTTAATTCAGTCCAGGAGCCAGTATGCCACTTTGTCACCCTGCTGCTTTGTGCTCCTTTGACTCCTTTCTGCCAGGCACACCAGTATTTCTACAGCCGATCTCTGACTCGGAGCAAACAAATAATGAAGCTGACCTCATCTCAGAAAATAAAGCAGTCTTTTACCTGGACACATGGTACCAAGAGGCTCAGGACTCCATTTCACCTTGGCACTGTTCTTAGCTTTCTTTTTTATTGTCACAGATTCTGTGCAAAGAAAACTTCTAATGTATAATTTTTTTTTAATCCGAAGTTATTATTTTTGTGACTTTTGTTTTCTACTAAGGAATTTTTTAATGTGTTCATGTTGCCTGTAGAACACATAGAAGTGAGGTAGTTTGTACATTGTTTAGTTGTAAGAGCAATTATTGACATTAATATATATCACATATTTACTTAAACTACACCAGTATTCTGTCCTCCATCAAGAGGGAGTATAGAAATTTGTCTAGACAAAGCATATATCAAGTATGAAAAATTGCAGATAAAGTGTGCACATTTGGTGCCACAATAGGTTAGAGTAAGGTGTTTATACAAGCAAAAAGAGATATGTAATTCCTACCAACCTACCTAGCTGCCTTTTCGTCTTTCAAAAATTTCCTCTTTCAAAGGTGAAAGCACTATCCAAGAGTATTAACACACATTGCATTTAGGAGTTAGCTGGCATTGTGGTGTAGCACGTTATTTCTAAAATTTGACACTAAGAAGGCACACTGTTCTTCATAAAACGGGGCTGAGAGGGGGAGATGTTGGTTTCATATTGTTCATTGCAATAGGATCTCGGTGCCATGTGTTAGAACTAAAAAAAAAAGAAAAAGGAACTCTAGTGTTCCTTTTACTAGCCACAGATTGTAACAGATATGGGTTGTTATATAGGTGTCTTTTATCTGGTTTCTCTATAATTTCCTAAACAGGAATACAGGAGTAAATTTCTTGTTAGTTTGCAGTAGGGATTTTAAAATTTCTAATTCTAATAAATACTTACACTGTTATAGATGACACCATGATTATTCACATTAAACAAAGAGAAATTTTGCAAATGGCTGGAATTCAGTTCAGCAGAGTAAATACTTGTAATAGAGCTATATATGGAACAATTTTTTTCTTCAAAATTTTACTGAAATATGTGCTTGCCTGAACACGCATCAAATTTACATCTAAGACCAGAGAAGGACCTGAGAAAATTATGCCAGTCATATTCTTGGCAGCCATCAATATAGTAATGCTGTCAAATATGGTATAAATTTCCTCTTAACACATCGTGCATTCTGCTTCTCTTGCCTCACCCACAGCCACACAAACAGAAGTAAGTGGAGACTGGTTTACAGCTTGGTCACCAGACAGGACCAACAAGTGGCCTTTAAACACCCAAACACATTGAGTGTGTCAGAGGCCACATCAAACAGCCCACAACAGAAGGGTAACTACCACTGGGAAGAAACAAATGCAGGAGGGGACTCCTTTACCTGGGATAATACACCAAGGTGTCATAGCACAGCAGGAATAATCCCATGGCCTTGGTGACTGTAGTGTGAAACACATCTGTGAGCAGAGGATTCAAAAAGAGGCTGGCAAAATGACAAAGAAGGGAAAAAAGCCAAGGAGCAGCATCCAAGAAAAGGAAAGATGGAAAAAAACTAGGTGGATAATCAAGAAGACTTTTGCTGTCATGATGTCAACAATTAATGGCACCCTCAGGTAATAGCTGTTTACTCAGCAGCAGTGAGGTTTAGGATGGTTTTGAGAGTTTCCACCTACCTTCCTTTCCTACTGCTATTTTTTCCCCACCATACCCTCACTTCTCAAGACACTGTTGCTTCTTGCAACTTGGATAGAAGAATTGCTCCCACCTGAAACTGAACCAGGATAAATAAAAGTGAAAAGAAGGGCTGTTGTGGAAGGAAGTTAATTAAGAGGTAAGGATTGCTCAGGACAGCGCTATTGGAATGTGAATTTTGCCATTCTGTCTTGTGTGCCTTCACAGTTACACCTCCTTCCAATAGCTCTGTGCTCTCCTCTAATTCCTTGCAAAGCTGAAATAGAAGGGTATAATCAAATTACCCTCCCCTCCTGCCTGCCCGGGACCCCTGTGCCCTCGGATGAAGGCAGATTGGGCTCCTCAGGGAGCCCAGAGAGACAGACACCCACCACTCAGGCATCTGAGACTGGTTGCTTCCCCTCAGTCAGAAATCTGATTCGAAAGGACAAGCTAGAAAAGTCAATGGAGTAGGCTGACATTCCCCCCTGCGCAGACACGCTGCTTCAAAAGCAGAGATGAAAGACAGCCTCACCTTCCTGCTCCCCTCCCCAGGGCCACCTAACCGAGGGGGCGGTTGTTAATATTCTCTTTGGGAAATGGGATGCTTAAAAACACATATTAAAAATGAAATGGCCTGAATCGCATTTTGGAAAGTGCCCTCTACAGCTGATATGGATTGGTGTGCATCGAAAGCACTTTCACATAGAATGCAGTAGTGCTTCCTGGTCTTGGGATTGCAGGCGGGCCAGATGCCATAACTGAATGCTAACAAAAAGAGATGCTGGAAGTCAAAAAGTAAGCAGAGTTGTTCCAGAGAAATAACATGTTGTGAAAGACCACAGAAGCCATAAAGTTCACCACTGTCGCCCAGCACACGTCATGGTTTAACCCCAGCTGGCAACTAAAAGGACCACACACTCCCACCTCATCTCCTGGTGGGGAGAATAATTGGAAAAGGAAAGGCAAACTTCACAGGTTGTGATAGGAACAGTTTAATAATTGAAACAAAATAAAATATAACAGCAGCAATAATAATAATAATATTAGTAATATACAAACATTACTCTTAATGGTAATAGTTATTAAAAAGAGAGAGAGAGAGAGAGAGAAACAAAACCCAAGAGAGACAAGTGATACACAATATAATTGCTCACCACCTGCTGAGCGATGTCCAGCCCATCCCTGAACAGCAATTGGTCCATCCCAGACAGCTCCCCAATTTATATACTGGGTATGGCATTCTATGGTGTGGCATATACCTTTGGCCAGTTCAGGTCAGCTATCCTGGCCATGTTCCCTCACATCTTCTTGTGCACCTGCTTTCTGGCAGAGCATGGGAAAATGAAAAGTCCTTCACCTAGAGTAAGCACTGTTTAGCAACTAGTGAAAAATCAGTGTGTAATCAACTCTATTCTCATACAAAACCCAAAACACAGCACTGTACCAGCTACTAGGAAGAAAATCAACTCTATCCCAGCCGAAATGAAACCAGGACAGCCCATCACAGCTAGAGATGTGCTGCATTACCCAGTACCAAGTTGGTGTTACACAAAGTTCACCAAAGCCCCAGTTCAAGCATCTCCACTCCTTGTTGGTCTCCAGTTCTCTGTTTATATATGACTGTGATCTTCTCCAAAAATCCAGGCTGGATGCAGTCTTTCTGAGATGTACTCAGACAAACTCTGTGGATGTCCACTCTGTATCACAGGAGCTGTCCTGGGCCCTGACCTGGTGTGTAGGACAGCTACAGGACAAGCTCTCTGTAGGTCACGCTTCCAGATAGTCCTGCAGGGCCGGTGGTAATGTAGAACGGCAATTCTGTTCAACACAAAAATTTTGTCCAGGAATTTAACAGTAATAGATTTACTCCCTGTAATAAGTATTCTTGCTATGCACTGATTAGTTCTGATATGTGCACACATATATACTTATGTGCACATGTGTATGCAAATATACATTTATATATATTTTATATTATAACAATTGCTTATATATAATGTCTTTTCTAGACAGATGGTTGCACAGGAAAATACAGCAAGTTTTTTGGATAAGTACTAGACCTGTCAGTTGACACAAAACAATATTTTTTATAATATATTTATGTCAGGTTACTATAGGTTTGAATCACAAACAAAAGCTCACATCCACCTGTTTGAACATAGCCTATCAGGGAATGATTTAATACTACTTAATAAAAGGATCACTCATTTTTTGTTGTGCTCCCACCTTATTTGCAAGTTAATGCACAAGGCAGACCTTAGGCAGCCTTAATTTAGTTTGGTCTCTTAGCTCTCGATTCCCTCATCTGTACACTGCCATTCAGCACAGCAGGGGTGTCAGGTTCTCAGACCAGAACAACTCTGCTCCCTCTAATTATTGAGTGAACTTTGTCTATGGCTTTCACTGAGGGAATGGAGCCCACAGTGAGCAGTGATCAGGTCTGAGGTATAATGAAGGTCATTCTCATCAAGACATTTATTTCTTTAAATTGATAAGGTAGAAGAACATCTATCCTGAGCTGTAAAGACACTTAAGTTGTATAAGCTACAGGCAAACCACAGATAAAACTGTATCACATGAAGAAACTCTGAGAAGTTCTGAAATGGAAAATAAAGAAATCTGCATCATCTGCACTGCACGTTATCCATAAGACTCTCCAAAGTCTCATTTTACCACTAGTGTATCCCTGCTGAGGTGATTGGCATTCAGCCTGTGGAGTGGGATAGCTGCTTAGAGTTTCCCAGGTTTTCCAGGTACAAACATAGATAAGCAATCAGAGAAGTTCGAAAGACAAATACAGGATAAAAAGAAAACCTTTGTGAATCACATTCATTCCAGCTTAGTCAGGTGGGGAAGCTAAATCAGCTGCACGAAACGTGGCTGCATTTGTTGTCTAGACGATGTTAAGCTGGCTGAAAAGTAGATCCTTTCTTCTTTCAGAGAAGGGATGTGTTTGTGGAAGATACCGCTGAGATAACCCAGAGGGATGAATTCTCCCGTTTGTGCACAGCGCAGGGAGCACACAGGGAGTAAGTGGAATTATTGAGACTCCCATGCTACAAGGGGCCTCTACAGTCATAAACTCGAAGCTATGGACTGTTAATCACAAAATCTAACAGGAACATGAGGGTAGGGAAATTAGATTGGTTTTTAAACACTGGCAGAGAAATTACAGAGAATGTTATGTTTCAAAAAGTTAAGATCAAGTAGCAGGTGCATGGTTAGTGGTGTTAGGGACAGATTCAACTTTAACTTTCAAAAGCCTTCAGAAAGCATCAAAACACAATGCCAGTTAGGCCTGCAAATCCAAGCACTGCTTTGGGGGCTATTGCAAGTGATACCAAGGTGATTTTGCGTTAAGTCAATATGCTTTAGCAGACTCCTCTAATCAAAACAAACAAACAAGCCAACCAACTAGCCACTAAAAATCTCTGCAAGTAAAATGTCATTCCAAGAAGGTCTAAAAGGTCTTTGTCGATGAAGTTTTCTTTAAAAATATTAAAGACATAACATGCCTCTAAGATCTGAATGGGGCACATGGCCATGAAGTTGATACTGTCTTCTTTTTGTTTTGGTTTTTCAGAGCACTACTTAATTATTCTTTCCTCTTACACAGAATAAATGAGGACAAGAAAGACCTTAGTATGTGCTAAGTAATTGTAAAATAGACAAGGAAAACATGGCACATAATTTCTTTCAGTTCTTGAAGGCTCCTAAATAAAGTGCACCTTTGACAGTGAAGGATTCATGGTAACACTGAAAGACCTTTTTGAAGAACCCAGCCTTCTTCCAGAGAGGGTATCTCATGGTATGTTTTCATCCCTGCATCTTTGATTTAATTAGGTATTTCTCAGAGCACGCTGAATCTCCAACTTTTACTCTAGTATTCAAATATGAAGCTACCAAACCTTACAATAACTTTTAAATTCTGCCTTTTTCTCTTTTCTTTTCATTTATTTTTTGTATTACAAGGGGATTTAAAGCCAAATTTGGGGTTGAGTTTGGGGTTGGTTTTTTTTAGCTGCCTGCCTGCTTGATTCCTAACCACAATCCTGGTTACATGAACTTAGGACAAGCTGACCTTCATGTCAGGATGATTTCATAATTGTACCATATACCAATCCTCCAGACAACCCACCCTGGTTATGTTATGTAAGCTGGGAATAGTTCTCCTATGTGTCCCCTAGGCCCCTCCTCACATACAGAACCTTCTGCTCAACACAAGCACATCCAAAATTTCCTTCAAAATAAAGCACAATTTCAAACTCTTTTTTTTTGCCTAGGATTTTGAGATAATTCTTGTCCTCTATTGCTCAGAAAGTTCTGAAGATTCCTTGCTTTACAGATATAAATATAGGTTGGGGGGAGTTCTTTTTTTTTTTTTTACAAAGCTTTTCTATTTTGTTTCCTTCTAGTGTCTCTGTTAACTATTTAGGATATTCCTTTGTAGCCTTTTTGAAATGTGACAAGCATTGTTCTATCTTCACGGTTCAGAACTAAAAGTAAAATTTCAGTACTCTATTTTGCCTCACATCTGTCACTCATAGAATGTAATGTAGCTGAGATGAAAAAAAATGCGACACTCTTGAAAAACTCTGAACATCCTGCAGTGCTACTAATTTCAAGGGAACTGTAGCCTATTAACAGCTCTGAAGCCTGACTTTCCCATCCCGACTAGTCTTGTTCATGCAGTCTTTTGCTCCTTTGCAAAGCACGTGGTGAATGCCACCACAGCGGCACACACGGAGTAACATCTGCTTCAGTTAGAGTGGGTTGAAAACTGTCCCTTTGAATTTGATTAGCAAAATTCTGCTTGTAATGTCCTTCTTGTGTAAATTTCAATTGCTGCTTCCTGAAGTCTTTACGGTATGTAAAGAAGGGAGGACTTTGCTCAGGTTTGTGAAATGGACAATTGAACTATTATTTCTTCATAATGCTGTTTAGTGACCATGCCAAGGCAACAAAAAAAAAAATCTTTAAATCAATTTAAAACCCAAACTATTCTATTGGTATCAGTGTTGAAACACTAAATATTTTTATATAATTTCATGTAGGTCTTGTTTCTACTGCATTTGAAGGTTCATAACTAACCCTTCACATGGTTTAAATGCACATTTCTTTTAGTTCTAAAAAGACTTTGCTACATTGTACTAACTGAAGTTCTGGTAATTTAAATATATAGCATTAAAAAGGAAATGCATATCTTTCATGTTCTTCTTTTCTGCACTATCAACACTTCCTATTAAATAGCCACAGTCTTCTTTCTACTACAAAAGATGCACACATCAAAAACAACCAACTCAGTGAAGAGTTTTATTGGCCATAGTATATTTACACATTTGGACAAAAAGGAACTTATTAATATAAGATCATTCCACACTGGAAAAAATGAGACTTGAAGCTATCTAGTTTTTCAGGAGCAATAATGGGAGTGTTAGAGTCAAGACAGTGTAAGTAACTGTTGTCCTTTGACCAGGCTTTGAACTTATGCCTGCTCTACGTTCTTCCACCTTGGCTACTACCAGTGGAACAAGATAAAAGAATATCTTTTCAAATAAAAATGAATGTTTGCAAAATGTATCATTGGATTCGAATACTTAGTAAAACTTCTGACCTTCAGTCCTGCTGAATTCAAAACACAAAGGCAGCTTTGAAATGCTGCAAATTGGGCCCAGCTGACATTTAAACATCAATTCTGAATGTGTCCACACCAAAATATCGATGCATCAGAAGAGGGGCTATTGATTTTTTTTCAACATGTTTCAGCCATCTGCTTTCCTTCACTCAGTTTCACTTCTGTCAGTTCTTACAATGAATAGACTTTGGTTGGGGATTCACACGCAAACAAACCTCTTGTTTAAAATAAAAATGTACCAAATAACCGTGTTTTCTTTAAATCAGTGCCCAGACCTTGTACCACCACACTGTTAGCCCTGCTCACCCAGCCCCTGCTAACAGGAATGTTCTATAAAACAGATGTTGCCTCTGAAAATGTTGCATGGAAAACCCTTGCCCTAAAAGGCAGATAGAGTCCAACCCATAAATTGCTGGGATCCTGGGATTCCTATTTTTGTGTTTTCAGGCTACTTGGAGTAATATCAATGCATGGTTCAGCCTGGGCTTTTGTCCTCAGAACTCCCCAAGCCATCATTTTGGACAGACCACTTTTCTTCACTCCTCTGCCAAGTCAAGCAGGATACCTTAAAGCATCTTGGCTCATGCTCATCTGCAGTCATAAGGGAAAAGAAAACTCTCCTGGACAGAAATATCCAAAAGTTTCATGAAAATGTCCTTTTTGCCCTCCATCAGGTGTTCACTCTCTCCCCTCTCTCTCTTCAGATCTTGACCTCTCTGTCCCACGACAAAGGATTTCAACTCTGAGGACAGAGGCTGCCAAAAACAAACTCAGGATTCATCTTGAATGATCTCTGAATTAGGCAAAAGCTCAGGACCAAGTCAAATCCAAGTTCGCATGATTGGCTGTATTTTTGTCTCATTCCCTCCTCCTGCATAATTCTTTCTACAGTTTTAAAGCATTCTGGGAGGATCTCTGGAAAGGAAAGCTGAAAAGCAGGAGGGCAGTAAGACAGGCACCTTATATTGTAGGTCTGAAGAAGACAATGAAAGCAGGGACATACTGGGGGAGGAGCTGTGCACTATATTGAGGTACTGTTATCATTCTTCCAGCACCAGCAGGTGGGGTGCTGCAAAGGAATATTTATTTGTTCAGGCGTTTCTGAAATACATTTTGGTTTTTGGAGCTAAATTAAGCCTTTATTTGTTGTTTGGTCTTGGGGCTTTTGGGTAGGGGTTTTTTATTGTTGTTGGTTTTGGCTTTTTTTGAGGGAGGATTTATAATTTAATCTGGCTTCTTTATCTCTAACTGCTGGCAACCTGGCTGGCCATATGGCATTGGAGAACAGCTCTGTTTGGCTCTCATTGTGTCCTATCACTTTGCATTCAGATATACCCAGGTGTTCTGAAAAGGTGGAGGCAGATCATTGTCCCTATTTTATGAATGAGGAAACTGAGAAAGAGATCACAGGGTTTGCCTGGTCCTGCTTGGGACACAGTTCCTAGAATAGAGCAGCCGGCCCCTTGGCACACTCCTTGCTAGAACAGTGCTGTTGCCTGGGATGGCAGGATGAATGGCACAGGTGTGGGGGAGCTAAAGGTAGGCACAAGCTGTTCAGTTTAGATTATCATCAGGTTTTAAGTGCACCCTCCACTTTGCATTTGAAAAACTAACTGATTGTGCTATTATGTTTCTCCTCACTTCCACATGCAGCCAGCTGCATTTCTGCTCACACCAGAGAACAAGGGACACAGTCTCCCCAAATCCTAAATGTTGGTACTTGTCACATAAAGCAAAAATACACTGACCAATTTTTTGGTACGCCTTTTTGTTTAACTCCTTTAATTGAAACAAGTAACACAAAAAAAAAAGTGGACAGAAACTTTCATATGGATTAAATTAGGTAGGTAAACAAGAGAAAGAAAAAGTGAAGCTTACTTTTAAATCTTTGAGACCTGGATCTAAAGAGACATTTGAAGCCAATTGAGAGCCTGTTGAGTAGGCTTCACTCCCTGATCTCTCTCTCCATTTGTAATGCATTGTCCTAAGTCACTTCATCTGAAAAATGATTCAAAGAATAAACACCTTCCTAACTTTTGCTGTTATGGTCCAGTATATTTAGTCAAAGAAATTGGGTCAGTGTACTTTTTATTTTCTTTCCATTCTACTAACTCAACAGGATACTGGCCACATTCCAAGCATGCTGTGTCCCATTCCAGATTTCATAGACACTGAAGAAAACAACACCAATGTAAAAATGGACTGCGGATGGCTCAGCTGACACAGCCACAGGCAGGAAATGGCTGGTTGTTGCAGCACATTATCCACAAAGCAAGACAGACTGTAGGTTCTGTTATTTTACATTTCATCCTGCCAACCATGTCTATTGGTTGTCGCAATCAGAGCTGCTGCTGCTGCTGCAGGGTAGTAAGCAAAAAATAAAATAACAAAGATGGAACAGCAGAAGCTTCTGCTGGTGCTCTGAATATACACAGAAGAGCAGTGTAGGTATAACCTGTTACTGCCTTGATTAACTAATTGGTCTCTGACACTTAAGTCATTGTTCCTTATGAGAAGACTGGGTTCCAGTGATTAAAACTGGTCATTTGGAGATGAGAAAGTTTCGTGAAATAAAGTAGCTTGTGAAAGGGTCATCCTGAAATGTCATTTTGGTGTACAGTGGAGAGGCAAAGGGGCTATAATTATATGCGTGTGTATATAGATATAGATATGGATATAGATGCATGAAAATATAAGTATGCATGCACATTATGTATGTATATTCATATATATATGTAGGACTAAAAGCCCCTGAAATCTAAAAGCATTTTCCAAACATTATCTTCTCTCTTTAGTCATTTTAATATGATTATATAACTAAGCACATTCACTATAGAGGAGGAAGCATTGTACACCTACTCTTGGCATAATGATAATATACAGGAGGCTGTTAAAAAAATTTAACAACTAATTAGCTTCACAATATCACTCCTGAATAAAAACAAAGGTGTCTTTTCATTTCTAATCCCTTAGAATAATTTCTGTATGAAGGGAACAGCTATTTGAAAGATTCCTTTGTTTCTCTATTGTTGGGATTTTTTAGAACTTGTTTCTTCAGTGGTTTTTTGTTTTTTTTTTTTTTGCCAGCCTGGATAAAGAAGATAGAGAAGTTTATAGAGTGTATGTGAGTGTATGTTTGTATATTTTCACATATAAGCGGGAGAGAGGGGTAGATAAAAACAATGGGAATATTTTAAACAGATTGGAATTTTAATCAAGAAAGATTCAAAGAAGTTTAGATGCTGCACAGAGCCCCATAAGATTCAGCTGTTCAGATTGCCACAGCATCCTCCCTCCAGTGCTCCCATTTAAACCATGAAGAGAGCACCCAGTAGGGATGGGACAATAGCGATACTCAGGTTATGCAAAATGTTACATATCGAGACACAGGCTGTAACCTTCAGTAGAATCATAGTGTCTCCAGCTATTGCTTGAATTAGTTGAATGACTAATCTGCCCTCAGTGTGTGCCCTACGTGTGGAGCAACTTCGCGTTCAGTGGAGCAGCAAACAAGCCAGGGATTTTCCTGGCACTTCTATCAAAAGGTAAGTAACGCCATTATTCGGGTAAAACGGAGGCACTGAGAAATCCCCAAGTAAATCACTGGCACAGCTGGGAATAAAAGCTGGACTCCCCAATTCCCAGGCTTGTGCATTAACCAGTAGAAAACTCATCTCCTTTCAGTCAGTGGGGAAAAACAGCTGAATTCCCATGGGGGAGCTGGGAATTACTCAGTCTAATCCTACAATTAAAAGCCAATACTTTTACTGAGATAAATCCTATTGTAATATACTCAATCTGCAAAAACGAAGTCATGATGAAATAAGGAAGCCAAACCAGCCTGGTCCATTGTTACTGGAGGAAGATTGCTAATAGTCTATTCACACTTATCAGACGGGTGTCAGACAGCAGCCATGTCCTCGGAAAGCTTGTTAGGGACCATCTCACAATCACTGACAGAGAGACACCACCAGTCTCCCACAAGAGAAGCACTACCTTAGCAGAGGTGAAATGAACTTAAAATAATTGTAGGCTATAGCCTGTGAATTCTGCCAGAAAATACATAAAAGCGTTTTGGGATTCATTTCCCTGATTCATGTGTATTCTTCTTCTTCTGGAGAAACAAATATTCTGTGTAACCAAACGTATCCAAAATGAACTGCCTGAAGCCAGGATGCTGCTGGCAGAATTTGGAACACAACCCTAATCCTGGCACTCTCTCATCAGTGAAGAATTGCAATCAGGGCCTTGTAGCAGCAATCAAACAGAAGTGATTGTCATGAGAACACAGCACATGGAAAAGTAGGAGAAAATTGGATGGGACTTAGGACAAGTAAGAGATAAAGAGGTGTTATTGAATAAAACCAGTAGCAAGAATTCCTGACCTATTTATGACAATTTGATTATGAAGGTGAGAGGTAAAAGTAGGGAAATGATAGCTAGCAACTGATTATGGGAGGGTAAGTGTTGACACTGCGTGACTCTGCAATGGAACTCTCGGTGAAACTTTTCTCTGTTTTTAAAAACAGCAGTTTTCCCCAGGTTGGTTTGGGGGGTTTTTTTCTGTTCAGTTTCTTGTTTTGGTTTGGTTTTTTTTCTCTTTTTCCGCTTGGACCTGTCAAAAGAGTGATTCTGCTACCTTATAAAAGCCCTGACATTTGGAAGCAAACCCAGGCACTGAGACAGACAGGTTCAGTGCTTTTAGCTCATCACCCTCAGCATAAAGGTCAGAGCCGGCAGCATCACCCACGTAGAGAAGGTGATGCACAAGGTCCGGGCGACTCAGCCACCTGGCTCAGAGCTTGCATGCAGCTGAACTGTCATTCACCCCTCGTCAGTGCTCACTCCACAAGTCCCATGTCGAGGTCAATTAAAGGGCACAGCGGGAAGTAACACTCACCAAGTCAAGGGCTGCACAATGACTAACTTGGAAATTAATCAAGGTCTGAGGTTTTCCTGAGTTGCCGGTCATTTTAGCCTGATGCAGACAGTAATTCTTTGGAAAGAAAAGAAGGAGCTGGTAAGTCTGCCCACGCCAGAGAGTTTGCAAGCAGTGTCACTTGGGTTCTGCACCAGCATCATCAGAGAGCTTTCCCCACTCACTTTTATAGAAACCAAACATTGTGCAACTGTATCCAGGAAAAACCAAGCTGCTTAACTCAAGAAGCCATGAGTAAAAATTCAAGTTGCAAATTAACCCAGTGCCTAATATTACAAGCTGAAATCAGTTATCTGCACAGAAATCAGGGCAGTCTTTCACAAGTGTGACCTGAATTTTATTTCTTAGCTTCAAAATGCCATAAAACACTTCCCTTCCAAAGAGAGTACATACTTTAAAAATCACACTTAATTTTGCATTTTCACAAAATCAAAAAAGGAATTACTAAGGTTCAACATGTTCAAAAGAAGTAACTCTTCACAGTCTGTCAATTATAGCTATAACAAGAAATTTCCAAAAATAGTTATTTGGAGGTGACTGTATTTCTGTGGAGAGCAAAGTGATTTCCATTACAGCTTTTGCTTTTTGCAGAAAAGTAAAATATTCACTGGAAGCACAGATTTCTCCTCCTTTTTGGGTTTGCCGGGTTTTTGTGAAAACACATTTATCGCAAAATGTTCCTGGGTCACAAAAATTTCAGCAACACAGTCACAATTTGTTTTCAGTCGTTGGTAGATAATGGAAATTACAGGACAGCTTTTTGGTGCATTTTTGAGTTACAGAATAGGTTGCAGGGAATCAGACACATGATTTAACATATGTTGGATCCTGCAGACAGATTTGAGCTTAGCAGTAAGCATGTGGCTAGTCTAATTTAGAGGAATTATAAAATTAGGTAGGACTATTTCTAGGATTGGGTAAGTCATTCATTTTTAGACTCACAGCATTTGAAGAATCTGATTGCTTCTTTATATTTGAAGGATAATTCCCTTCATTTTGTGGCATTAACTAGCTTACACCAATCAGCTCCTCAGTGTCAAAGATAAATGTCTGCCCAGGACAGCAGTCTGGGCTCCTTAATTCCTCTGGGTAAGGTCATAGCAGCAGATGTATGGCCAGCAGTGAGCCACAGGTATCTGATTTCAGCCAGATCCATGTTTTACACCCTGTATCCCCTGATACACCTGACTAGACACCTCACCTTGGTACCACTGCCTTTGATAGAAAACAACTCTCTCATGCTGCTATGGCACATAGGAGTAGCTTCTGCATTAAGCCATTGACCCCTAATAGGTATCTAAACAATTAAGTGGGTTTTGCTTATCCCTTGTAGCATCTTTACTGCCTGGGTATTTTCTCTGTCAAACCTTCTGCTGGCTTCAAAAGGATCGGTATTTTATTCTATATATTGAAAATAATTTATTGCATACTCACTGGGTTTATCTAAGAAGCGCAGGAAAGGGTGGCATGGCATAAAACTACATGGATAACCTTGGCTTAACCTTGGATGATATTCTATTTCATAGAATCTTACAGGCTGAAATTGCCAAACAAAGATATTATTTTAATAAAAAATGTTATTAAATACTTTTTCTTCTTTTAGTCCTTAGAATATACATTGAAACTAGACTCAGAACACTTTAGCTTAACCTTTTACAAACCTATGCCACAACAGAATAAAAAGGCTTCATCACATGCGGAATTTGGCTTTTGTTTGTAAAATAGAGTTTAACAGTGAAAAAGAACACACAATTTAACATTTTTGCCAGCAAGATATTTTACCACCTTCTCTTGAAGCTCAGAATAGAGAAATGACAAGGTGAAGGGGCAACTGATAGCCATCTTTGCCACAGAATTCTTCAATTCTGCTTTATCTTTGCTGGGTTCTTCTAAAAGAGAAGCATTGAAAAGTACTATGCAGATCATAAACCTTACTGTGGACTACAGCAAACTGACTGTTACCTTAAATGCAAGTGTTAATAGGTGTAATTTGCTATACTTTGCAGAAAAAGTCTGTGCCCTTCTGATTTTGTTTCCAGTTTAAGCTGCTTTTCCTTAGAGGCATCAGGAATAAGTTGTTGCTGGTACACAGAAAGGAAAGATTTTGTTGCTGAGCTCAAGATCCATTTCACACTGTTACAAGCATTGCCCACTCTTTCTGAATCATAAAGCATGACAACCCCAATTTCCTAGGATGAAGTTTCTCTCCATGAATAAGGCTTAATTGTCAATGAAAGGTCCATAACTTCTTTTACTCATTAAACACTTTTTCATCACTTACCGCTTCATGGAACAAACATTGTCTAAGCTTTTAGTCTAACTTACATTTCAAAATTGCTTCAGAAAAGTTAAAAATGTCACAAGTTAATCTATAATAAACCCACAGCTTTGTATCTGACAAGACATGACAACTCATTGTTGTAAATGAAACTCTAACTAGTATGCTCAAAGAAACATGCCTGCTAAAAGAAGAGATTTTCACCACATGCTTACACTGGTTCTATACCATTGCACAATTTTTCTTTTGTTTCTTCCTCTGTTTATATTCTCTAAATTCCCTTCCTCTTTTTCTACATCTTATTTTTCCCAGGTTGGTTTCTTGAACAAGCTCTCCTTCAGAATAACACTTGCACAGAAAGAAAGAAGAGGCACAGGCAGGGAAAAAAATGGTCAAGTGCACTCCCCTAACAGAAATATCTGTCTAAACCAGATTGAGTGATTATCTGATAAAGAAAACACTTGTAAACATCCAGGTACAAGCTTCTCAAGTTTTTCAAAATGTCAGAAGTAGACACTGGGTCTTCAGCTTTAGGTAACAGTGCATTAAAATACACTTATATTTAACACAAATAGTGTTGATATGTTTCTAGTCAGCAATGTATTTTTTCCTAGTGAAGTCTAATAATTTTAGCATGAACTGATTGAACCAAATATAGCTTCTGTAATTCAATAATGTTCATGTTTAGAAATTAAGTTTCCCATTGAGTTTGTTAGACTGCCGAAATACAAACTTAAAGTAAATGGAGCCTGTGTGCCACGTTTAGCTTGGTTTTCTCCCTGGACTCACACTGGCAAACCCCATAGAAAAAAAACAACTTGTTGGGGTTTTTTGTCCACCTCCCAGCTGGGATGGGACTGGCAAGCCAAAAGGCTGTATGATAATACCATGGAAAGGGACGAGGATAATGAATCCCTAATGTCCTAAAAGAAACAGGGGTTTTAATATCCATCAGGGGAAGTTTGAATCTGCAGGTTTTAGTGTTCAACAAACAGATGAGTCACCTAAGGATACGTGACTATCAGTTTATCAGCTGGACTAAAATACTGAATATCCAACAAGGGCAGACTCACGGTTAAATAACTCTGCTACTGCATGAACACAGGGCCCTGCTATATGCCATGATCTGAGGTTATATAAACACAGACATGCTCGAGCATTTGTTAGGGCTTTTTCATTTTTTATAGCATTACTGGAACCTTCCCCGGAGTGCGGAAACAGCATTTGTTGGAGAACAAGCCTCATTAAAATAAATGACATTTTTGCTACTTCCTCAGATAACTTTGCTCCTGTCTCAGCAAAGGTAGACTGGTTCTATTACTGGGAAACAGTCTGTTGCCAATTCTGTGGTAGAGGAACGGCATTCTAAATTTAAAAATCCTTTTCTATTGATCCATGTTTATCACATAGTACTACACTGGCTTGCATTAAACAGCGGAGATACATTTTCATCCCTATGAAGGGAATTAAATGCCCAATTCTTATTATTGTTAATAGTCATGTGCCTAATGCCCAGTGTGCCTGCCTGCAAACATACCCCCTTAATTGCCTAATGTGCAGTCTTGAGAGAAGCAGATTATTCAGCTTTATGTGACTGCATTTGCAAATATACCAAGAAACTGGTGGCTGTGGCACAAAGAACAGATTTGTCAATTTGTTTATTTTCAAAACAGGACAGCACAGGGTCTTTGTTCTAGCAACTCTTGGCTATAGCGCTGTGAAATTCTAAAAAAAAAAAAGGCATTTTAACATATGGATTTCTACAGTGTGGGAAGGCTTTGCTTTGCATTCAGGACTCTTTCCAAATAAACTGAATGTTAGATTAGCCCATTTAAAATGCATATAAACTGTGCTTACGGATTTCTAGTTATGCTTACCCTCCTTCTGAAAGATACCATGAAGGGCATGACCAGAAATGCAGAAATGTTTTAACCCTGAAGTTTACAGCTGAAATTTTGTTGATGGGTTTTTTTAATTTGGGTTGTTTTTTTGTTTTTTTTTTTTTAATGGAAAAATATAGATACCTAAAGATGTTATTTAACACTGTTTTTTGAAACAGTTGAGGGTGTTGTATAGTGAAAATCGTACAGTGAAAAATGTATATACTGAACAATTATTGTTATCTAGCATTATAGTAGGGTGAAAATTTTGGCTATGTTGAGTAGTCCCCAGAGAGCTTCATTTGCTTCAGTGGGACTAAAGCTAGTCTTACATTACTTCTCACAATGACAGTATGAGAATTTAGTTGTATTAAGTAAAACATATTATTAAGACTTGTATACTTGTAAATACACTGCAAGGTTGGGAATAAAGCTGAAAAATTCACACACATGATTTCATAGTGACTATATCTATTTTGGAATCCAAAGTTTATTGGAATCCATAGCACAATAAGTCACTGTATCCTTGGTAAAACCTTATGCCTGAAGTTTTCTCTTTTAAAACAATAAAGACAGTTCAAATAAGTTTCTCTCAGAAGCTGTCTTGAGATTCATTTAGCACAGATCTATCTGTCCACATTATCTCTAGTCACACATTCCAAACACCTCCATTGTCAGAGGGGAAGAGCACAGCCCAGAAAAACATCTAAACAAATAAATAAATACCTTTTCCTGTGCTTTGAGAAAACCAGAATAATTCCCTCCCAGAGAAGCCTCAGAGAATTAGGTGGCTAATGGAAGAAGAGTACGTCAGCCAGAAGTCTCAAGGGTACCAAGGGTGATGAGTTGTTTCCTCAGAGGCAAGCAGTGCTACATCCTGAAACTTTTGGTGTCTCTAAAATCAGCAACATTTCTATTCTTTCATCTGAGGGGAGTGTTTTGCACAGGGAACCCCCTCGGGCACCTCAAGCCATTTCTCATCAATCTCTGCCTAGGATAGCAGTTCTTGGCTGTATTCTCTCCAGGCTGTTGCCCCTGGGTGTTGATCTCCAAGTAAAGAGGCCCCTCCTGGAGCTCACAGCATCACTGTGTCTCCACGCCATGATAAGGCAGAGAGTGTCAGCTGCTTCATGTCATCAGGGCTGAGACAGGGCAGAGGTTTACAATTCATCATGTCTCCCATTTGCTTGAATATTTCTCTCATGTCTCAGGCGGGGCAATAGCACACTGAGAAATAAACCTCTTTACTCTGCCATATCCCTGTAAGTGAGATATCCTCATTAGCAACTGCCTGAGCCAGTCTGTCAAAGTTTTCCCAAATGCTTCTTAGCATCAGCTAAGTCCCATAATAGTAATACCACCGATGTCTGCTACATCTCTATGGGATTTTAGAAAGAAGAGAACGTTATTAGAAGAGATAGTGTGGCTTTACCTTCATTTGTTTTTACACTATACTCGTTAAACAAGAAGCAGTTTTTCAACTCACATAAATCAAACACAGACATCTAGAGCCTAATGTTCATCATGAGATGCAGAAATCCAGTCCCTGAAAAACCAGATGGGTGTCTGGGAGTGGTGTAATGGTACCAGGAACATTAGTTTCAAACCAGCCCTGACTGGCATTGGCCCAAACCAACACTGTTGCTGTTAGTCAGTGACTTGGCACTTCCTCTCCACTGTCCACAGCAGAAAAATCATTACCCTTTCTGACACTCATTAGAGGCATTATTACCTTCCTTTTTGTGAAGTCCCAGGCTGCCCATAAGACCCATGCAGTTCTTGGGAATGACCTAGCTTCATCAGTGCAACTGGAGGGGATTTATGGGTGGGAAAGAGGAAACATAGGATGAGGCAAGATCTCTCCATGTGAAAACAAATTTATTCTGTTGCATAGGCAGGAGCGAACTGACTCAAAGCCACATGAGCAAAAGCTGAAGACTCCTCTAAGCTCCCCATACTGCTCTACCTCCACAGGATACAAAGTGATAATTTATCCAAACATTGAAGACAGAGTTCCTCAGCTAGCATAAACAGGAGTTTACCCATTGGCTCAGGCCCTCCTGAGAACAAACTCCCATTGACTGATAAGTGATCCTGAGGATAAGGCACTATTGTTGGGCTGTTTCTAAGAGCCGGCCTTCATAAACTAATCCTTTCACGGGTGCCATAGGCACCACATTCTAAAGCACTAAATTCACTTGAGAAATCCCACAATTAGAAGGCAAATTGACTCACCGATTTCGCCTGTAAAGGTTTTATTTTGCCAACCTATATTTAAGAGGGCACGAATCTAGGCACGGTAAGATTAGCAGTGCACAAACAGGTGAAGAGGAGGCAGGGCTACCCCAATGTATTTTCAAATCAAATTTACAAAGGAATTCCAGTGCTCAAGGGCAATTATAGTCATACAACTGTAGGTGACTGAAATCCATGACTAATAAAAATTAAATTGGCCCAAAATTAATCATATGCAGCAGGACTGATTTGATTCAACCAGATTAGCTGCTAAAATGCCTCTAGAGGGTTGGATTAGCAGAAGATATACCCTTCTATCTCAAGGCTCAGTGAGTAATATCTTAAAAAGGCAAATTAACAATAGAATACATTAGCTAGTCCTCTTGATCTCTGCAGTGAGGAAGAAAACAAGGGAAACATGACTGTATGTGTTGGGTTGTTCTCACATTTTCAATTTGTCTATTAAACTTACTTCAGCAGGTGCTGCAGTGCATTGTTGATGCCAGACTGGGCAGTAAGCAAGAGTTCACTCGGTGGTAAGAATAGCATCCCCAGTTTTGCATCATTTGACAGTAAAAAATTGGTTAGTCATAACAGGTTTCTAATATTCAGTACAAGAATTGTTAATCCAGTTTTAGATCTAGGAGATGGGCTTAAACCAGCTGGTATTTTCAGCTTCCCTCCAACCTTCTCTTCCATTACCTGAGCAAGTGGTGGCCTGACAGACCTGCTGTCTGGTTATGCCTGGTGGTGTGCATGCTAACCCCCTCTGCCATCCTGGCAGGCCCAGGATGACTGCATTTTGTGAAGGAAGTCTCTTGAACAGGAGAGCTTCACTTGCAGATTTGTTGTTCAGAGAGACAATCTGATCTTGAGGATGGCTGAAGAACATCCCTCAATACACGCCAGAAGGATGTGCCCAGCTCTGCCAAGCTTTCCACTGCCAGTACCTGAGCTGCACACACCTCCTGTGGTGAGCAATGGTCTAACTTTACACAGCCCCTTACCACTTCTGAATGTAAGCAACGAAGGAACAAGAGAATAACTGGGACAGTGAAGTGCAGAGAAAAAATGCTGCAGACATGATTCCTTTTTGTGATGTCTTTTTATATGCTGTTGTTCAGTTCGGGTGAAACTCAAGTTATCACTCACAGCAGTCTGTATTTTTTTACAGGGTTGATTCAACTTGAGCAGTCCAACTTCACATTGTATGGTGTCCTTATTCCACAGCTACAGGCCAGTCCCCCCTCTCAGGTGGCTGCTTGAAACCTGCTCTAACAGCAGGATCCCGTTCAGGAGCTTCCGCGTTCTTCCCTAGTGGTACAGAGCAGATGCAATGGACCACAGTACCCTTCCAGTGAGTCTAGGAATAATGCACGTGGGCTAAGGGTTGCATTTTGTGAACTGCTGGCCAGTGAAACAGTACCATTCATTCTAGTTTGATTTACAGCAGATCAGGAGACATAAGGGAAAAGAAAACAGCTTTAGATATCATTACTAACCTCTTCCCATCTCCGAATCTAGGATTAGACATTTACAGATTCTTGTTTGGTTTTACCTCTCCACAAAGCATTAGTGGTTCAAAAGTAGAGCATAACTAAAATGTAAAGGAAAAAAAAAAAGTCTTCTCAGTTACCTCAGAAAAAGCAGATATGTCCAACCCTTTTATATATAGGCTAAGGATCAGCCTACACATATCCAACAGTACTTTCAAAGACTTCCTTCTCCATTCTCCCAGGCAAAAGCACACAGCTGGATTTCCATCAGAGTAAATGGCACTGTCCCCTTGGCTAACTTTAAACATGAAAAAAGCATAAGCTATATCCCACCGTTTGCTCCAGATTTCTTGTGTCTATTTGTAGGGACCACTACTGCCACCCTGTATCTTGTAAAAAAAATAATTAGACAGAATAATTCCCTCAAACAAAATACAGTACATTTCTAATAATTTTTGGAGTGGTCTGTACCCATTAGTCATATTCATGGAGCTGATCAGATAAAGCAGAGAAAAAAAACCCAAAAACCCCACAATTCTAAAACTCTGCCAAGATGGAAATATTGCTCTACATAAGTAAAATATGCATTTAGTGTTCTCAACAGCTGGATCTAGCACTGTGTAGGAATTTTTCCAGCACCTGATATAGACTAGAACTATAACACCATCCCAAACTCCTGCTCACCCAAATCTTTCAGTTCACTCACTTGTACACAAACATCATCAGTCCCATAACTCTTTCACTTTCCCTTCTAGATCATATAAAAATAATCCCTGCAGTTCTTAAATGGTAGTTAGGAACTGTTACTCTAATGAAACTGTTTTGTAATGTAGCTGCCTAGGTTGCACAGTGGCTACTCACTGGAAGCTGTTTTTAAATTTGAACCTAACACGAATTTACTGAATTCACCCAAAATATTAACAGAGCCTCATTTATCTGAACTCTGATTTATAGTAAATAGAAAAAAAAATCACATTTCATTTACATAACTCCCTGAAGATACATATTCTACATAAATTTACTCACCTGTTCTTGTTCCTTTTTATAAACCTAGGCAAAGATGATCTCTTCAAGAATATCTATTATAAAGCCTGGGAAAGAAAATAGAATTGATATGTGTGGATGATTTCTTAATGTTTGGCAGACGTTTAGCTCAAGTAAACACTTTTATTTTTATGAATAGTATTATTGAGGATATTTCATGACATTAAGAAAGCTTCATTATTATAGCTTTCCTTGAAGTCAGTATTGAGTCAAACATAGCTGCAAAACCTTCAGTGTGTTTGATACTTATGCTTGAATCATCTTTTACATTTTTCATAAGTCTCAATCCAAAGAAAGTAAAAAAAGATTTAGTCCCTATAAAAATTATGTCAATTAAAATAATCTTTTTTTAATCATCTTTCTATGAAGATCAAAATATGTCCAATGTGAGCATGAGCTCTCTTCTCCACTTTCAAGAAATTTTAAACAAGATTTTAAGCTTCTAGTCACCAATTGAAATATATTTATAGTGCTTATGGCACACAACACTAATTACAGAGGACTATAGGGAAATTTAAATTGGAAGAGGGCTCTGGGCATGACCTAGTCCAAACCCACACTCAGAACAAGGTTACTTTTGGGTTGAGTTGCTCAGGACCTTGTCCAGTCAAGCTTTGGGTGTCTGTGGGGAATGAGATTCCACAGCCTCTCTGGGCTCCTGTTCCAGTGCCAAACCACTCTCTTAGCGAAGGATTCTTCCTTTAAGCCTTGCTGCACTGTGCCACAGATGCCTTCGCCCGTTTTCTTGCAAAGAGCCTTCTGCCTGAAATGTTGTAGACCTCCTTGTCTCCTTTTTCATGCCCAGCTTCACTCCTTTTCACACAAGCTGCCAGGGCAGTGCTTTCCAGAGCCTCTGCCATCATGTCTTTCTTCTGTTCCCCTCAAGCTGTTTCTTCATGCTTGTTCTTTCATGCACCTGCAAACACTGTGGGGGGGTTCTCATGGGACATGACTTCTGCTGGTGTGACAACCACTCCTTCTTTCTCCCCTTCTCCCCTTCTCCCTCCAGCTGTGGCTACTGGGTTACGTTAGAGAACCAACAACGTGCATCCACAAAGCTCCACTACCAAGCAGCACATGGCACCTGCTGCTCATCAAAGCACACTCCAAGCAGCGCTAACATTCCTCAGCAGCAGAGACCAACAAGGAGTTCGAGCAAGGGCTGGTGGAAACTATAGGCTTACTGTGGGAAAATTACTGTAGGGGAACCCTGCTGTGTAGGAGGCAGGAGGGTGTTCCTCCGGGGACCCTCATCACTTCCTTTCCCAGCTGGCCCATGAGTAATTTCCTCACCACCTTCTTTCTGTCTGTCTGTTTCTCTTTCTGTACTCTTGTATTTTTCCCAAAAAAATGGCTTTCATCATCAGAAGTGATGTGCACCATTGGCTGTGGGTGGACCTTGCCAATATATCTCCATGCATGCAAACCTGTCTCAACACACTTTGTGTTGAGAATATTTTAATAAGAATTTCTGCATCTTGCCACTGCTGTGTCTCATCCCCTTTTTGTGCAGAAAGAAGAGTCAGGCTCTGTGCTGCCTCTAACCCTTTCTCAGGTAACAAAAGACACAGATAAAAACTTAGACTCTCCTTGTATGTCACATCCTCCAGTCTCCTCAGTGTTTTAGCAGCCCTCTTCTGGACTCTTTCTAGTTTGTCAACAACATGCCAGCTGCATTCCCCAGATTGGTTCCATCCATGACTTGCAGAGGGCTCATCCATGCCAGCCCATCACGCAGGCTGTTAATGAAGATAACGAACAGGATCAGCCCCAGTGTCAGCCTCCCGGGAACATCAGACTGCCGACAATTCAGCTTCCTGTCATTAACCACTAGGACACATCCTGACCTCACCTCCTCAGTGAGGTTATGCAGGTATTTTTCCAGAGGATGTCAAAGGGTTTGCTAGATTTGAGGCAAACATCCACTGCTCTCCACTTATCCACTGAGCCTGGCATCTCACCACAGAAAGAATTCAGGCTAATTGAGCACAAATTGCCTTTGGTAAACCCTTCCTGGCTTCCCAGACTTCAGAGTTCTCTCAGGATTTCCCTGTTTCTTCAGCATGGTGTCCTTAACTCAACCACACATTGACGAAAGCAACCGAGATTCCTCTTTTCTACAGTTAATATTCTAGTCTGAGCAAGTTTAATGGTGTTGTGAAAGCATATAAAGATCTCACAAGTTAACAACTTAACATTTCTTAAATTTTCTACCAAGATTTTTTAAGATGTATAGCACAGCACTTTCAAAGGGGACATCCTCTTTTACAACAGTGGGCTTGTAGTCTGCAAAACATGGACGCTTTTCTTTTAGCAGCTAAGGCAATGGAAAAAGTGAAATCTTAAGGGCCATATCTTCACTTATTTACATCAACCCATGCATTTTAGCTATAGTGTAACTGTACTAGTTTATGCAGTTTATGCCAAAGGAGGATCTGGGCTCCAGTTTCTATTTCCAGCTCTGTTTTGCTCATGTGAATGCAGCAGTTAATTCAGAACATATGGAAGAGGTGGGGGAGGGAGCTCCTGCTCTCACAGCTCATGCAGCTAGATTGAAATTTGCTAAAACTTAAAAAAACCCCACAGCACATACCATGTGTGACAAGTCACCATTCTGCATTTCTGATATGAATTTCATTGTGTAACAAAATTTCAGTGTAAAAATTCAGTAGCACGGTAGTTATGCCACGCAACACTTCACCTGCCTGGGAGTACAGTTATTTCCATTTTCATAGTAATGGGCTATTGTATCCCAAAATGTGCTGAGAGAAAACACACTAATAGGATTTTATGTGAGCACTTGGAGAACCAATTTATACAATGGAACTGGACCGGAATTATTTGATTAAATGCAAATCATTAATGTTGTAAACAATACAAATAGAGAGTAAACCTAAACGGAATGTGAAATAATGAGAGAAAAATGGGCTTTACAGTGTTTAAAATGCACAGATCAGATCATGCTGCTTCCACAGTATCTGCTGAGGCAATTTTACAGTAGAAATGGGAGTTTTTTGTTTTGGCAAAAACAGCTTCCATTTGATTGACTGGGAGAGATGTATGGCAATACTGGGCATGGTCTCTAGATCCAAGTATTCCTAACTCTTATTTACCTCCCTCATTTCCCACTAAAATCAACAGAAAGTATGAATACTGTACAGTTTTTTAGATCCAAACGGTGTGACTTAAATCCTTTCTAAAAATGGTCTTGAGTTGGAAGGATTTTTCTTCCAGAAATGAAAAGAAAGAGTATATCACAAGAGAAAAGGAGAGAACAGCTTATATTT
This sequence comes from Atrichornis clamosus, assembly GCA_013400975.1. Lineage (NCBI taxonomy): Eukaryota > Metazoa > Chordata > Aves > Passeriformes > Menuridae > Atrichornis > Atrichornis clamosus. Next base: position 73,586 of record WBMZ01007091.1, on the reverse strand, counting down.
CACAATCCTTGCTTGGATGCAGCCCATTCCCCTGCTTCCACAGATAAGCAAGGATGTTTAAACAAGCAAGATGGCAAGAGCTAGAAGAGGCTGGAGAGTCTACAACATAGAGGCAAAAATACTGCAAATTAGGAACAAACACAATGAGGACAGGAGTTAAGTGCTTATAAATACCCATTTCCTATAGCAAAACTGTTATCCAGATCCAAAACTGCTAATTTGTATCCTTTCCTGAATTTTCATTGCATCTCCAGAGGCAGGAGGGCAGGGAGGAGAGATGCCAAAGTGACACTGTGCCCTGAAGTTTCACTACAGCTCTGTGCTGCGTTGTTTCAAGTGGAGTGCTTGAAGTGTAAAGGTGCAAAACACAGTTCCCCTCAGGTACTGCTCACATTTGTGAGAACTGCAGAAATGTGACCACCTTAGGATAGATTCCTTTTTCTTTTTTTTTTTTTTAAGCATTCACAATCTAGATTCTAGAGTTAGATGCCTGTCTTTAGACACTAAATGAGTTTTAAGATGTCAGCTTTCATGCCCAGCTTGAATGGGTTTTTTTGCAATAATATATTTAGCTGGGTCAAATGTATCCCTGAAGTAATCTGCTCTATTGTGCTTACAGTCTGCTCAACCTTTATTCTTTGTTTATTTCTTCTTTGGTTTACCTTTGTTTTTCTACCCTGTGGCAAATAAACAATCCTTTTATTGAAGATAGCTGGAATTGAATGTGAAGACTCATATGTATTACTCACTGAGGGTGCCTTAGAGCAAAGGGAACTACCTTACATTTTCTATTCTCTCACCAACCCCTCTTGTAATAGTGCAGAGTATTGTTACTATCGTGGCATGACTCAGAGAAACAGCCAAAGAGACATTTTAGCAGACAGAATAAACAACTTCTGAGGAACTTCGGCCCTATTTCTGTCTTTTATGCATCCTTTTCAACCCCTTACTGGGCTTTCACCAGATGCTCTTTTCAAATCTCATGAGTTATGAGGCTTCCCCACATAAGAGTCAGCTCAAAATGCACTATCTTTTTCTCCAGGAGACTGTGGAACAAATAAGATTCAAAGACAACATTCAGCCAGACACAAATTAGTTTGGGGTCATTTTGAGATTTGGCTTGACAGCTGACTGGATTCTTACTGCATCCCCTGCTAAGCCAGGTTGTTCATCTCTCATTTTGAACTCTATGTACTTTCAGTAGTGTGGTATGTACAATGCTTCCTGTCAAGCTGATATGAAAAGACTTTCATATCTGAAAAACACTCTGATACAAAATCACCAGGAAATTTGGAAGATGGAAAAATTCCAGCTTTACAATATCCTCCCAGAAGGATTTGCTGCTAAATTGAGATCTATTTGTTTATCGCTTTTTAACTCTCTATGGGAGACACAGCACTGGGACAATGAGACATGCAGATAATGAGCTGAAGAAATGCTGTAAGAAATATTCCCAGCTTCAGGGGTTATAATCTCTCACTTTTTTTTTTCTTTTTTAGCACATTTTTCTTGTAACTTAAAGAGTACTGGATTTCCAGTCCTTAGGAGATGACCACTACTACTACTACTACTACTACCTATTATTATTGTTGTTGTTGTTGTTGCTATGTATTATTCCACGAGGAGAATTATGAAACCAGATTTCCTATGAGTCTGTTATTTTGCCCTCATGTCCATCTCACTACAGGTGTCCCCAGACAATCTCTGCCTTTTATGATACTTCTAACTTGCAAGCAATGATACATACTACAGTTACTTTGGAACTAAGATCAATCAAATAAGTGTTATACATTCATGAGTAAATAAACACAGAAACTTGCATAATACACAGAAAGAAAGGAAAAGGCTGGGGTCATTTACCCCATTGGGGAAAATCCTTTCATTCACCACCAGAATCTATCACACCAGCAGAAAAAATAGCCTGCATAGGAAAATTATGAATGAGTAATAAAGGCAGATTTCTGCTTTAGTCAAGTGCTGTTGCATTTAAAGAATTGTCGGCTACTAAGACCTGTACAATTGCTGGTGAAATGAAAGGGTTGCCAGAGCAGTGGCATTAATGTATAGGAAAAGGGCTAATTTAGGAAGACAAGGCCACCTGAAACGGAGCAGCTTCACTAGTAAAGGGAAAAACCTTCACTCTTGTTGGCCACAGAGTATAACCTCAGTCTCATCAGGACCAAGTCCCTTAATGCCTTTAATTTAGTAGAAAACATCGGTGTTTAGTTAAGACAATGAAAATGACACCTGTAAAAATTCTATGGAGCTGATATAAGTTCCCACCTGCCTAGAATTTGCAGCTGTAGTATTAAATCCCACTGTGGATATGCAGTCTTTTTATGATTCAGAATTTTGCCATGGTTTAATCATGGAAGACAGGGGTAGCCCATGGTTAAAAGTCACTGAGATCCAACAGCAATTATAAAAGTCAGTGTGGAAGGTTAACAGTGCCCTACTTGGATCTCTAAATGATTTCAAAACTTAAACATAGGGCTCTCCATCCTCCTCAAAAACACACATCAAACAGATTTCATAAACTTGTTACAGGGCTGGGAAAATCCCTATTCCCTATTCAAATTCCTTTTGGAAGTACTTTAATTTCTGTTTAGCTTCCAGTATCAGAATCTTGTGAAAGCACCCTGCAATATGCATATCTGTAATTCTCTTTTGACTCTAATATTTGTATTGAACCTCAAGTTCTTTACAAATTCAACACTAGTAATCCTAAAATACATCTGAAGTTACAGAGGACAGCAGCTAGCTCAAAGCTCAGAAATACAGTGGTATTTTAAGTGGCATTATCAAACTGCCTTGGGGAATGAAAACTTTGTTCTTTTTGGAGTCAGCAGTTTCTTATCTATCTGAGACTCCAGTGGGTAGTTTATGGTCATCTTTTGGCACTCTGTACACTTAATGTTACCTGGGGAGTATTTGAATGATCACTCAAGTTACTTTTATAAGTGCTGATTTCATGCTTCTCTTCCATGTAGCAGCATGTGTAATACTGAAACAGCAATCAGGACCTGGGAGAAGAAAACAAGAAACTAATCCTTTTTTTTTATTTTATGAGAAATTGCTTCAATGTCCAGATGTGAAAGACTTTTCCCAGACCTTTACAGATCTATTCCTTAGGCTGTAGCTTTTTGCTCTGTGTTAAAACATTTTCCCAGCATGTCTAAGTGAGAAACTCTTCTCTTTTCAGACATCATGAAAAAAAAATAGCAAGTCCCATTGATGTTAAACTTGGAAAGGGTCAGCAGAAAAGCAGCACTACGAGTGTAGATGATAAAACAGAAACACCTCAAATGACAGAGAGTCCAAGATCAGATTTCTGATTGTGGTAGTTTCCTCTGAAGAGTGCAGTATAAAAATAATGTCATGTTCTTCATGGACCTACTGTCCCACAATGATGGCAGACCTCAGAATAGCGAAGATCTCTGTGATCAGGCAACATGCCAGATGAAGTTGGTTAAGGAAAGTGCAACTGTTCCTAAGTAACCAGTAACATGCTCCAGAGTGTGCATTTGTCAGCCAAATATACATATCGTGTGTAGGTGAAGAGCTTTCAGGCTAGGATCATTTTTGCGTGTTTATGAATAAAACTACACAACTGTACATGCCAGTGTAAATCCAGGTGTGGGCCAGCTGCACTGTACACAGCAGGGCTCAAGCAAGCACTACCTGTGTGATGCAGTGCTGATGAAAGAAGCCACACTGAAATATCTGCTTCGTAAGAAATCATCACATGTGCGTGAGCTCACATGCATGTAACTGTTGATGCAGTTAAATTCTCATCAGCATTTTTGAATCATATATGCACTGGTTTCAACATTTCACCTGACTTTGGGAGACATTGTTTTCTCTGGGATATTCAGGTCTTTCAGATATGATGTGAATCCTAATATTAGTATCTCATCCTTGGCTCATTCCTCAATTTACTTTCTCCCTAACCAACCTAAAATTTGAAAACTTGGTGATAACTAAGTGCCTACACTAAGTTGTTCCCTTCAGCTCACCCACCCCTGCATGGGGTGCCATTAGCAGCAGCAGCAGCAAACATCACTCTAACAGAGAGTAGCTTTTATCAGAGGAAGGCAGACTTTTTATTTACTTCATGTGCAGCAGTGCTCTCTGTCCTAATGCTCCCACTTTTACTAGTACCGAGAAAATCTTAGGATTGACATTGAAGGTAATGACTGGCAGAACATGCCAAATTAATACCAATAACTTAGCAGCAAGTTGCAAGCAGGCTGGCAGGCTCTAACCTGAAAGGTACATAACTCCTGCTACAAATGGTTATACTCTGTCCTACACAAGAGAGGCACAGCCACCTTTCTTATACTAGGTCTTTCTTGGTTTCTAACTGTACTGGCATTATATGATATTATTCCTTGGCCCAAAAAACTATACTTCAGATCCCTTGACTGTATAGAAGGAACCAGTTGAGAGGTGAATATTCTGAGAGGTGATTTCTCTTTCACTACTTCCATGACTTCACAAGAGATGTCATATCAAAGCCACGTACAAGCTGTTCTCCAGTCCCAGTTGCCTTCATCTTTCCATTCCCTTTCTAAAGTTTGTTGTTTTAGCAAGACTGAAAAGTCTTGGGTGGCAGAACATCTCTTCCTCTGTGCTTGTGCACATAAAAAGAAATGGGCTCCTATCCCAGCTGAAATCTCTGGATGCTGTTTTAGACCACAAAATGCTTTTGGATCTTGGCCCAAAACAGATAGCAGCATACACAAGGCTATAATAGCCTAGCTCTGCCTTGTTCTTTTTCACACGTAGCAGTTTCCTTGACACTAGACCTGATAATTATTGAATGAATGGCCTCTTCCACTCTCAGCCCCCAGCAACCATTATCTTAATTACAGTTAAGCTGGAATCAGGCAAAAAAATCCCACAAAAATCAACACCATCATCTTCAGTGCACAAAGAGGCAACCACTTAATTCTAGTCTGGGGTGCTGTGTAAATCACCTCAGTGTGTCCACCTGTGCTTTGGGTAAAGTCCACTCAACTCTTGTAAAAGCATCAAATGTATAAAATATGTTCATGAAAATGATATTATCAGCATGGTAAAATCACAATCTGTTGGTTAGAGGGGTATTTTAAATCATGGCCAGGTGGAGTTTGTTCTTTCATCAGCCAGTAAATAACCCAGAATCCATTAACTTCTGAGGACTTGTATCCTAAAAGAAAGTTACACATTGAAAATAAAGAGTATTGTAGTCTGACAGATCTGGATTCACATGGGTAGTTTAATTTTCCAGCAAGCTTAAGAACATGGTTAGCAGGCTGCATACTTAGGCTTCCATATTCCATATTTGAGGGAGCAGTACAGACCCAGATACAGCACTATTACATGGTTTATTCTGACAACACAATATGTAATGAATGAAAGAACTTGTTACCAAGGAGATAATTGGACTTGAACAGTGAGAATGTCTCAATGTGCCAATTTTCAGCATCAGTTTTTCTTTTGCTGTGGCTGTGAATTGTTGCTGGTCACATTTTTATAATAGCAAACTACTGCCTTTATCTTACTTTTGTGTGGAAAATTCCATAGCCTAATATATTGCTCTAAGAGGGATTTTACGCAAGGCTTGACCTGCTGTATATTAATGATCTTTTAAAAAAACCCCAAACAAAACATAATTATAAATACAGAGCATCAGTTAGAAAGGCTAGTTTGCAGGCACATCAAAAAAAACTAATATTAGTCCAGATATCCTCACAAATAAAAAATCAAAGAGTATATAGAGAACCTTTTGCATGAGGCAGGAGTGGTACATGTTGATGCCATACACTGAAAGGAGTCCTGCCTACCTGCCTGGCCAAACTTCAGTACCATGTTACCCTCTAGTCTTATAACTTTAAATTATTTTACCCTCTACTTACAAATATATTTTTCTAGGCCTCTCGGATAATGACTTTTAGCATATTATCTGTAAATGAAATCTCTTTGCCTTTTTTCTTTCTTTTTTTTCAAAACCAGCTTCAAAACAACAAACTTCTGAGACATGCATATCACACAGAGTATAACAAATTGATTAAATTGCCTTCTTCTCAGTCTATATCAAAGCACAAATACTAAGCATATATGACAATTATTTTTAATCTTTACTGATGTTTGACATTTGGCTGTTCACCACATGGAGGGATGTCCCCATTTGCCTTATTCTTCCCTGTCCTACTTGTTGAAGGTGAAGCAATCAATACCACTATATCAACAGTAGCCTGTATCCTACATCTGTATTCCTAAATTTGCATATTATGCAGAGCTTGGGAACAATTGAAGGGAACAGCCTAAAGGTTTGTCTTTAGTTACTGCTTTAAAAATTTTCTTGCACCTTGTTAAAGTTTCTAGCAGTGTATTTTTAAATGGAGGCTGCAATTCAGTCTATGCATGATCATCTTCCAACACTAGGAGAGACACCATTTCCTTCCTCTAAGGCTACCACTGCTCCCTTGGAAGACTGACAATCCATCAGATCCAGCAGACAAAACACTCCTGCAAGTCTGCCTTAATCAGCTGCAGTGTGAATATGCCATTCTGGTAAATGCTGGTGAAATGAGCAAGATACCCCATCCCTTTCTGGCTGCAGAGGGTAAGCAGTGCTCCCAGGAGCAGCTGGCTGATGGTCTATGAAGAAGCAGACCCTAGAGTAACTTGGAACTCAGGAGCAGCCATCAGAGAGAGGAGAAGAGGAGGGGAGTCTCTGCCAGTGCATCTCCTCTCACAGCCTGCGCTGTGTTGCTTCTCCCCATGCTGGAGTCATTCATTCACATTTCTTTCCAGCCTCTAGGAACTGGTTCTAGGATTCAAAAGTCCAACTTTTTTTCTTCTCTTTTTCTGAGGATTCACTGGTAGCCATCTAGATGCAGAATTGAAGGAGCATGTCTCTTTTGTTCAGACAGAAAACATCCATACCTTCTGCAAAAGCTTCCCTAGCACTACCTGCAACACATGTAACACCCACTTTTCCAGAATCCTTGTTTGTCATCCAGTTTTTCTCCCCTCCCACAGTTTCATAGAGTTTCTCTCTGCTCCCAGTTTCCTCTAACAAACTAGCAACCTCACAGGATCATTTTCCAGCTGTAGGTACATGGCTGATTATACGAAACAAGGAGATTTGCTTTGCAAGACGTAGGAAAGGAGTAAATAGCTGTGGCATGCAGACAGGGATTGGTCTGTCCTCTCAACAAAGAAATATCAAGAATAAGTAGGAAGCATCATTTAGTTCACTCACCACAAAACCTGTATCCCCCATGTGTAAAAAAGAACAGCATGTAGGGAGAGCATGCATGCATATAGGTTTACTGGAAGCAGAACACCTCTCTGAGCTCGCTGCCCCATGTTTGAGAGTACGTCCTGTATGACAAGCAGTGCGTATAAAGCTGCTTAATTGTTTGCTTTAATTTGGCTTGATATTCTCTGTCGTGTCAATTAGTGGTGGGATGTGCTTGGTGTGATCTGAATGCAATAGAGGAACCAGAGAACTCTAATTTTTTTTTTCCTGGCCCTCCTCAGCTCTGTGCAACTGCTCCACTAACACTCAGAAGTGATGTCCACACCTCCTGAGACCTTGACAGCTTCTGTTTATTTTACTTTTAAACTCGTTAAGGCAGATGGGAATAAGTTCCTTGCCAAGATAAAACCTGTTAACTGGGGTCATTCTATCACTGCTTTATTGTCTTGAGTGCCCACTAATCTTCAAGCAGCTTCACAAATGTGTCCTGCTTCACAGCTATTGAAAATTAACCAGTGAGTCTTCAAGTGATACAGATGGGCAAGACAAAAAAATTGTATTACTTCAATTTTTTCCTCCCTCCAGATTTATAATAGTGAAACTGAGACAAGAGTTTTAATCAGTGGAGTCACTTTCTTTTTAGATTTTTCTTATGCAGGAATTTTTCTTTCTTTTCATCAGTTAAATGGCCAAGAGAAATAGGTAGTTGATGTACTTATGACAGCACTGCACACAAAGTGTATTCTGATACCATCTTTCAGTTTCACCAAAGAACATTTGTCATCACTTCGGATGGAATTAAATTGAGGTTGCATCCAAGGCATCGGTTAAGAAATAAAAATGTGGAAATTCATGCAGAAAATACTAGTATCAACATTAGCATGCTGAAGAATGCAATGATGCAGAGACTTTGTACAGACAGAAATACAATATAGTCTCTGCAGAAAACTCTTATTATCCCCATGCAAATTAAAGGGAGATCAGAGGATTGTGTGGTATGGAGCTAACAGTAAAATAAAGGTAGCGTAATAATTTAAAATCCAAACTGAAATTTGGGAAAACTTGGATTCTAGTAATTTTAAATGTTCTACTTGATAAAATTAAATATTCTACTTGATAAAATTAAGTTATTCTGATTTCAGCAATTTTTCGGTTTTGTTATCAGCAAGGAAAAAACAAGCCTCAAAAGGAAAATGTGTTCAGTTCCTCTCTGATTCTCAATTCTTGGTCAAACTGCATTATTAAAATTTTGGCCGATCAACAAGTATCTCTTCTCCCCTTGCTTTCTGACCTCCTTTGTCCCCAAGCTAGTAATTATGCTGCTGGTTGCCTCTCGTTCCTCTCCTAGGTATTTTCTCAAGGCCTGCCCACACTACAGATATTTATGATACAAAGAGCTGTGCTGGTCTTCTAAGGATGCTTGTAAAACACTTCACATCCATACGCCGAAGTGCTCCAAGTGGTTTGTATTTCTGCCAAAAAACACTTGGACTTTTCTTGTGTTCAGCAAGGGCTAAACTTGGCTTGAGGCCAGTAGGGACAGCGCTAAAGGAGATGGGATGCAGCACTCATGCTGCAGCCCCACAGAGGCATTCTGTACAGTCCCAGAATCTGCCCCCTGTCAGAGCTGCACTGGGAACTGGGAGATGGCTGCCCAAAGGGCTCTGCAGCTGAAAAGCCTTGGGGATGCAAGCAAAAACGCTCTTATTCAGAACAGCAGCCGGCAGGATACCTCTGGCTATTAATAATAGTTAGCATTTAAACCAAGGAACTGGGATAAGCTTAATAAGAACCCTTCTAATTATCAGGGTATTAGTAAGGAAGTGAGAAAATGACACAAGTAATAGAAGGGATTGCTGCTGCTCAGCCCCTGTCCTGCCTGTCATCCTCAGCCACGCATGCACAGCTCTCCGTACTCTCCTTTCAGTCAGGATCTAGAGAAACAACACGAAGAAAGAAGGCAGGAGGGGGGAAATTCACATTCCAAATAGCAGCAAAGAGCTCTTCTGCAAAGTATGTCTGGAGGTATAAAAGATACAGCCAGCAGCTTACACTGCTTTACTGAAATAATGAGAGTAGAGATGTACAAGCAGCTACCTAAAATGGGCATTATTAGTTTTCTTTATTAGGGACTGGGTGGGAAAGCAAGGACAAGCAGCACTTCCCCATGCTTTGTTCTTGACAGCTTTTTTTGTCCTTGAGATATTCTCTCAAGGGGCAAGGAGTACACATGGCTCCAAGTCTGTCCAGGATCAGGAGAGGAGAGTGAAGCTCAGATTATCAAGGGGCACATGTCCGCAGCAAATTTGATTGTTTAAAATAATCTATAATAATTTTGTCAGGAAAGTAAGATTTAATTGTAGAGAAGAATTTAAACCAAAATTAGAAGGGATTTTAAGCGTCATTACTTAATTCCCCACATAACACATTAGGCAGAGGACAGGGAATCCTGATTTAACCTAATGATGAGCAGACTGACCAGATTTTCAAAGTGAAATAATGGGATTTCTGTGGGGGAAGGAGCTGTGTTCAGTCACAGAGATCTGGAGCGAAAAGCAGCACAAAAAAGGAGAAGACAGCCAGCTTCCTCCACCCTTGCTATACTGCTCTAGCTTTCCTCTACTCCATTTGTGAGAGGCACAAATTCCTCACTGGACAAACCCCATGACAGGAAGTAACAAACAGTAATGTTGATGAGGACAGGTAGCAATACTAGGTTTGTACTGATGAGACTTACTGGAGGAGGGGCACAGCTGAGCTAGGATCCAATTCACCCATCCAAGAACTCCCTGTCCAAGGGCTGGTGGCTGCATCATGAGGGGGACAAGATAAACTGGTCAATACCCTCACACACGTACATACCCAGTCAGACCTACATCCTCACTCTGTTGTGCAGGTGATTCCCCTAAAAGAGCCTTATTTCACCCACTAACTGATTAATCACATTCTTTCAATGATAACTATCAGAAAGTCTCCATCTCATGTGTGCTGACATCTCACGTCAATCTCAACCACCTTGAGATTTTTCAAAAAGCAAAACTGTTGGGTTCTGGCCAGTCCTCTGACTCAGCATCCTTGCCTGAGGGCATAGGACTTCCTCACCTTATCAGCAACTGGGACATAGTGAGTGGCTCTCCAGCTGTTTGTTCTTTCATTTGAGTCAAGGCCTGCTGACCTAGCAGGTTGTCTGTTAGCTTAATGAATCATCCCTCAAAGAAAACTTTCTTATTTCTCTTCCCTGTGCTCCATTTCTCAGATGAGCCTCTCCTCCCAGGCTCTCAATTACCGTAGACACTCTCATTTTCTCCAAAATTATTGCCCCTTGTTCTGCACAGGAGACACCTGCCGAAGTCCTGGCCTGGTGGTGAACACCTCCATATGCTTTACATGCCTTATACTATCTGTCACTTGCGTTAGTTGCATAGGGTATTTTTACATCTTAGATGATAAGCTTTATTGGCTGTTTTTTACCCCCCCTCTAGAATTCCTCTTTGCACATAAATAATGAAAAACCTAAACCCTCTACACTGAACTGGGACAATTTAATATCTAAAAAGAATAAGGCCAGGCTTGAAATAAGGCTCTTGGTTTCTACAGCAGATGTAAAACACATGTGGGACTGATGGGACAAGCTGGAAATATGATATGATGGTGAGCTCACAACTAGGTAGCACCTCTGATGCTCATTTGGTACACAATAACATACTAGTACCATCCTAGAAAATACTATTGGGATATTAAAAAATGTACATAAAGACTACATTTTTCTGCCTTGTCTCCTTTTGTAAAATCCAAATCTTGCTACTCTGTTCCCCACAAACATAGTACTTGGTCACTTTTGTCTGTTCAGGCAAACACTAACAATAATAGTAACGGTCACAGCAGTAACAATAGTCACCATTAGATTTACCAGTTCAAGACTTGATTACTGTAACCATACCTTTTCTGATCTTACTAAAGTCCATGTTCCTTCTATTTGCTTACAAGGATGTTACTTCTGAAATCATACTTGTTTACACCAGTGGTGTAAAACACTGGTGTTTACACCAGTGCTGTAAACACCCCTCCTTGAAAGCATTTGCCTCCCATTTCTTTGCTACACTGACCCCCCAGGTCTGCTTCACACTGTTTATTCTGACTTCAGCATTTGGCCACCACTTACTCTCAGTGTGTAATAGCAGCTTTGGTACCCCAGACCTCCCGTTATTTTCACTGGGCTTGCTACAATGCTCCAAACACAGACCAGGTCCAGGCAGGACTCTCTTGAAGACTACCTTGATCCTTTGAGTTCTCCTAGTGGCTCTTTTAGGCTGAGACATGGACTTAGCTTGCTCGGCCTGGAGAAGAGGAGGCTCCAGGGAGACCTTACAGCAGCCTTCAAGTACCTAAAGGGGGCCTGCAGTTGAGCTGGGGAGGCATGAAGTGGGCATGCGGTGATAGGACAAGGGGGAATGGCTTCAAACCGAAAGAAGGTAGTTTAGACTAGATATTAGGAAGAAATTTTTTTACTGTAAGCGTGATGAGACAGTGGAAGAGGTGTCCAGAGAAATTGGGGATGTCCCATCCCTGGAGGTGTTCAAGACCAGGTTGGGTGGGACTTTGAGCTAGCTGGTCCAGTGCAAGGTGTCCCTGCTCATAACAGGGAGGGTGGAACTAGATGATCTTTACATTTTTTTCCAGCCCAAACCATTTTATAGTTCAATGAGAAATGCTGTTCTGCTTCAACAAGATGAAACGAAAAGCAAAAAAACAAAAAACAACCCCCCCCCAAAAAAAAACCAAAAACAACAAAAAGCCCCAATGTTTTTGCCTGCCCCAGCTGCTCCCTGACAGCAGGTAAGACTCATCCAAGTAAGACGATGATTTCTCCCACACTTTCAAAGGCAAAATGTCTTAATGGAAACACCAACAAAGACTAAGTCTGTATTATTTCTCATTCAATTCATCACTGTCACAGAATGTTGCCTAATGGATACAGGAGTGGTAATCTGGAAGAAGGCTGGATTTTAAGCTGTATTTGAATATCGGTTGTCATTATAAAAAATGAAACATATGCAGTAAACATTTCTTCACATTTATCTGGAGACTCAGGTGAAAGACAAGGAAACATAATCAGGACATAGGACATTTCAATGTTCACAGTATCAAGGAAACTAGTTGTGTAAATCTGACCCAGAGATGCAAACACATGAGGCCAGAAGGGAAATTAGACCAGACTTTCTGTGATTAATAGTAAAATGCCAAACATTAACAAAGTTACTACACTTTTTGAAATGCAAAAGTTTAGAATTCACACAAAAGTTCTTTCCTCACTGTGAATAAAGGCGATGTCAGTGTTAGGATGCCATATGTTCTTACACCAGAACTGCCTCAGAGATTAATATAATTTTCAAAAATTCTTCCTGATAGACCATCAGGCTAACACCAGCTTACCTCAGCTAACTACAAACTCGATTGCTTCCTTTTACAAGGGAAACAATATGTTTCTCAGAAAACATTATGCTGTTAGTATAGTTTCCCTGAAGACACTCTGAGGGTCACCATGAAGGATGTTGTATTGATACAACTGTCTTTGTAAATGTGTTTGAATCTCTAAGTGTCCCAGGAAAATTCAATATTTGATTAAGAGAGAGATACTCAGTTTATTTGCAACATGGACCTTCTGCCTGAGTAAAACAAAATGCCACAACAATGTTGCTTCAAATACTGGAGGACTGCGCAAATGCTTTCCAAGGACACAAGAAAGAACAGCAGTCCTCAGAGAAGCTACAGGCATAGTTCTCATTTTAGCATCTATTTTTCAAAAATCTCTCCCACTTTTATTGCTGACATTTAAAAAAAAAAAGATTGTTTCTTGTAAACTGAAACATTTTGTCTGAATTAAAAAGATGTTTTTCACTTTGGTTTGGATGTACTTACTCATTAACACATTTATATTGCTATTTTTTACTTAAGTTTTTAAATTAAGTATTTGAGGCAAAACAAAATAAACATTTACCAAACATTAAAATATTTCAACCTTTTACAGCTAAAACAATACAGCAAATTCTGCAGAACTTTCTGCAAGGGTTTAGCCATTCTCAAAAAAGTATATTTCAGCAAACACCATTTGAGATTCCCAACTCCATATCTCCATTGTTGCTTTCTTAGCTATCATCACTGAGAACACCAATTCACACATTATCAGATATTATGAAACTAGAGATGCCCAAAATATCAAGAGATTTGGTCAGTCTCCCTTACTCTTCAGCTGGCAGTAGAGGGAATCCAGCCATAACGCAGTTGGGATAACAATAGATTTTCAGCAAATTAGGCTGCTGTGCCAAAGCCCTGGAGATCTTCCTGACCGCTGCTGTCACTCCTGCGCCTGAGTGGGTGCCAGTGGGAGGTCAGGGGTGAAGAACACAGCTTGTGCCCTCATCCATCGCAGGAACGAGCCTCCCTGCGCATGGCCACCCTTTGTCCCATCTCTGCCCATCCCAGTGACAGGAGAGGACGTTGGCCTGGACCCACTTTTTCCGCTTTCTGGTAGCATAACTCTGTTTTTGCTATGCAGCTGAGAAGCTCCACGCTGGCGCTGCTCCAGGCATGCTGTATTGCTATGCTTTGGAGGTTTTCACAAGGATGAAAGAAAGCATTTAGGGAGGTTCCAGAAACGATGCTGATGGCTGCCATGCTAATGCTTGTAATGAATTCTAAATTGGTAATGGGACCACTTATGGATAACTAAAGGCTTATTCACTCCCCTGGATATCTGCTTTTTTCCTTTACTACTCTTTGCTGGATTTAGTGCCACTATTCACTTTGCACTTTCTCTTCTCCTTTTTTTTTTTTCAGTTCTTTTTCTTTTCTCCTTTTTTTTTTTTCAGTTCTTTTACTTTTCTACTGTCATTTCTCATGCTGTGCTATTCCTCTAAAATTATCATCTGTCAGGCTTTCCACTTATTCTAGTGGCCTTACTGCAGCAAATCCATGTCCTGTAAATCTCTAGGTACCATTGCTAGTTCTCTTTTCCCATATGGGACTAATCACTCAAGTTGCATGATTTTGAAACAGTACAGTATAGATAATAACATTTCTATGAGGATAAAATTTCATTTTACTTTTACTGGAAAAAGCAAACTTCACTCGTACCACCTAGGGATGGGTGGTATAATGACAAGTGGCAAAATACTAGGTGGTACAATAACAAGGGATTGTATTAATGGGCAGCAATCATAACTGACACAGACCTGTAGTTTCTGGCTGATGCAGTTTTAAATGATGTTAGTGTTGATTGTGGTATGTCTTATTGCCTTAGGAGAAATGTGTTAACTATAAAGGTCTGCAGTTAAAATTCAGTGAAGTACAAGACTCCTCTGGAACATCTATCATGTCAGCAGAACTGCTAAAGTGTAACCCTGGTCAAAAAAAAATGACACTATAAAAATGACATATATCACGCACCGTATTTATTTTCCCTTGGTGATTTCCAGATTAAATCTGCTCAGTTTACAAATCAAAAGGGACTTTTTTTTAAACTGCATTTTTATCCAGCAGTCAATGTTTCCTGTTCAGCTTCGGCCTAAAAAAAAAATTAAACTATGTTCCTTCTGTTCCGTTCATCATTTTCCATCCACTCATAACAAAAATTCTCCAGCTAAAATACTGGTTGAATTTATATCAACATGGAACGGATCAGAACAAACCAAATCTCCCCCACCTGTGAGATCAAAGTAAAACCTGTTTTTTCTAACCAGTAAGCCACAAACATAAATAGATGACATGGAATGATCAAACTTGTCATTTTTACAACAGCAAACTGAAGAATATTCCACAGTAAATATATAGCTAACTGCATGTTACACATTTATGTGTCTCTTTATATACACACACATATATACACACCTGTATATTTCTACACATATATATTTGCTTTCAAGCATTGTCCTAATCAAAGGCTGTCAATGATATATTATATAACCCTTAAATACTCATGCTGATACGTCCCTACAACGTCCTTCCACGTTTAGGAGAAATAGGGAAAAGGACAGTACCAGACTTTACTAGCACCAAAAGACTGCAGCCCTGCACTGCTTCATCTGTGTTGAAAAGCATTAGGATTATTTGCATCATTTCCTCCCCCTTTCCTACGTCTCCTATTTACTCACTTATATTTCACTAACTCTCCCATTTGACATGCTGAATTGTGTCAGACTGTGGATCTTTTCTATTTGTAATAGGTAATACAGTTACCCAGTCCTTGCTTTTTCTCCATGGGATATGAATAATCATGTTATACAAGGTGCTAAACCACTGAATGGACATGGCTAGTTAGCAGATATTTTTTCCAATGCCAAAGGAATATTTATTTATATTTTAAAGTAACTATAAAGAATGCTGCATTTAAAATATCAGGATCATGGAGAAATCAAGAACTGCAGAGAAAAAGATGATATTTCAAGAAAAAAAACTGACTCTACTTCATCTTCAGCACTAATCACTAGAATGGCAATCAGATTATCTCATCTCATGAAAGAAGTGTAGCCAAATGGAGGTGCATCAACGTAAGGCGAAGGTCACACAGGCAAACAGAATATACTTTGTGCAGTGTGCTGCACCATGCTTGAGTTCACTTTAGCTGAAAATGTGTGTCAGCAGTTGGTCAACCTGACTTAGTTTTGGAGCATTTTCTTGGACCAGATTCCTCCACAACTTTATTTGTGAAATGTCTTTTCTATCAATACTATTTGATAACGTCAATCTGGTGGTGGTTTATCCCTCCATCACAACCTTCAGGAAAATGACATCAATATCCATCATCTTGTCCCATCACAAAATTAATGCAGGAAGTTGCCTGGACAGGAAACTATCAGTCCTTAGGAAGTAATACAATAATAATAACAATAATAATAATAAATAAACTTGAGTACATGTTCTCAATAATGTAATGAGTACATTTGATCTGTTTTTCACTCCTTGTGCTGGGTCACAGTCTTTATTTTCCAGTGGAGTGGAGTCAAGGTAACTGAAAAATCACCTAAAGCTCTCAAATGATGACTAATGGGTGGTAGTATTATTCCTCAGACACAAGGGCAATTTTATGACAGAAGCAAAGCTTGTCTATGCAGGAGACACAACTCTTTAGGGGTGTCTACAAGGCTATGAATTAAGCTACCACATGAAATAATGGCCTTTACAAATCTTGCCACTTTCTGCTACAACTGCATGTGATCAATGTTAATCATTTCATTTAATGTAGTTCTTGAAGGTGAAGGGGAGAACATGAGCTGAGATAGAATTTAAGCCTCAATTTGTCTATATTGGTGGTTGGCTTACAATATGGTCTTAATGTATTTGTGTCAGTTAATAAATTGCTATAAAAACCTACAATAAAACTGAGTTAACATTGACAGCCTATATCTGAAATCTATACTAAGACATAATCTTACACTGTTAAAAATTAAAACTGTATAGGAAATAGTTTAATCATCATTAAATAGGTCAAGATTTTATAATCTCTTCCCACACCAAACCAAGAAAAAAATTGAGATCTCAAGAATATTCAGTACAATCCAGCTCAATTTAAACAATTCAGTCAACAATGTAATCAATTTCAATAATAACTTATTTAAAAGGTTTGATTTAATTAACTTAAACTTGCAGTTGAAAAATTATTGACTCATTAAATGATTGACTCTGTTGTTTTATAGACCCAGCTTCGATTTGCAATTTTTGAAACTGTCAATTCCTTGACAAAACAGAATCTTCCACAAGAAGTGCTTCTTCTTGAAAATCATGCTAAACCAACACCTCTGTATTTTTATGCCCAAAACCATAATACACAATATAGTCAAAATAGAGCATAGAAGTACAACACGTACATAAACAAAAAACCACTAAACATTAATTCTAAAAACTAAGCAGTGCCTTATGGGCAGCAGAGGAACATAATCAGCCCATTTGTGATCTAGGAAGCCCAGTGAAATCATGCAATAACCTCAGGTCATGACTGAGGCATTCATCTGGATCCTCACCTTTAGTGGAATATTTATTAAAAGGAATGACTCCTCAGGAGCCATGAAAGTGCCTTTTTCTTTCTCTTTCTGGTGACACAGGAGCCCATGTGGCTGAAGGGTCCATGATAGACTTCCTCACAACTCCCTACCATTCCTGCATATCCCTGACACATGTTCTCTTCTTCCATAAATACACTCTCACACTTCTATTCAACATACTCTGGTTAAACGCACACCCACACACTTACTCTTCTTTATCCTGCCCTTCTTACCTCTGCTGTCATTTGAACTATCAATAAAAACACAGAGCTGCAACTTATTTTCATTGAAAGTTGGTGCTTTTTCCTAGTGAAACAAAAGAAATATTCTCTTTCAAAATGGCTGCTGCTTCCCACTGCCTCCAGCAACACTGGAGCTAAGATATGTATAAAAACAGAGGCTTCCTACCCTTTTAGAGGAAAGAGTTTTTAGCATGATGTTTGTAAAAAGGAATTAGATGTTGAAATGTGTATCTGCTCGGATAAGTGTAGTCATAGATTTATCCTGGCTGTACTCCAAGCTAGGAAGTTGTGCGTGTGCTTTGGCTTAATAGCCAGGGAGGCAAATTAGCAGAGTGTTAATATACTCTGCTTTTCAGCTTTCTGCTTCAGGTACAACTCTAGACCAGGCTGACTCATACTTGGGAAGCTCAGAAAGTAAGATGGGAATAGGAATATCTGTGTACTGTTGCCCTCAGTTACGAACAAAAAGAGTCAAGAAATAAGTCCCAGAGTTTAAGAAAGCCACTGATCTGTTAAGAAATTTACAGCAAGCCTTACTGTAATGCACTTATTCATAAATAGCAGCATGTTAACATTCATAAGTAGTATCACGTTAATATTCATAAATAGCATCATGTCATCTTAAAGTAATTAAAGGAATTTAAGAGGTGAAATTCTTAGAGTTTTAACATGTTATGTGTTAGACAGCTTAATGATACCAAGAATTGTGGCCCAGCTTTGATTATCAAGTTGTGAGATAATGAAGATCTCACTGCACGTGCAAGGGAGAACACTGGTAGGACACGAGTTCAAAGACGACAAGCAGCAGCCCCACAGTGACCATTCCTCTTGCTACCCTCCAGGGTACCCCACACAGTCCCGTACATCTAACTTATCTGGGCAGCCCTTAACGTGATCATCCTCTCCTCTCACAGTCCTTACTATGAGACATGGAGACCTGAGAGGCCTTAGAACATTTTATTCCTCACCTAATCTTACACATGCTCTTTTCCTATGCTACATTCGTTTCCATGGACATAGAGAATAACAAGCAACTCTTTAAATATTTGAAGTTTGTAATCATGTCCTTCCCCTGCCTCTTTTCCTTATGGAAAATATCTCATGATGCAGTCTTCTCTGCAACATGAGGTTTTTAAAATTCTGGATTACATTCATTGTTCTACTTTTAGCTAGTCTACATCATTCTTGAAATTTAACACCTAGAACTGTACTGAGTCCTCCATTTAATACTCTACTTTCATTTAAAATATTGCAGTTTTCCTGCACACCAAATATGTACAGAAAGAATTCAACCCCCCCCTTTTTTTTTTCTTTGCATAATACATTTAGATTTCATGGAATCTGAAAAAAAAAAAAAAAAAGATTGTGCAGGACTGATGTGGCACTCCAAAGACAAGTCTCACTGATTTAAAACTCAGGCTTGGGGTTTCTAGAAGTGATGTCCTCCTGTATTATTGCTAGTTGGGATGCTTAACTTAATTCCTACTTTTTCTAAGATTTAGAGGCAGCCAAATTGCACATCCACTGCCTGGATGAAACAGTATGATGAGCAGCTGTAAGCATTGCTCAGTTTAATCCTCTTGACCTAAGGCTGTCACTATATCACTGCAGCTACACCTAGCTAAATAAAGCTAAACACTGCAGAAGCTTAGTTTAATTTTCCCAGACCAGAACTGGGTGAAAGTTGTTTTACCAAGTATTGAAAATAAAGATTAAGAGGCAGTTAAGAGGAAATATGGGTATATGCCTAACTTTTTATCTTTTTCCCACTTTTTTGTGTTCTTTGAATGAATTAATAAACACCTCAAGTAGAGTAATTTTTACCTAGTGGACTGATCACAGACTCTTTGGCAGGATTTTGCTTTTGCTGGATAAAACTGGATCAATAATGCCAACACAGATGAGGATACAGACCTACAGGACTCCAAGGCTTCATCTTTTCAAGGGGTAACGGAACACAAGTCTGTCACTTAATGGACATCCTAGCCGGATCCAAAGCCCAGTTTGTCATGCAACCATAACTACATGCTTGGATTTTCTGTGCCAGATAAAAGAGACCTGGGTTAGTTTGCACCCAGCCCATAAAGTTCAAACCCCATGCAAATTGCATAAACATTTTTCTGAGAGCAACATGCTGGTGTGGTTTGGAATAATACAAATAACACAAATAAGTGCATCAGAACACAGATGCAAAGACCTTCATGGTAGAGAGACAATGGTGTGATAGGATAGAGTCTCAGTGCTGAGTCAGAGCTGCATGCAGTGTCCAGCATCACTGGGTAGTCCACAGAAGCAGAGGACCTGGTAGAGGAGCCATGCTCCCTTCTTTCTCCAACACATACTACTAGGGCTGTTTAATGGAAGAAAGTGAGCCCTTTCATCCCCTCAGCAATCTTCCCCACAGATTGTACATCTTAAGTTTCCCACTGAGAACAAATTACAGACTTCATCAAGGCTCCTTCCTTCACGTAATGTTAGAACTTTTCAGAGGATGTCAACATATAAATGCATCAATCAAAAACAAAAAAGAAAGAAAAAGAAGATAGATAGAAAAAGTTATTTTGTACCTGATCTTGAACTGTACCTGTACCTGATCTCCAAATGCTAACGGTTTTAGGTTTGCGGTTTTCTTTTCCCATATTAATACAAAATACAATTTTTACAGTTGCTTCTGTGGGTGGGAGGATGCAAAAGACATGAGTAAAACAGGCTTTCTGACAAATGTTCTTGAGATTGAGTCTACTTTAATCTCTTTCAGGAGTTAGAAATTCTCTTAAATTTTACTTGGTTTTGAGCAATTTATGTTTTCTTCAGTACAAGATGAAGTGATGGTAAAGTCTGAAAGCAAAAGCAATGTAAAGAAAAATATAGTCTTTAAATCTGAGTTTCACAGCCTCAGCCATCTTGAGGGATGCTGTTTTATTTGCCTTTTTAGTATATTAAGTCTTAAAGGGTTATTATTTCTAGTAACACTATAAATGTGACAATTTCTCTCTACTGCAGTTATATTAGTGGAAAATGTGAAGACAGTTTTGGCAATGGTTGAACAGTATGTGACTGGACAGACAGTACAGAGAAGTCTATGATACACCAGCAGCAGCTGGAACAGCAAAATGCCCATTGAAGCATTGATGATAAAAAACTCGGCAAGCAAATGAATCTTCCAGAAATGAATTATTAAGTTCAAACATTAAAAAGTCAACAAGTCAAGAAAAATGTCTGGATTTAATATTTTTTAAAGGAAATTTTATTGCTGCTCTGTTTAGAAATTAATTTCTGAATTGAAAAACATCAGCTGTGAAACTTGAGCAGAGAGGACTTCTGATCACATTATGGACCGTATGAGAGGATATTGAAATTGGAAATGGAATAATTTTGCTGTTCATCCTGCCTCAACTTAGCAGGAAAGAGTGTCTATTTTTAATCCAATATTTGCTGTTTACAACTAATACATTTTTGTAAAGCTGTACTGCATAACAGAAAACTGCCTACCTAGAAGAGATGTGACAATGTGTGCTTATACAGAGGCAATATTGGTTTATATTCTTAAGACAAATCCTCTGACTTAATTACCTTTACAGCTTTACAAAGTAACACAAATTGACAGAAATTCCTAGACTCTACATTTATCTCCTTCAGACCATGCTTTCCACACCATAGCTCCAGCTTAAACATTTCTTACATTTGTTGCATACATGCCAAAAAAAATCCCTGACAAGTCCGGTGATGAGGTGGGAAGAATGATTCAAAGAAAAACTTCAGTCCTTTGAAGGAGCTAATATTTACTGTTAGACTCTCAATTAGAAAAAAAAAACATATTTCAGTCAAATTGTGAGAGTGAACTTAATTGTTTTGTCATTATAAAAGTTCTTTCTCCTCTATGATGGAAACCTGTTCTCTGTTCCAACCTTGTGAATAAAGGGAAATAGGAATTTTAAAATCTTTTGCACTTGCATTAAATAGCAGGTACGTGGAGTGAAGATGGAGGAGGAACTGAAGATCTAACAGGCTCATGTGTAACTTAAGGGCTGAGATTAAAGGGGCCTATTTAACACAAATGTTACAACAAAGTAATACAAAATTGTAGCAGAGGTTTTCAAGATTCTTTATGGGTGTTCTGTACTTATTCACTTAGCTACTGAAAGCTTTTTATATGGATTTATATGCAAGCTATTTTTTAAATATAAGTTTCTATGTCAGTTCCAAGTTGTCTGTTTTTATTTAAACCTCATTGGAGTGTTCCAAAAATAACTGCAATGTAAGTACTTATCAGAACTGCAACAACATAACTCAACATTTCTTTCAAGTACCGTGTAATAGTGGGCTTCGGAAAATTCCTGTCTTATGTTTTGTTTTTACTCCAACTTTTAAGAAATTTGGGATTTTTGAAATCTGAGAATACACAGGACGGCATCTAGTCAATTTATAGTGCCTCCTTTTCTTGGTTGCCGTAACAGGTTCATTCAAATAAAACATCAGTCCTATAAGTCAAATCTTATCAGGCTAAAGATACTCTTGAAGTCAGAATGCACATAGCCCCTCTTCACCGTCCTTCTTGAAGATGAAGAGTAACTTCCTCCTTTCACTCCCCCCGTGCAGTATAAAGCTTGTCCTTTGTTTACACAATGCTCAGAACGAAAAGGCCCTAAACTCAGCAGAAGCCTGGTGAGCAGTGTCGATAATGTAGGCACGTCAAAAGGGGCTTGGCAAAGTTCATTTTAAAGCTGCACTAAACGTTCCACCTTCCATGGAAATTTTGTATAGTCTCTTATTACCATCATTAATATATTTTGAGTATAAAGAGGAGAGGGAGGTGGGGAAAATCAGCCCACGATTTTAGTAGTTGTTTTATCTAATACTAAGTTGTTTTGGTTTAATTACCTTGACATTTCACTGCATTATGAAAATAATGTAGAAAATAGAGGAAGATGGAGGAAAAACTGTGCAGAGAGAAAACAAGTGATGAGAGAGAAAGAACACAGAGTGCTTAATGAATATGAGCTTTTTTTCTATTAACTTGAGACCAATTTTTAGACTTGGATCAGAATGAAGAACTAATTTTGCTATGAACACATAGCATGATACACACAGAGCAGCATAAAGTGAGATGATGGCTTCTCCTTGAAGTACACATAGACTAATTAAAGTTCAGTTTGGTAACACTAGAATAGTACAAGGAAGCTTATACTTTTCCCTTGAAGCATTAATCAGTTCAAGAAAAGCCTCCAGGATGCCTGAAGAGACCCCAGGTCTGGGCAAAAAACCAAAAACTTCATTAATATTCCCATTTCCATTTCTTGACCTCAGAGGCAAAGTTGAAGGAAAGGCTGGAGGCTAGAACACTATGGCTGTTTCAGGTCTAAAGCATCTACAACAAGAAGATACCATCTTTGGAAATAGGAAAAAAGAAAAAGACAAGTTTTTTCCCTTCTCTTTCTCTTTTTAACCTGCTAATGAAAAGGATAACTGATTTTTTCTTTTCTTTAGCAATGAGATCGCAGCTTTGCATCACTGAGAATTACTGTTTAGATGTGAATAATGCCTCTTGAAAAAAACCCATTTTAGCTAAGCAGCTTTTCCAGTTTTGGTCCACACCTTACTTATAACACTACTTAACCTTGGTTTTAATTCAAAGCTAGAATATATTGCCTACTTTTCTCAAAAGCCAAAAATAACACAGCGCTCAGTATTTTTCTGTGCAAATATTGTTAAAGCTGGGGAAAGAAGGGAAATAAAAATGATCTGAGGAGAATGAAAAATTGTGCTGCAATTAAAAAGACTCCACTGTCGTAAAGAGAGAAAATAAGAAAAGGAAAAATACAGCAGCATGTAAGAAATAAACAGCAATTAGTGAATGAGACTATTGCTGCTTAAAATTGGTATTTAAAACTTGGAAGAAGATCAAGCAACTTTCTTGTAGCTTTCCTATATTAACATGTACAATAAAACTTCGTATCAGCAAACTGCAGCATAAAGAAGTTAACGTGTTATGCTACCACTAAAATAGCATGAAAAAGTCTTAGAGGGGAAAAGAAAGGAATCTGGGGGAGAAAGGTTTCTGCAGTTACACAAAATGATTTATTTTGTCTCATGTGTATTTGGCAATGAAGATTTAAAATTTAACAATGACAAGGACTGTTAGTATTGCAGCTAATGTTCTAACCAGAGGTATGTATGTTACTTGAGTTTCTTTTTATCAATGTTAGAACTCTGTTATTGCTTAGAAAGAAACAGACAAATCCTGTAGAATAACAATGTGTTTGCTTAAAAGTGTATATGTGGTATAACAAGAATGCTCCTGTAAGCATACTTCATTGACTTTTAAAATGTTAGAAATGTTCTCTGTTTCAGAGGTAGAAGTTATATTAATATTAATCTAAAATCTTCCTAATATTTCTTTTGCTTAAAACAACAAAAGTTGGAAGAGTTGAGTTACTGCAATGCATAATAATATACCTGTCCCCAAAACGTCTTTCAAAAATGTATTTTTTGAGTTGGTGAGGTCCCCACTCTCTCCGGAAATTGTGACAAAACTCATCCTATGCAAAGACCTACTTTAGTTGACATTTACATGACTCCCTTCATGGACATTGTAGGGTGGTCACAGTCCAAAGTCCACGTGTTTGTTTTTCATTCCTAATAGCAGAAAGGTTTTAAATACGAAGCAATCACTCATCTCTTCAAGAAAGGTAATTTATCTCTTCCCTTAGCACAGTCAGATCCTGGAGACTTGCCACTTCAATTCTCTGAGATTTTACAACCCACACTACAATATTCAAATAAAGTTTTATTGTATTGTGAAAAGGGGAGGGAAGAACAAAAACTGTGTTAGCACTGATTGAAGTTGAAACTTCAATCTGTGAAGGTCAGGAAATTCAAAATAGCTTCTTATATTATTTTTATCCAGCTTCAGTGTGTGAACATGTAAAAGTTTCTTTTCAGACAGCTATGTGTTCATGTAACAAAATACCATTTTAAATTGTTTGAAAATAAATTAATTTCAAGGTTATCAGGATCTCACTTTCAAAGAAAATTGTCTAAAATGTGATCGACTTCTCCTTTTAGATCAGGATAGTTATGTGTTCCTTGCCCATGTTGCTTGACAGAGAAAGTTGATGGTACCCAAAACAACTGACTCAAGAAAACCCAGACTTTTTACCAAAGATGTCAACAGTACAATTTCCAGTAAAGCCTGTAGTAGCCGAGATTGTGAAATACAGACAACTTATTTAAAATGCACCCTTTTCAATTGTCAGCCATCAATTTCAAAGGCAGCTAAACTGTCTATTAAGTCATTAAAGCATATCAAATGCCTACTGTCTTAGCATTTCCAGTGTTTTCCCTAAAATTAAACTCTTATGCATTCTTTAAAGACAACAGTAATCATGTCATTGCTTTTGGACATAATGTCCAAAGCTGAGCACTTTTTAAAAATCAATCCTATTATTCTGTCAGACATCTCTCTCCTTTCATCAGTTGAAAAAATAGCCTCCTGTAGAGAGTCAAATCTTTTATTTATCATTTCAGTGCTAGCTACAATTAACTTTGTTATTTTAAAGAATTTACCCTCTGACTGTAAAGACCTGAAGTAAAAAAGTCTTCAGTTAAAAGGACACATACTGTCAGTATTGTTAGTCTTTTTTAAAAATTGCCTCATGTTGTGCTTTTTCAAATTTTTGGGGGGGGAGTACAGTATGTAATTCATACACACACATGTAAGTTGCTGGAGCACTGAATAATAAATATTAGACTTTATCTTCTGCTGCAAACAAATTGATTGTCTACAGCAACATGTTTATTCTAGATTGATTAAGAAAAAAATAGCTAGAGAAATCTTTAAAATAAGAACACCACCAGCAAAATGTCCAAGTCTAATCACCTTGGCTGCAATTGCTTAATAATGTAGTAGTGACCTCCTCATGCAACATTTGCTCAGAATGTAAGAGATACCTTCACTGGAGTTGAATGAAAATTAAGCTGAATTCAAGGAATTAGGATAAATCCTGGACATGGAGGATTAAGGCAAGTGAAGGAGCATGTAAAGGGCAACTAAAGTGAAATACAGGAGTGGGTACACTGTTCACTCCCTGCAGTAGGGGCCAGGGAAATGGCAAATTCTCAGGTCATGTCAAATTTAAAGAAGAAATTTAATAGAAGTCAATGGACTCCCTCCTAGCAGCAAATGTTGCCTGGGCTTCACCGAAGAGAAGCAGGGTTCAAATGCGATCATTTAGGATATCCTCAAAATATTCACCGCTCCTATTTTTCTGGTGACTTGTGGATTTTATTAGACAGCTGATCGTAACCGTAGGCTTCTTCCATGAGTCAAAGAAAACTGTTATCTCAATGCCTAACATCCAAAGGATTTTAAATTTCTGATTTTTTCTCTATAAAGTGCTTGATTTAACATATAAGGAAACTTAAAGCTTTTACAATAGAGTATTACCAATTGAAAAAGTTTGGTCATAAAGGTAACAACGTAAAGCAGGTGCTGACTTCTTTATCCAAGCCTCTGAGACCTTCCCAGCTTCAAGGTTATCAATTTTTATGGTGATTACAGGCACAGTTTTGTCAGTTCCATGTTTGAGCTGTTGGGAAGATACTTAAAAAGATATTGCTTAATGCCTTTTATATAACAAAAATAATTTTTTTTTCTTTTTGGGAATTTATTTTAAGATTTATTTGCTCTGTAAGGACTAAGGAGATATCCTTATCTCTTCTCTGTGCACTTCTCCACAAATAAAGAGTAACAGATCTAATTGTTACATGGTTAGAGATTATAAAACTATTATGGTTGTGTGGATAGATGACTGTACTGGCTGGACAGAGTTCTATTTGTGAATCTTCCATCCAACACAAACATAGTAAATGGGTTTGGTTTATTTTATTTTTGAAAGTGAATAATTTTTTTAGTAGGGGGGAAGGTGTTTTGGTTTTGGTCTTTATTTGTTTTATTTTGGATTTAGATGAATCATTACCTGGGTGGAGTGCCTCATGGCAACTGTATTATTATTTCATTTCCTTTTGGTTTGAAACAAACAAAATCCTTCATTGATATCATATCCAATATTTTGCATTAAGAGTTTTCTTCAGACCCAGTATGACATCAAGAAAATTAGTGCTGTCTTCAGTTGACACTGGCAATATTTAATTTTTTTGCTAGGATTGTGCAGTGTTCTTAAAATGTATTGCCACCATACTCCTTCATGACTTAATATAGCTAGGATAATGTACATTATTTTGCACTAAACACTGACATAATTCTACTCAATGGGATTTTGCCTTGTAACAGTGCTTAATTGGTGTAAAACCACACTGACTCTAACTGCTCAAATGAGCTCACAAAGTGGCGTTGAGGTTAATTTTAATCTTGATTCTGTACTTCTGTGGTTTATGGGGTTATGCCCAATTTTTAGACAAGAATGAGCTAGGGAAGAGCCATGACAATCAATAAAATAAACTTTCTCCGTACTGTAACAATACTTCCAGGTACAGGTCTTACCAAACTATAGCTAGTAAAATCAACTGAAGAAATGCTTCAAATGCACCTTTCTGAGGTCGCACCTGTAATTGATTACACATTTTTTCATGTTGGTGCAGGGCCTCATCAGTTATTAAGGAAGGTCCACTAATATTAATGTGAAAACACCAACATTGCCAGGAACTGGGGTTCATTTTCAACAGTGTTCAAAGGAAAATCTGCTCTCTGGATAAGCTAGATATTAATGTTGCTGAGATTTCACACCTCACTAGGGAATATTTTATTTATTTTCAGTTCCCCAGCATATGGTGCTTTCTCTGTGTTCCTCAGACAGAAAAAAAAAGTAAAAGTTTGGCTTAATTTTACTTAGTTTAAAATTGAAAATGCTTTTGGTCCACTTATGCTTAATTTCTCCCAAGGATATGTGGAAAAGACTGTTTCATTCAGAAGGAAGGAAAGAAGGAGTGAGTGATTGTTGTGGGAAGGTCCTATAACCATTGCTTGAAAGGGTGATGCCCACAGTGATAGCAGCAGAGCTTGGGGTCATGCTGCCCAGCCTTTTGCTGAAGATTTCCCATTGGCAAAATTTTTCCACTCATTTTGTTCATTTTGAGCCCTTTCTGACACTTTTTCTAGTTTGATCCCGTGGTCCTAGCATAAGCAGTTTATTTGCTTCTCAGTTGCCTCTTCATGGCTCTCTTAGAGCAAACACAGTAATCCCCCAAACAGATCTTTTGTTCATTCTTTTCCTGTGGCGATGCCTGCTTCTCACTGGAGAAGAAGTACCCTCTTTATCCAAGCTGCAGCATGACACAAACATCCCAGGTACTCGGTGACCCCTCTTCATAATATCAGTACTAACAACATAAAATAATCCTCTGCCCCTTTCCCACCTCTCCCACAGTTTTTGGGGAGCCATTTCCAGCTACTCTTCTACCTTAGGATTTCCTTTGACATCCCTTGAGAAGCTTAACTACGTTTGAAATTATTTTCTTCTTCTGAAAGCTTTTGCGACAGTAGCTGGTTGTTCAACCAACAATGTGTTAGATTTTGGTGGCTAGGAAAAAAACCAAACCAAAACAATTTGATGGTTGCTAATACCCTTAAAGCTGTTTTTACTTTTGAGGATGTTACCTAGAGGCGAGGCTGTTACCTGGAGGTATAGAAGGATCTTACTCAAAACAGCCAATGGAAAAACTGGAAAGATGAACAAGGGTGCTCTTTATCATGGTCTTTTCCTCGTCTTACTCTCAACCATAGATGCACTGCAGCTGCTGGAAGGGTAAAGGGAAATACCAAATATCTGAACAGGCATGGGAGAGCTCTCCTTCCTTGAAATCTGTGCACTTAGCTTTCAGTTCTATTTTATTACACCTACAAATAATTATAGAATATGCTGTAAAATTAATAGCATTCTGCAGCAGCTGTTTAAGGCCAAGCAGTGTGCAATGTCTTAGAATGTGTCTGAATTTTCTCTGTAATGTAATTTTGGCTGTTTATGTTATGAAATCTCAGTAGCAGGAAAAATCAAATACACTACAGAAACCATTAGCCAATATTCTTTCATTATTTTTCATGCTGATCTGTAACCATAGTAAAAGTATCTTTCCTCTGCAAGGCATCATGTTTGATTGGTTTTTTTCTTCTAAAGTCTTGGTTTGTTAACTTTTTGGAGGAAAAGCAGAGAACTCACAAACCTTTAAAATTCCCTGAATCCAAGTATGGCATGTAGCACATCCCATCTTCATACTGAGTGACACCTAAACATATATAAATCCCATTTGCCTGTTTGCCACAGGTGAAATAGTGACCAGGAGACCAGGTCTCAGAAGCATGCAACTTTTTAAAGGTTCTCACAGAAATTAATCGAAGAAAATTGCTATTCCATTATGACCCTTGTATTAAATTAAAGCTTATTCCATAATTATCTTCTTTTTACCAGTTAGAAAGGAGACAAAAGTTGAAATTAGTTTATACAGGATTCTTTGGACATGGGATACTGGGAAGAAAACACATTTAGAAGTTATTCTTAGATGAGCACCTTGCTTCAGCACTTGCTTTAGCAGGAACTCTAAGACATTTTTGGGGAGACACTGGATGGATATGAAACCTTTTAAAGCCTTGTACTCATTCTTAAAACATGCTCACTGAAGTTGAAAGGTAGAAGAGTGAATGCTCTCTACCTGCATTCCAAAGTTGCTGTCAAAGGAAAATAGAGCAGTTAAAATACCCAAAATGTTTGACATCTTATGAACATGGCGGGAAGAAAAGCAACGGTCAGGAGTTTGGTTTGGGCCAGCACCCACCTCCCTCCCTGGCTGAACACAGTGACAGAAGAAGCAGCAGGAAATGGTGACAAGTTGCTGCTGGGCAGAGCAGGTGCGAGTTCTCTGTGACTGCCCTGCCTTCCCAGGCATGTGGGACTGAACAATGATGAGGATGATGGTTCAGCTGTCATGGAGATGTTGCTGAGGTTAAGTCAGCCTATGCCCTGCATCAAAACTGCTTCCATAACTGTCTCAGTAGAGGTAGGGGATGCAGATCCATGTAACAGCAAGGATGCAAGGGTTTTGATGTGCTAGAAACCATGGAAACACATGAGAATGGTCACACAGGAATTAGGGCTTCTCCCCATATAAAAGTTGCAGGTGGGCTCAATAGCCCAACTAAAATGCACCTACATCAAAGCACAGCACGGACAACAGGAGGAGATGGAAGTCACTTAGCAGCAAGAAAGCTGTGGCACAGTTGCTATCATGGAAACATGGCAGGATGACTCACACAACTGGAGTGCTGCAATAGATGGCTATAAACCCCTCGGGAGGAACAGGCAAGGAAGGAGAGGCAGTGGGGTAGCCCTGTATGTAAGGGAATGTTTTGACTGGAGCTTAATGATGGTGACAATAGTGTTGAGTGTTTATGGGTGAGAATGAGGGGGAAGGCCAGCAAGGCAGGTATCATAGTGGGAGACTGTTATAGACCACCCAGGATGAAGAAGCAGATGAAATACTATAATCAGCGGGGAGAAGTCTCACAATCACTAGCCCTCATTCTCATGAGAGTCTTCAACTTACCCTTTCAAAGTGCAACACAGCAGAAAGAGTCCAGGAGGTTCTTGGAGTGTGTGGAAGAGAACTCCCTGACACAGCTGTGAGTGGAATCATGGTAAGCTGGTGGGAAAGTGACCAGCTGGACCTGTTGTTTGTGAACAGAGAAGGACTTATGGGTGCTGTGATGGTTGAAGGCCATCTTGGGTATAATGTTTATGAAATTATAGGCATTTTTGGTTCTCAGAGAAACAAGAAGGGGTGCCAGCAGAATGGTCATCTTGGAATTCCAGAGGGCAGACTTTGGCCTCCTTAGGAGATGGGTTGACAGGGTCCCTTGGGAGGCAGTCCTAAAAGGCAAAGGAGTCCAGGAAGGCTGGACATTCTTCATGAGGGAACTCCTACAGGCACAGCAGCAGGCCATTCCCGTGTGCCAGAAGATGAGCTAGTTGGGGAGAAGACCGTCCTGGCTGAACAGAGAGCTTTGGCCAGAACGCAGGAAAGAAAAGGAGTGTTTATGACCTTTGGAAAACGGAGCAGGCAACTAAGGAGGACTAAAATGATGTCATGAGGTTATACAGGGAGAAAATTAGAAGGGCCAAGGCCCAGTTAGAACTTAATCTGCCCAAAGCCCTAAGAGACAATAAAAAAATGTTTCTATGAATCCTCTAGCAACAACAGGAGGGCTAAGGAGAATATCCATCCTTTAATGGTTGTTGGAGGAAATACAGGCACAAAGGATGAGGAAAGAGCTGAGGTACTTAATGCCTTCTTCGTCTCATTCAGTAGTAAGTTCTCTGGCTACCTGGCCCCCTGAGCTGGAAGACTGGAATATGGGGCGGAGCGAAGCCCCCATACTCCAAGGGGAAAGGGTCAGTGACCTGCTGCACCACTGAGACACACACAAGTCTATGGGGCCAGATGGGATCCACACAAGGGTACTGAGGGAGCTGGCAGAAGTCCACACCAAGCCACTTTCCATCATCTATCAGCAGTCCTAAAAAAACAGGGAGCTCCCAGTTGACCAGAGAAGAGCCAGTGTGATGCACAACTACAAGAAGGGAATGAGGATCTGGGGAGCTACAGGCCTGTCAGGCTGACCTAGGGGCTGAGGAAGGTCATGGAGCAGATCACCTGGAGTGCCCCCATGCAGCACGTACAGGACAATCAGGATGATCAGGCCCAGCCAGAATGAGTTCATGAAAGGCAAGTGTTGCCTGACTGACCTTATCTCCTTCTATTACAGTGTCACTCACTTGGTGGGTGAGTGGTAGGCTACAGATGTTGTCTACCTAGACTTTAGAGAAGCCTCTGACACTGATTACCACAGTATTCTCCTGGAGAAACTGGCTGTTCGTGGCTTGGATGGGTAAAGTGTTCACTGAGTAAAAAACAACCCCAAACTGTCTGGGTGGCTGGGCCCAGAGAGTGGTGGTGAATGGAGTTACATCCAACAGGCAGCTGGTCACCAGAGGCATTCCCCAGGGCTCAGATTGGGGCCAGTACTGTTTAATATCTTTATCAATGATTGGACAAGGGGATTGGGTGCACCCTCAGTCAGACCTAAACAATTCTATGGTTCTATTAAAATACCATCTTCAGCAGCAAGTATTGCCAGACTTGTGTTTCTCTAGCACTCCTCAAGAAGAGCCAGTACTGTGAATAGAGGAGCTGAGTCATGATATGGATGTGTATGCAAAATGTGCAAAAAAACACTGAAAGAATGGACCCTTTCCAAAATTTAAATGTTGCTCCAGTTCAGGCTGAAGTTTATGGAGTTTACACAGCACCCTGACTCTAGGGAAGCAACAGGAAGAAACAGATGTGAGGCAAAGTAATATGCATGAACAAAACTCCAAGGCAACCCAAAGCCTGGAATTTAGTGCATACAATGCGAAGTTACAGCCATGGATCATATCAGTTGCGGTTTTGATGGATAACTAAACACTACATAATTCTTTGGTCTGATGCAAACATGATCCAGATTCCTCACAACTGTGATACACTCCTTAGCAGTAGTTCTCTTCTGTTCTCCTCATCCTTCAGTTCCTTTGTTGCCACTTCTCAGACATTGACATGAGGGCCCATATTTGGAGGGATTTTTTCACTAGTGCTGAAAATCTTGTATGTGTTTACAACTTACTGACTCATCTCCAGGTGGGATTACACATTCCCTTCTTCAGAAGTCTATGATATGTTCAAGCAGAATCCAAAGGGACACGGCTGCTTTAATGGATGTGGAAACTCAATATTATTTATCAGCAGTCCTGGCTACCCAAGGATATTTATTTGTAGAGGCAATCTGGTCATGATGACTCCAAATCAGTGTCAGGAGAGAATATGAAGAAATGTAAAGTAATGAGCGTGGGATGGAAGTGGAAGACTGCCAGAAGTGGAACTGCAAAGAATGTATTTACAAAAACTTCAGTGCGAAGGAAAATGAGGGTTCTTCTTGTAAAAGTCAGATGCTTGGGAACAAATACTGAAGGGTGTGTTTCTGAGCAAAGGATATTATTCCAGGAAACTGGGTTCTGACTAGGAGTCATCTGGTAACCAAAGCAAAAGGTGATGAAAGGGTTAATATGATGGCTGTATCTGTTAACATGGGAGCATTGAGTAGGAGTCTGGTGCATGTATTACTTCTGTTTTTCAAATGACTACAGTTGCTGGTGAAATACAGTGTGCAGTTATAGAACCAGTATTTCAAGCAGCATGTTAAAAATTAGAGGGTCAGGGAAGAGCTGGAACATTTATTAAATTATTGGGAACTATGTATTTAATGAAATACTCAAAGACTTTGATTTAGTTAGCTTAATGAGGAAAAGCTTCAACTTACCAAAGGTAACTGGTTTGTAGTTCCAATACAGTGAACAGACACATGAAAAAGTTAACTCTTTCCGTGCTGAAAGAAGTAGCAAGAGTGAATGCCTAGAAATTAGGCAGGTTAGATAAATGCAGCTTATTCATTATTTCCCTGGAAGTATTTAAGGCCAAGTTGGATGGAGCTCTGAGCAATGTGATCTACCAAAAGGTGTCTCTGACCATGGCAAGGGGGTTGAAACTACGTGATCTTTAATGTCCCTTCCAACCCAAGCCATTCTATGATTCTATGACAGAGACATTTTTAAAGAGAAGGGTAACCATCCACTGGAACAACTTGGTACAGGTGATATTAGACTCTCCATCAACAGTAATTTTTAAACAAAAATTGATTTTTTTTTTGTGGAAAAGAATAAATATCTAGTTTCGGCAGCAGCAGCTACTTCAGTAATGTATAACCAATATTATGGCAAAAGTCTATACTTTTCTTCATTTAATCTAGAATACGTAACATTTCTAATGTAACAATTTTAAGGTAAATCACAAGCATGCATAAAGAATGCCTGGCTACAAACCCTGTGAAGCATATAATCACTTGCAGTATTTATTTGTTTTTCTCCAAAAACTATTCTTGGCTGTGCAGTAACTGTGGTGCAATGTAGGTACCACTGTAGCAGCATCAGACTGAGTGGCAGCAGGACAAAGCTCAGCTCTGGATGCAAAATCCTTCTGCAAATCAAAGTGAATACTTGGGAATTTAGTCCGTGCTGAGCTCCCTGCTGTTGCCTACAGCTCAGGAACTGTGAACAGACGAGGTTGTAGCAGCAGCTGATACTGCACCCCCTCCACAGTGGTTCAAAGAAAGGCCTAGGTGGAAAAAGTGTCTGTCCCTGACTTGTGAAGTAAGACTTCTCACAGAAGAACCACATTCCTTGGGAAAAAGTAAGTGTAACAAGACTTCTGCTGTATTCTGTCACTCTAAGTCAGGCTTCTGTGTCTGCCTCAAAAACATCCCCTTAAGTTCTGGACTCTGTTAGGAAAACTACTGGGTAATATTTTTAAGCCTGTGCTTTGATGAAGTCAAAGTAAATTATTAAAATGGTCCCCTCTGACTTCAGAAAACATAAAAAAACCAGTGGATGTGATCCATTAGCAGCAAAGAAAAAGAGGAGATTTTATTTTAAAGCCAAAGAACTAAAGTAATAGTTGTTTTTTTAACTAGCTACTTAGTTGTTTTCAGAATCTGCACATGTACTGAATTGTGCTCTTTAACACAGAAAATAAATTAAGGCTACAGGTAAAAAACCCAAATCCTTTATTTCAACTTTTAAATACTTTTGTAAAGACTCAGGGGGAAAAAAAGACAACCTTTCGAACACGACAAGCTTTCAGAAACTCCCATTGATCCTGAGGTGAGAAGCAGCAGAGTGGTGTTTATAAGCAGGAAGGACGTAGATTTAGGGATTTGACAAAGGAGCCCTGTCTCATCTTGCCATGACAGTTGTTAACACCTTAATCCAAACAGCCCTCCTCCTCCTCCTTGGCCTCAGAGTCACCACGCCTTGTTCTAATCCACTGCCTGGTAGCTACCTGGGGGCAGCGCTCAGCTCTTCAGCTCATGGCGCTGCTGATGCGTCTGAACTAACAAAGTGGTCTAGAGGGCTGCAAGCACATGTTCCCCTCAGCTCTGAGGATGGAGACCTCTTGGGAAGAGACAAGGTGGGCAGCTGTTAACAGCAGTAAACCACAGTGCCATGGGAAAAAGCCTTTTTTGTCTTTTTCATCTGTTTTGTTTGAAAAGCTTAGTCGCAGGCAGAGCTGTGCCTGCAGAGATCAGACTTTTCACAGGACATACCTGGCACCGTGAGGACAAAACCCCAAGTCTCCAGGCTGCCAGAGGTCTACTGTAAACAAGGGAGAATATTCTTCCCCTATGAATAAATCTTTAGAGACTTCCTAAAGTTCAGGTTAATGATCTGGTCATGTAAATTCAGATAGCATTGGGGGATAACTTAAGCTTGAATTGCTGCAAAACATAAAGATCATCTCCAAAATGTCATTTTAAAAATGAAAGCCCTTTTTGAGTCCTACTAGTATAAAAATTATTCAAAAAGCAGGAAGATTTTTTTTTAATCATCAGATTTCTCTGCCAAGTATGTAAAATATTTCTGCATGGCTACTTCACTGCATGTCTAATTTTAACTTGGACAATTTTTGCAGACAAATTGTAAATGCTTTTAATAAGAGAACTATTATTATTAATCTACTTGTTGAAAAAAACAATTTTTCAGATCCTTGAATCCACAATTTCCTAACTTTCTAACAGCTTTAAATTTCTTGAATCCTTCTGTAATTTTTGAGAACATTGAATGTGATCGAAAACTCAGCTTTCATAACTGCATTTTCTTTTCTTGAAGCAGAAAAGGGTATCAACAGTATATCAATTATATTATAATTCTGGGCCATTTTATATTCTGCCTTCAGGTTTCCAACAGAAAACGTAATTATTGCTATTATAATCAATGAGAAAGAAAGGTATCTGTGAAGTGTATCTACAGTTTACATTGACAGCACAGTTTCTTCACGGGAGGAAGCTGTATGTTTCTGCTGTTTTCTGAGGAAATCTTTAAGCACCACTTGTTTTTCCCCCAGTATTGCATCCAAGAGAAGTAGTGTCTCAACCCTTCCCTCCAGCTTAACCTTTGATACATCAGTCAGACCCAGCTCCTCCGCTGTCCTGTTGGGGCCTTTCAGGGGGAGCATCAAACTCATGAATACAGACCCGACCACCTCTCCAGTGCCTTATACAACAGAAAGTATTGGAAATTCCAGAGAAATTCCTCCAGTCTCAAAATAACGGACGTTGACTTGTTCTATCAAGAAGGCTTGTTCGCAGAATTTTTGCAAAACAGTAGCTGTTGGGAGAATAGGAGGTATATTGGATGCAGATGGATCTGTCAGGGGATATAGCTGTGAAACTCTTCTGAACTATAACAACATAATTTTCAGATCTGTAAAAATGCCAGATTTTGGCCAACTTTAACAGCAATTGAAAAAGGCACAACCTCAACATAAGAATCATGCTCCTTCCAAAGTTAAACTCTGCTTCAGAAGTAAATGAAAATAAGATTTGGTGATGGAAAACATTAGGCAAATCTAACTATAGGTGTCAAAAATTCTGTTTAATAATGAAAGTGACAATACACATGACAGCTCTTACAATTTTATTAAAGCAAATAATTACAATTTTATTAATTTAAATTATTATCTATCTATGTTGGTTTACTATAAACAACTAGGGTTCCTGTTTCTTAATTTTTATCACCTAGAAGTCAGGAATAGTAAGACTGATCTTTTGCAAATGTCTTTGTTTCTTTTTTGTGGGTGTTACATATGTACCTCTTCAGAAAAGTCAACAGCTTCATTCACGCCAGTGAATTCTGGTTATGGATAAAGAGGGAGTCTGGGACTCTGCAGACTGCATAAATCCGAAAAAAGTTGAGTCTTCTGATTCCAAGACAATAAAATTATTACTTGATATGATTAGAAAGCCAATAAAGAAAAAGGAAATACTTCACTTCATAAACAATTTTTTTAAAAGTATTTACTGAAGTCAGCTTTTTAAGAGGCAAATCCACCTCTTCCTACTGGCCTATTCAATATGAAGTAGTTCCAAGAAACTTTCTATTGTGGGGATTGCAAATCATCATAGGCCCTTGTTAGAAGTCATCAACCTTCCAGTCAATCGTCAGGTACAAGTCGATCATCCTTTGTCACACCGTATGATTAAAGTCTTGTTCAGGAAGAGATTTTTTTTTTTTTTAAAGATATCCCACTGAATAGAGATGCAATGCTGATCAGAGAGTCTCTATCTTGATTTTCAATAGAAACTCTCCACGCCAAACAGCTTGCAGGCAGTGGGCAGTGATGCTGAATGAGATCCCTGGAAGAATGAAATACAGGCACTCCGCTTGAATATGTTGATCCCGGAACTCCACACTAAGGGTATAAACACAAAGCCAATTAGACAATATGCAAATATATTGTATCACATCTGGATTACATGTGCTCAGCTTCTTCTCTGCAGAGAAATCCTTTACAAAATTCATTAGCAATTAACAGAAATATAACTATGGTGACAGGTACAAATTAGCTATCAGAAAAAGAAAAAGAAAATACTTTTCTACCAAATTGTATGCATATATATCTCTCTCTCAATAAAAAGAGATTAATGCTACCAAGAGTTGCTAAAGCAGAAACAGAACTGCTGTATGCTGCATTCTTCTATCCTAATCCATCTGATTTTCAAATTTGAGCATAACAGCCCACTAATACTGCAGCTGTAGTCACCTTTCCATGTCTGGCATTGTGTTGATGTAAGAAACAGTCAGGAGAAACATGTGGAGCTATGGATCTTAAGTAGTGATAGGGCCAGAAAAAAAAAGCCTATCAGGATAAATTGGTTAAGTTCTGTAAGAAATTACAAAATACAGACAAATAAATATTACTTACTGCTAAGACCACCCCTTTTTCTTTCTCTTTCTGAGACTATTTCCCTAAATAAGATGACAATTAGAACGTGGGGTTTTAGTTCACATAGGTGATCAGCATGAAAAAGCATATTAAAAAAAACAACACTCAGACCAAATAATTCAGAGTCATACTTATTTTACTCAAGTAAGATAAAGCAGCATTTACAATAACACTTTAATTACCCCAATTTTTAAAACATTTAAGCTGTTTTAGCATCTGTGCCACTCAGTTTTTCTTACCCACTTGATGCTCTCTACATAAAACTGCATTCTCCCTGGCCATACATGATTACTTACTTTCTAAAGCTATAAATCATTTTCATGTGGTGCCAACAACTAACAAACTTACTATTCAGAAAAATCTCCCTCCCCTTAGGAATTTTAGACATGTGAAGTTGCTATACAGAATATACAAATATGCTTTTTCCCCATTGCCTGTCACAGACTACTCAAAATAAATCTGGAGTCTTATGATGACAACAGAACCCAAGTCAAAAACCACTGTCCTAAAAAGCTGGATTTTCGTTTTTTGTTAGTGCTTCTTCCTTTCCTGTTAGAAGAATTTATCTGAATTAGCTGATAGTATGTGCAACCTTTGTGTCATAGTAAAAAACATTAACTGTTTTTTCCACTATTGTGATAAAATACATGAATAAGCATTGAATGCCCTCAGACATATTAATTGTGTGGTGTGGTTTGGTTTGGGTTTTTTTAAACAAATAAAAATATTTCATCATATGTCATCAAAAATACAAGAAAACTGGGCAAACTTATATGCCCTTAGTACTTTTGCTCAGTACACTTATCCTTCCATCTTGTAAATACTTAGACATACAAACAGGGGTCTGCATGTGTATGTCAACTTGCTAAGATCACATTTATAAATGTCAAATCAGGGCCTAAACTGTCAGCAAAGCACTTAGTTTGCATCATTTGCATTGAGGAGAGTAGTAGTGGCAGTACCTTGCAGATTAAATGTAAGAATAGACTCACAAGGGAAAGGGTCTCTTTTTCCAAAATATTTGAAGCCATGAGCAATCCAGTATGTTTCAAATTGAAACCATTCGTTTTTTACAGAATTTTTATGAACCTTAGGAATGAAAATTAATTTGGACAAGTTGAAAGAGAGACTCAACTCCATGACTAACATGAGAATTACCCTAATCCTCTCTTCAACTTAATCATGGAATTTTAACAAGGTTTTTCTGGAAGCCCTTGAGATCTCCTAGCTTGAATATTAACTTATGTCCACTATTTTTCTACTAGTTAAAACACAGTTAAAAACGCAATCTGAGGCTGAGTTAGGAGATCAGCCCTTTGAGTTCTAAATCACTTGTTTGAATCTTGGCCAGAAATTGCCACCGTTTACTGGCTTTTGCATGATATACATGAAAAAGATTAACAATCTCAATCTAGTAGCAGTTCTAGCTCTGAATCTCCAGCTATGCCTACTTAATGCTAGATTTTTTCTGAGGGGAAAATGTTTGGAAGCAACAGACAAGTTTGACCTCTGCTCTGCTCTCCCAAACATATGCCTCTCACCATAAAGATATGTGGTGCAAAGATTATACCTGTAAAGGTATTACCCACCCTGCTCTCTTATCTCTTTATCACAATATCCAGAAGTAGGAAACTATGAGCAGGATAAAACTTCAAGTTATAAGTGAAACAGGGAAGCCCACTGCTTGA
The DNA here is from genome assembly GCA_013400975.1 of Atrichornis clamosus. Classification (NCBI taxonomy): domain Eukaryota; kingdom Metazoa; phylum Chordata; class Aves; order Passeriformes; family Menuridae; genus Atrichornis; species Atrichornis clamosus. The sequence goes on along the minus strand of WBMZ01007091.1, from coordinate 34,486 downwards.
TACAAATTTGTTCAAGGCTAGAAGATTCAGTAAAATTATGTTGGTGAGAGCAATTTTTCTGCCAGTGTTCCTATTTCTGCTAAGTAAATTTAAAGGCAGCAGTAGAACCATAAGAAGCATCAACTAGAGCTCAGATCTGGTAACTTTCCAGATATGCTGCAGAGCCTTTTATTTTTCAAGCCTTTAGGGATAGATGGGTTGAAGGATGTGAGGGGCCAGGCTCATTTAGGTGACAGGCAATTATTCTCATTGGACAGTTGGTTTATGGAGTTGTTTATACTGTGTGCTTTGTATTTTGTACAACACTTATAAAAGTGAATAAATGCTCAAATATAGTCATTAGTAAATGCTAATATTTTGCCTACTTACCAGAAAATACAAACAGAAATCTCTTATTCAGGGAAAGTCATTGTTTCATAAGCAAATCCAAGCAATTATCTTTAGAATGGCTAAAAAGACCGAACACACGCTCTTGTCAGGTGCAAACCCGGGAAACTCGTCCTTGGAACAGGATATAAACATCAGCTGCGTCCTTCTTTCTTACTTTCCCTCAGTCTGCGGCTAAATTTTAAACCAGAAACTCATGACCAGCCGTTGTTTCCCTCACTTTTTGTTCCTCGTAACTCTTGGGATCGGTGCAATCGCATGGGCTACAAGTTTAAAGAGGGCGCGGGAAGGGAGGGGTGTGGCGGGGGGAGTCTGTTTTTCTAGTTGAGTCTGGCTGTGCTCGGCCGAGTGTCATTCGGTTTTCGAGCCTTGCAGGTGGTGTGTGTCTCGCTCGGTGCCCGGGCCCTGCTCTGCCCGGCGGAGGCGGCGGGCGGCGCGGCTGCGGCTCCGGCTCCGGCACCGGCGTGCGCGCATCACCCCCGCGGCTTCGGGGCCTTTTCTCCCTCTCCCGAGTCGAGTACACAGCTGCATCGCAGCTCACAAGTGACCGCTATTCTCAGTTTTCCAATGAAATCAGCATCGTAAAAGCACGTACTTACCCCGCCTTTCCCCGACAAAAATATAAAAGCAAATCCACCGTTTCCTTTCAAAACATTGAGCGTCACGGTTCGCGTTATTTTCTAAAGCGGACGGGGGAAAAGAGTATTTTTCTTGCAAGTTCAAGTGTAAAACGAGATGTTTTAAAATAAATAATGCACCATTTTGAATGAACACTTCCTAAGATTGTCTAGGGGCCAATGCCTCCAAATCCTCCCCTTATTATGTCCCAGGATGGAAGCTGTGATGCACGGACACAAAACAACTTTGCCAATTGACCTGTGGGCGAGACAAAATCCGTGCCAGCTCCGCAAAATGACCCAGCACTGGTACTTGCTTCTGTAACTGTTCGCTCCCCAGCTCCGTTCCGCACGCTGACATTTTTGGACCCGCGGACTGCAGCCCCAGCCAAGCTTTTGAAAACATTTGCTGAAAAAATTCAGCAGGTAGTTTAGGGAAAAGAAAAAAACAAACCCAAAAAAACCGGAATGACGGAAGGGAGGGTGGCAAAAAAAAAAAAAAGCAGCTAAGCAGTAACAGCTGAGCGGAACTTGCCAAGCCAACAACACCGGGCAGCGGGGTCCCACGACCCCGGGCTGGGCACCAGCGGCGCCCCCGTAGCTTCTCGCTGCACCGACTGTCCCCTACCGAGCGCAGTGGGAACGGGTCCTTCCTTCCCCAGGAAGTTCTCGCCCCCCAAACCATTGCAGTACACCAAGTGTGTGGGTTGGAATTTATTTCGTTCCCCCGCTCTTTAGCTGTTGGTGTTGTAGGTTGAATGCGCGCTGGCGCCTGCCCCGCTGCCCCCAGCGCTCGCTCTCCAGGGACCGAGAAGGGGCAGCACCATTCGCAGGCACAGCGGCGAATTTCCCCGGCGCTCACTGTACCGTGCCGTTCCCATTGGCCGTGCGGCCGGCAGGGAGCGACGGGAGGCGGAGAGGGAGCTGCCAGCAGCAGACAGGCAGGCAGGCACCGGGCGAGCGCGTAGACAGGCGCACGGCAGGCAGAGGCTGCTGGGGTATTGTTATCATTGTGCTTCGGCGGAGGGCTTTGCCTGCAGGGGGAGGGGTGGAGGGAGGAGAAGAAAGAGGGAGAGAGAAAGTGCGGGGCGAGCATGCAGCAGGGCTGGGGCCGGCGAAGCGGCGGTGCTGGCGTGCCTGGGCTGAGGCGCTGAGAGGAGCCGCCTGCCCAAGCTCGCTGGGGGGCACCGGCGGGAGGAGCGAGGCGGGCACGATCCAGGCGCGGGGAAGGCAGCCAGCCGCCGGGAGCCGCCGCCGCACCGGCCTCGCAGCAGCAGCGACTACTTCTTTCTTATCTCCCAGCCTTTTGTTCGCCCATCCTCCTCCTCCTCCTCCACCCTGCCCACCCTCTGCACCGTGGAGGGGGCTCGGCAGAGAGACAAGCAGGCTGACCCAGAGCTGAGTTTCACCCATCCTCCGCCCCCCGCTTTCTCTGCCTCCGCTGCATCGCTGCCCATGAGCTAGAGCGGCAGCCGGCACCGGCAGGCGGGGGCAGACGCCGACCGCAGCTCCCGGCAGCTGCCGCTGCCCGACCCTCCCCGCCGCTCCCCGAGCCCTGCTCCGCGGGCTCCAGCCGCGCTCCGGAACTGCTGGGGGCCGCCCTGCCGCCGCCCCTCCTCGCCTCCATGTGCCGGGTAGCGGGAGCGCCGCCGCGGATCCTGCCGCCGCTGGCGCTGATGCTGCTGGCGGCCCTGCAGCAGGTAAGCACCGCCGGCGGGGAGCGGGCCGGGCTGCGGCTCTTTGTTCCCCTGCGGGCGGCGATGCCCGAGGAAGGCGGGAGAGCCGGGGGAGGGAAATGGGGGGGGGGCGGTGGGGAGGTAGGCAGGCTCCACTTCTAGGTGGGGGTCTCGGGAAGTGGGTAGGGGAAGGTGGCAGCCGCCGCTGCCCCGCCGTCGGCGTGGCTGGTGGCCACTCGCGCAGAGCCACCTGCTCGGGGCAGCCTCGCGGCCGGACTCCGCGCCCCGGGGAGAGAGAGAGGGGGGAGCTTGTGCCCGGGGCCGGCTGAGAGGGAGAGTGTGGTCTCCGAGATGCGATAGGTGACGGGGGCGCGGGTCCCCCCTCGCTCCCGGGAGAGCAGGTGCTGCGGGACGGGGGGGGCTGGCCGGTACCCGCGTGCTTGGCAGGAGCACAGGAGCTCGGCCCCGCCGTGAGCGCGGGGGACAAAGTACCGGAGTGGGAGACGGAGCGAATATACTCCCCCTCCACCCAGCATGAGGAAGGGCAGGCTGGGGTGCCAGAGATGTGCGGAGCAGAGAGCAGCCCCCTCGCCTCGGCTACCCCCGGCTCCCTTGCCCGCTAATCCCTTCCCCGGGAAGAATTTAATCAGCCTCCGCCTGGACGCCGGGCTTCCCCACCCCCTGCCGCTAACGGGAATTTCCACTGGGACAGGCTCGGGCCCCGAAGTGTTTAATTTGTTATTATTGAAGTCCTGCTGCTGCCTCCCCCCGGCGGCCTCGCCGGGGCGCTCCGGGCGGGCGAGCGACGGGGTCCCGGGCAGGTGGTCGCGGGGCAGCGCCGGGCACTGCTGGCCGCGGTGTGCTCTCAGCGGCGTGCAGAAAGTAGAGGTCTGGGGCGATATGGGAGTGACGGGACGCGTGCAGGGGAGGACGAGGAGACGACAAAATGGATCCCAGTGGGGGCAGTGCCCGCGGGGCGGTGGTTGGGCTCTCCTCCGGCGGCGCGGGGTGTCCGCAGCGGGCGCGCGGCCGGGGCACCCGGTGGATTCCCCGTTCGCTTTGTGCTCGCTGAGCTCGTATCCGGCGCGGCGCCGGGGGTGGAGAGGGCGGTAAGTCCGAGGGACAGATGGCGCAGATCATCGCCTCTTAATGGTATTTACGATTGGGGCATTTCTATCAGTCCGGGGTAGCGGGTTGAGGAGAGGCCGGCAGCGGGGCCGGGGTGCCGGGGCGGACAGGGCGCCCTCCCGCAGCGGCTGGCGCAGGGCAGGGGGAGGCGGCGGGCGGCAGCCACTGTCCATGGTGCGGCCCCGCCGCCTCCGTCGCACCGGGGCGGGAGGAGCCCGCCCGTCCTTCCATCTCGGCTTCTCCGGCTCTCTGACACTCCCGTCCACTCACGGGGACCCTGGGCAGCTGAGTTCTTCGCGCAGTTTCTGAGGCACTCTCAGAGGCTGATGGCTTGCTCTAGGCGAGCGAGGTGCTGAAACGCTGCTCCGCGGCAGCCGGGGATTTTCCCTTGAGTCCTGTGAGGACGCGAGGCAGGCTGGCTGGCATGACACGGGAGTGTCCGGCTCGTCATGAGCGCCTGCATGTGACAGCAGACACCCTGTTCAGAAACTTGTGTGTGCCACTTACCGGCTGTTGTTGTGTTAGTTTGGTTTTTTGGTGTGGGGTTTTTTTAAGTCGTTTTGTGCTGTTTACACTATGTGCTTTCAGTTCTGTTTAGTCTTGCTATCTCAATAAATCTTTAAAGCACAAAATCTGCAGTAAGCTTTTATTCCATCTTTTTTTTTTTTTTTCCTACCCAAGGCAGGTTTGAAATTGAAGCACAAGCTATGAATTAAGGACAGGAACTAGCCGTGTTGCTTTTATGTATCACTCAGTGTCACTGGCACGTTACGGTTGGGGAATCCAATTTCCCCCTTGTTTGGGTATCCATTAAATCAGGTTAGGGTTGATTTTTAATAGTGTGTAACAAAATTGGAACTTGGGTATGAAATCAGGTTTATAGACCTGTGTCTGTACAACATTTTCATTTTAAAAGCTCTTTTTCCCTCCCCCGATCTTCCATCATGCATACTGCGGGAACCTTCACAAGCTAGGTGCAGTGCTAACTTTTTTCCCCATGTCATCATACTTACTACTTTTGGTCTGTAGGAGGTTAACTGTATCAGGTTCGTTTGAAATGTTGAACCTTTCCACTTTGTTTTTCGTCTGTGGGACACAACAGCTATCTACCTCTATTTTCCAGAGTTACTAATCAGTTTGTTAGACATTAGTGGTGTAGAAAAACTGTCAAAATGGAATTACTTGAAAGATTGTAACTGGAACCAGATTTTTAAGGCAGATCTGTGGATGTTGTTCATGCATAGGAAATACAGCTAAAGAGTTTTGGCAATGTGTAACCTGTGCAAGACAGAAGGGAATGAAAACTGCATTTCTGTTTTGCTGGTTAGCATATCAGTACGAGTCTGGGAGTATTACATGAAAAAAACCCTGACAGAAGAGAGAATGAAAGAACTGAGTCTTGTTTTTCTGGCTAAAACAACAGTTCCAATCCAACAGGACTGACTGAGGAATGGGAAAGCTAATATGAGTTTACAGGAATGAAACTATAGTTAGAAGTAAACTGGAATGGGAAGTAGAAATAAAGTGCTCAAGAAGGCAATAATTTCTTTAAAATACAAGGTGATTGAATCGCTCTCTGGATGTTATCTGTTTCTAAATCAAAAGCAAGTAAACAAGAAAGCAGTTTTGGAGTCTTTCGAGCTTAGGTGACTCCTTTGAATTCAAATTATGATGATAGAGGACCCAAGTTTTTACCCTCTGCAGGCAATTTTGGTCTTATTCCAGTTCTTAGCAAATGTATCCAGGTGATAAAGCTACTACCCTAAATGACACTCCTGTTAAGCTGCCTCAGCTGAGAATCCGGCAGTGGCTTTTCTTGCCAGCTCTACCTCTTTGGTAATTACCCCCAGCAGCAGTAGTCACTGGCAGAATTGGGATGAGGAATATTAGTATGGTTTTGTGCAAAAGTAGCGGCTGTATCCCCTGTTGTGGGTACATCTTCTGTCTCTCACAGTATGCCTGTGTCTTAGATTATTTTTTTTAATCTGTATAAGCATGAGTTTTAGAGTGTCTTTAATTAACAACTCTATTAACAGACTCCAACACCATTAACTCCTTTCAAAATGAACTGAATGAAATGAAGTGAATGCATTTTGTAACACATCTCATAAGTCCCAGACCAGGCTAGTTATGTGAGTACCTCAGCCTTTTTGGACATAGATCTTTGTGTTCTGGTTTTGCTTTGTTTTCAAAGAATCTGTTAAAAAAGTTAAATGTGGCAGGATATTGCAGCACAGACCTCTTCAATCTTGTCTGTCTCGTCTAGGTGATAGTGATACCACTGACACATTCTCAAAATTCATAAAATTGCAGAGCTGAAGAAAAGAGATAATTCTTTGGATATTAAACTGAATATATTATTTAAATACATTTTGTTAAAATACTATTTTGAAAACTACTTTCTGCATCTATTATAGGACAGATAAGGTTGCATAATTCAGCAAGTTTTTTGAATTTTAATGATTGGTTGACAAAACAGGAGGTAATTTTGTGTATTAAAAAGGTTCTGATTGGGCAGATATTGCAGCAACCTCAGAAATACATATTCTGCTTACGTCACAGAAGGTATATATTCTTCTGTTGTCAATCTATGTATTCTTAATAAATGTGTGTTTTCTAGAGAGCCTTCTGCTGCTCTCTCTCTTCTGGGGTAGTACTGCTACCTAGGCTTGCAGCTCAGTGTTCCAGAAGGATGAATGTATGGTTTTACAGTACCAGTTTTTAAAATATGCCCCAAATTATCATATTTTTCAACTGTATCTAGTCAAGAGTGTGTAATTCAAAAACTTCCTATTTTCCTTTCTGTTTCTAGAAATTGGAGGACCTCCCAGAAATGTCACTGGAAGAACCCTGTCATGTTCTATCTTACTTGGTTTCATTGATGCTTTTATATCAATAATTTAATTTATTAGTTTTTTTTTAATAACTGAGCACTAACGTGAGACAATTTAGTTGTGACAGAATTGCATGTTTAAAAATAACTTGAGGAAGCTGTGAGTAAAGTTATTTTTACTCAATACAGACAGTATTGTGTAAGGGACTTGTCATGTGGTAAGGAGCAGGAATTTTTGAATGGCTTTTCCTGCCTAACAGAACCATTTAGCAGTTAAACTCTCTTTATGTTTCTCATTGGTTTTGTAAGTGCTTTTGTAGGTTAACAGAAAAGTTTGGAAAACTTGGAATACTTTCAGTAGTTACCAGCATTCACATTAGGATGAGAATGTAATTTATTTCAGAGAATGTACACATTCAGAGCACAAGTCCATTCCCCAGAGGCTGTGCAACCTCTAGTGTTCCCTGGCATTCTTATTTTAAATTTTTGTTATAAAAGGTAGGAGGAACGCATAACGGCCTTACGGAGTATCCTGTGTGCTTTCTCTGACGCGGTGGCACTGGTTGCGCGTAAGGTGCAGTGAGACTTACCACAGGATCAGCTGGCTTGGAAGGGACCCACAGGGACCATCGCCTCCAGCTCTGGCCCTGCACAGCACCATCCCCAGGAGTCACACCATGTGCCTGAGAGCATTGTCCCAACTTGGGGTGGAGAGTAGTGAACGGAAAAGAAACACCTGACGCCTTTTGCAGTTGCAGTGGTAAAGCACTTCTCACCTGCCACTGAACTGAGACTCGCGTGTTGGCCAGGTTAACACCGGCATACAAAGAGGAGAATCTTGAGAGGAAAGAAATTTACTGTACTTTATTGCAGAATGAGTTTAAGGAAGGTCTGTATTTTGCTCTAGTGTGTTTGTAGTTTCTGAGAGATTTGAGAGGGACCTTTTTCACCTGGGTCTTGGACCATGTTGCTGTTCACCTTGGGAGGTATTTAACCCAAGTGTGCATGATTCATCATTTGATTTGATCCTGCAGTTCTTGTTGAAAGATCATGGGAGCTCTGTCTGAACAAAGAAGGGAAATTAGGCTTTCTATTTTTAAATGGCTTATGAAAACAGATACAGGATCAGCAGCTTCCAAGATGGAAGGTATTTCGCTGCCAAATCTTTTCAGTATTTCACTTAAACTATTTGGTTTTAGTCAGTATTCGTGTATTTAATTAAATACCGTGTTTCCAAAAGGCGCGTTTATCCTCTCCTCTAGGCACTCCTTGACATATTTAAAAAATATATTTTTACCATCAGACTCCTCTAGGGACTCTTCCATTCCTTATAATTAGCATATAATTATCACCCAGCAGCTGAAGACATAGTTAAAATTTTGTGATCCCCCCAAAGAGGCCTTGCAAGGCCTCCCCAAAGGTCAGTTAAAAGCAGCATCCTCCTGTATGGAATAGCAGCAGTTTCCACAGGCTGAGATGCTCAGTGTAAGCAATACAATGTCTATTATCAAATCAGAGAGAGGTCGTATCCTCTTGTAGAGAAATTAGAATGTATGTCAAATACAGGACTGATTTTTTTTTTTTAATTATTAAAAAAATTTGACTTAGACACACAGAAATTCTATTTGGTTTTGTTACTCCAGTTGAAATTTTAAGATGTCCTTCTCTGAGCTGTGGCTTACCTGAAGAACCATGATGTTTTGAAAGATGCAGCACTCCATGCTCTCCTTGTTGAGGGAGGGGGAAAGTCCAAACCTGAGTTACGACTTTGAGCTATGTGGGATATACTAAATAAGTGTCTTCATGTTTAATAAAGCAAATTAACATTGTCTCTCAGTGGAGGTTAACAGGATAGGATGTGAACATGGTTTGTAAAGCTGGGAGATGAACAGATCAAGAGCAGTCCTGCAGAGCAGGGTTTGGGGGTGCTGTTGGATGAGGCTGGACATGACCTGGCAATGTCCACTTGGAGCCCAGAGAGCCAGTTTTGTTCTGGGCTGCATCAGAAGAAGCACGGCCAGCAGCGTGAGGGGGAGGGGATTCTGCCCCTTGACTCCACCTGGAATGCTGCGTCCAGGTCTGGGGTCCCCAGCAGAGAAAGGACATCCGCATGTTGGAGTGAGTCCAGAGGAGGGTCATGAAGATGATCAGAGGGGGATGGAGCATCTCTCCTATGAGGAAAGGGTACGAGAATTGTGTTTGTTTAGCACCTTAATGTNCTAGAACCTTAATGTGACCTAATTGTGGTTTTCCAGTACCTGAAGGGACCCTACAAGAAAGATGAAGACTTTTTACAAGGGCATGTAGTGATAGGACAAGGAGGAATGGCTGCAAACTGAAAAAGAGTTAGGTTTAAATTAGATATTAGGAAGAAGTTCTTCACTGTGAGGGTGATAAGTCAGTGGAACAGGTTGCCCAGAGAAATTGTGAATGCCGCGTCCCTGGAAGTGTTCAAGGCCAGGTTGGATGGGGCTTTGAACTACCTGGTTTAGTGGAAGGTGTCCCTGCCCATGACAGGAGGTTTGAAATTAGATGATCTGTAAGGTCCCTTCCAACCAAAGGCATTCTATGATTCTGTGAACCTTCGGTGGTTTAAGGCAACTTATTTTAAACCAGATGGTAGCATAAAAGTTGCAGATTCTGTTACTTGGAGTAGGTGCTTGAAAGCTGTAAGTGTTGGCTTAAGAAATTGTATTTTCTGATCTAAAATCTTGTGGTTCATGAAGTAGAGTGCTAATTAGAAGTGAAGATGGTCTAACGAGAAGCCCTTTCTGCTGTAACTGAATGACCTCTGGGAGGATGTAGCCAGGCACCCACTTTGGAAGCTTTTTGGCTTCCAGAACAATTTGAATGAAAGGCACTTTTCTTTTTCTCTAGTTGCACTCTACGGTTGAAAACAAATTGTACTTGACTACATTTGCTGAAGTAGTGAGTACCGTGAGAGTATAAACTGTTGCAGCTTTGTTTGCAGCAAGTTGGAGATTTAAGAAAGAGTTGCTGAACATGTTGAATTTTAACATCTAAAGCTTTTTGGAGATGTTTCTATCATACCACAGAGTATCTTTCATATGCCTTATGGCAGTAATTAGAAACTCGTTACTAAGTAACACCACCTTGTACAGCATATCCCATTGTGTCTGATAATGTCTGTACACAAAACTAAAAATGGACAGAACAGTCACTGGGGTTGCAACCTAGGTTGCAAGTGAGTGTTGGGTACCATCCTGGCTTTTAAATTAATGAAGGAACACCCAGTCTTTAAACAGTCACACATGTTTCCATTATCTGTGCTTAAGTTGAATATTGCTGTCATAATTGCAAATGAATGTTGGTTATTAAGGAGGAAGAGCTCAAATACCCAGTTCTTGCTTTATCATACATATAATTGTGTCAGACACTGTTTCGAACTTAACGAAATAATGTCCTGTGAATTGGCTAGACTTCGCAATTAGTAGCTATGTCCAATTAAACTGCATAGTATGATATTTTTTCTGATGCATACCCTTTGTTTTTCCATTTTACCACTTAGGCATATTTTCCTGTAGGAGTAAGTGACATTGATTATAGAAGAAAGCAGTCATTCAAAAAGAACTTCCTTTGCATTTTGGTAAAATTGGTGTTAAGAAATCCTGTGTTGTAGTACATGCAAATGCAAACAGTAGAAGAAACTTTGACATTTCAGATTGATAGCTGCTACTGAGCTCCAGTGGTGTAGGGCATACACAGAGGAAGTGGTGAACTTACAATTTGAAATGGATGTTGCTTTAAATGGATGTTTCCAGATATTTGGAATTACATTTTAAATGTGTCTTCTTTTTAGAAACAATGGAAATTGGAAAGGATTGTGAGTCCAGAATTGTCAATACTAATGAAGAAATCCTGCCTGGCTTTATTCTTGTTTCAGTTACAAACTTTCCAAAACTGTGAGGCTTGTATTGTTGGAAGACTTTTACTCGTGGTGTTTAGAAAAAGGTGTAAATGCAAATCCCTTAGAATTTTAGAGTTGAGATTGTAAACAGGTTGTTGTGTTATTTTTGTAGGGGTTTTTTTTGTTTGTTTGTTTGTTTTTTGTTTTTTAAACCAAGCTGGAATACAACCTTGGAATTAAACCACAGATTTCATATCTCGTATCTAGAGATGAAACTAAAGTAACAGAGGAGCAGGGTATCAAAACTACAGGCTTAACTGCATAAATATATCAAAACGGTGAATTCTTTTAATTGATTGAGTAACAGTTTTGACAGAAGTCTTCTAATTTACATCATGTTGCTTCATAATTGCAGTTTTCCTGTTGCATTTAATCTGAAATCTAGAGTGCTGAGTTTATATGCATGATCTGACACCATGTTTGAGTAACTCTATAGCATCTGGAGATGGTAATGCTTATCACTCATTTTGCAGTTAAAATGGCTAAATAAGTCATAAAGGATGAGGAAAGCAGGATAGTTTTTTAGAAGTAACTCTTATTTTGCTGTAGCAAAGTCTGTTAGTACTGGAGAGGAGAATTTTCTAAATGCTGAGCTTGTTTAAAGCTTTGTAACTGCATTGAGTAGGTTTCATGTGGATACAAGCTAAGGTAATTGCTCTCTATCTTAAAAGATGGGGTTTTTTAAAGTAGTGTCCTTCTGTAGACGAATGTACAAGTAATATTATCTTAAATTTGAAATAGTCTTGGGAATTGTACTAATCACACAAAATCCTGTAAATTACAATAATGTGTCCCATAATCTTTACTGCCTTTTGCCTTTTGCCCCAGATAAGGGGATAAAAATATTTCAGCATCCTTCTTTTCTTAGAGTTAAAATGGTTTAAGTCTTGCAGTACTCTTAGGCTGAACTTGATACGACCCAGTGTCTCTGAAGTTGCAACTTACACTTAGTAATTCAGAATGCTTAACATTGGGTGATTAAGAATTGCTGAAAATTTGAATTCTTCCTTCCCTTGTGTTTTTATTCTCAAACAATCTTTACAAAGGGCTGTTTTTGGAGAGCAGAGTACAGTCTTTTGTTTCTGGATAAAATTGATGGCTGTAAATGAAAGAATAAAGAAGGCTCTCTATTCATGTTCCCCAGCCTTTGTTCCAGTGGGCATTGTTTCAGTTTATAAGAGCTGTTTAGTACATATAGATTACTGGAAAGGCTGAAAAATTCCCAGACACATCAGTGCAGACTTGTGAAAAATCCTGCTATCTCCTCAGCTGCCCACCCAGCCACCCAGTACCTCTTTGTTTCAAGGATTCCATGAAAGGCTATTTTTTTTCCTTTCCCATCACATTTACTTTGAAGTCACCTTTTGCACAGTAGTTTAAACAAGTCCTATTATTTGTCTTTCAAATTATGGAAACCTTATCAAACCTGTGATTTTAGTTCTAAAGCTGAGGAAACTGGCAGTTGGAATTTCAGTTATTTTTGTTTTCCCATCTTTTTATCTTAAAAACTCAATATCTATATAGACTCTTGGGGCTTAGCTACAGATTCAAATTCCAGTTTTGTAGGTAACATAGTCCTGTGGTAGTTTAAACTGTTGCTTTATGTTTGCTTTCTCTTTAGGGACTCCATATAAACATTTTAAAGTACATAAGCAATTGTACATAGGTGAGATACTCATGTAGAACTTAGTCAGAAGTAAATCCACACCACATTTTAAGTTAACCTGAACCTTGGTAATTACAAGTTCTCTTACTAAGTGCATTCTTGGATAGTGCATTGACTTGTGAATTAACACTTCTTTTTTTTTTTTTATTTTTTATTTTCAGTTTTGCTAGTGTCAGTGTTGAGCTGCCCAGTTAGGACTCCGGTGTAAATGCAGTGCAGTGGGTTACAGATTGTTACAGTGGGTTATTATCCTTATATTAGTGATAAAATTATTTTAGTAGATGTTTGCATGCTGAGCTTGGCCGTGTGTGTCCATGGAGAGGTTACGCTTCTGTCCAGTCCCTTTTTCCCAAGGAAACCCTTGTGGTTGGAGGTGCTCCTGCCCCACCTCTGCTTTAATGCTCTCTTTCCCTGAGGTTACTATGTTGAGTAGGTGTAGCACCATCATCTCCTCTTTCTCTGTCCCTTTTTTTCTTTTTCCTGTAGAGCTTCCTGTGCCAAGTGTATGCAGACGTGCTTTCATGGCCTTGAGTAGGCCTGCTTGATGGAAGCCCATCTGGGAAAGCAAACAGGAAAATCTAATTTAAGTCTTAATCAGATTTAAGTATGATATAATCACACAGTTGCTTGTGCTGTCAAAGACCATATACTACATCTGGGCATGCACATGGATAGGCCTTTGTTTAGCATGTAGGTGTGTTTGAGATTGTGTGAGGGCTCTCGCGATTTCCTGGATGTACCTCAGCCCAGGCTGGCTTGGGAAATGGCCTCTGCCCTGTGTAGTGTGAAAGGGGTTTTGCTTTGTGTGGTCACACAGCCACATGTAAGGTGGGCCATTGTCTTGTGCAGCACTCAAATGAGACAAAAGCAATCCACTGAAAAGAAATCCTAGTCCTTTGCCACAGAAATTGGGATTTCCCCCCCTGCCCCCCCCACAATAGGCAGCAAACTGTCCTGGAAAATAGCATGGCTATCAGAAGTGTCTTCTGATGTTTCAAAATGCTGTATTACATTTCTTAATTATAAGGCATTTATGAAACTCTTAAGAATATGATTTGAGGGTAAACTTTTTTAATAAGTGAGAGAACAAACAGTTTCAGTGGCTCAGCTCTTCCGTTGTGCAAATTTAATGAGCTACTTTCCTTTTAACTTAATGTCCCTTTGAAATAGGAGATTGCATTGGAAACATTTGGCTTTATATGGTATCTGTTTGAAAGTTAACACAAATGTAAGTTCTGTTAAGTTACTGCAAATGTAACATTTTGTCTTAGTTTACTTGTTCTGGTGCGGCTTCACATAGAAATACTCTAAAGAAAGCATTTTAAACCAGTGGTTGAAGTTATTCCTCTCAAGTAATCTGGCTGTGAAAAAGTTGCCGATAGGTTTTGCGCAACATTTATTTCCAGAGGAAGGAATGTTTTTGTTCCCCTTATGATTTCACTTCAGTCTCGATGTCTGGTTTAGTGGAAATGTTCAGTTGTTCACTTGTCAGAAGAATGAAGATGGTGTATTATTTAGATCTTACCAGACAAGTGGGATTTGTTCCTTCCATTCCAGTTATCAGAAAGATTAACCCTTTGCCCTCGCGGTCCTAATTGCAGTTGTTCAGAAACAAAGATTCTCCTTGTACAAGACAGCGGCAGAATGGAGTGTGTGCCAACTGGAATGTTTCTCTGGTGAATGTGGGTTGCAGGTATTACATAAATTTTGTCTTGCATTTCAGGCACCGATAAAAGCAACCTGTGAAGATATGTCATGCAAGACTGGATTTCCTGAGGACGTGCACAGTGCAGTGGTGTCAAGGAGTGTACATGGAGGACAGCCACTTCTCAATGGTATGGTTAGAAAATGTATTTTGAACTTCTTTTTTCCTCTAGTTGTAGCCATAAGTCACTCTGGAGCATCCTTAAATAGAACACAGACTCTTGCAGGAAAGAACATCAGCTGCTCTGTGATTATTTCTTGATTACTGTCACAAGACCTGGAAAATCTGTTGGCCCTAGTGGCTGCACATGCACCTCTGACTGCAGTCTGAAAACACTGAGTGTTGCAAAAGTTCCCATTATTGTCCACTAATTCTCGTTCTCAGCACAACATTCACACTGAAGTTTCTTGCTACCACTGGCAATACATATGCCATCAGTCTATACTTGGATCCTATGTGTGAGGAGGTAAAGCAAATTTCACTTCTCCTTACATCTCTCACAGAAGTACCGCACATAGACCCAGCCCTAGTGCTCACATTTATGCAGACGTGTTTTTCTTACTGCTTTTTTGTGGCAATCTGAGGAGGGACACCTATGGAAAGCAAGTAATGGGACAGGCAGCAACACGAGAGAGTGGTTGTCTGTGAGCCCTCGGTCAGTGACCGCAGCACTGCGGGCTCTGTGAGGAGCTGTGCCAGGAGAGACAGCACAGCGCCAGGGCTGTCTCATGGGCAGTGTGCTGCTCTCTCACCCTGGCACCTACCTGCCTGTGAATGGCACGGTGCCCGGGCTGGGGATGACCTGCTCGCCTTGTGCTCAGTGAGTGCAAGCCCTTTTCTCCGCCGGGGATGCGCTGCAGTCGGTACATCTGCCCCCAGGTTGTCCTGGTTGGGAATTCAGTTCGTTGTTCTTTTTGTGTCTCTATTTTTCAGGGGTAGAGTAGGACACAGAGGCAGATGCTTTGAATCTTTCCTAGATTTCCCAACCTGCTAAGTTTCAGTATACAAGTTTGCAGAAGTACAACGTTATTTAAAATTCTTCATTAATTTTTCTGTTTTCTGAACAGCTAACAAAATTTTTTTAAACCTAATTTGGAAATTGTGGAACTAAGAACATCCGTCTTAGATGGTTTAGAATACAGCTTAAATAAGGACTAACTTAATTTAATTTGTTGTTTCTTTCACATATAATTTTGGCTACACAGTTCAAGACATTTAAATGAAAAAAATTCTAATGAGTCTGCAAAACAAATGAAGTAAAAGCTGTAGACTTGATTTTACATGCTGTATGTAACAGTCTCTCGTTAATTATATTTTACAGACCTGTTTTGTGCTTTCTTAGAAGTATAATGGAAGCTTGAATGCAGGAGGAATTGATTAGCTTTAGTGTATTTAAACTTGAGTTATTAAAGCTTTCTCTGCTCAGTTTTAAAGAATTATTTTCTACCAGCACAGACTTTTCTTTTATTAAAGGATGGCTTAGAAATTTATGTATTGAAGTAAATGTTCTGCCAATTGAGAAAATAATAAAGAGGAAAGAGAATATTCCTCACTTTCCCACCAAATGGGAGTTACTGGATGGCTCTCCTAGAGACTCCTGTAATAGACAGCAGCAAGAGAACTCCTTGGCATGTGATGAGCAAATATGGGCAGAGGGAAGAAACAGGGATGCAGAGTGCAGAGACAAGTGTTTTCCAAAGGTGCCACCTTGGAGATGCTAAGTGTTTGTTATGGGTTAACTGTCATGCCATCAGTTCCTCTTGAAATGGAGATCACACAAGTTGTGAGATCTCTCCTCTGTCATGTGAAAGTTCTCTTTACTCTGTATGAAATCAAGACTGTTTCTGCAATTTTTCCCTTTTTTCCTGCCTATTAGGAACCACACTAGACTGGGCACCAATTGTCTGTTGTCATTGCTCATGCAAACCTGATGATAATGACTGACCAGCCTTAGCTGAGTCTGAACTAGTGATGTAGGATGACAGACTGACTTCCTTTCTCATTATTCATCCCATTCCCACAGTCCCTTCCCTTGCTTCTCAGAAGTGAGCGAAGCATGACTATTGGTTTGTCCTTGAATGGTATTAAAATGCATAACATTTTAGGGAAGTAAGAATTGGAAACACTGTATGAGGCAAACAGTATGTATCACATCATATCAGCTGGTTGAAAAATGACCTGGGGGAGTCCTTTTTCTACTACCGTTTCCTCAACTGAATTACTGCAGTGGTTAATTCTTTTGAAAATTTTGACATGCTTAAAAGCATATAATTTGCTGGTTACACATAAACATACAGTCCATCATTGCATAGCTTTGACTTAAATTTAATTACACTGTCATTTTGAAATACTATTGTTGTCAAAAGCCTATTTTCTGGTTATTAAACTAGATTCAGATGATGCTGGATGTTAAGTATAGCTGCATGACATTTGCTTCTTAGGGATAATCATGTGCCTGATTCTGATCTCGCCTGCCTCACCTATCTAAATGCATAGAATTATTTAGATTGGAAAAGACCTTTAAAATCATAAAATCCATCCATTAATCCAGCACTGCCAAGTCTGCTACTAAGCCATGTCCCTAAGCACCACATCTACATGTCCTTTAAATGCCTCCAGGGATGGTGACTCCAGCACTTTCCTGGGCAGCTTGTTCCAATGCTCGACAACTCTTTGGCTGAAGAAATTTTTCCTAATATCCAATCTCAGCCTCCCGTGATGGAAAGTGATGCTATTTTCTTTTGTCCTTGTCCTTCACTTGTTTCTGGAAGAAGAGACCAACCCCACCTCCTTGCAACCAGCTTTCAGGTAGCCGTAGAGAGGGATAAAGTCATACGATTGGCCTTGGCCCACTGATTGTCTGCATTACCTTCCTGCCCTCCAGCAGATCGGCACTCCTGCCCAACTGGCTGAGGGAGTACTTGATTCCCTCATCTTGATCATCAATAGAGATATTAAAACAGGACTGGCCCCAACACTGAGCCCTGGGGAACACCACTGGTGCCAGCTGGATGTAACTCCATTCACCACCACTCTCTGGGCCCGGCCATCCTGACAGTTTGGGGTTGTTTCTTACCCAACGAACACTTTACCCATCCAAGCCATGAACAGCCAGTTTCTCCAGGAGAATACTGTGGTAATTGGTGTCAGAGGCTTCTCTAAAGTCTAGGTAGGCAACATCTATAGCCATGCACTCATCCTCTAAGTGGGTCACGCTGACATGAAAAGAGACCAGATCAGGCAAGCAGCACCTGCCTTTCATAAACTCATTCTGGCTGGGCCTGATCCGCTGGTTGTGCTGTACACGCTACATAGTGGCACTCCAGGTGATCTGCTCCTTGATTTTCCCCAGCCCCTAGTCAGGCCTCCCCAGATCCTCCTTCCAGTCCTTCTTGTAGTTGTGCATCACATGGGCTTACCTCCAGTCAACTGGGAGCTCCCTGGTTTTTTAGGACTGCTGATTAATGATGGAAAGTGGCTTGGTGAGCACTTCTGCCAGCTCCCTCAGTACCCTTGTGTGGATCCCATCTGGCCCCATGGACTTGTGTGTGTCTCAGTGGTGCAGCAGGTCACTGACCACTTCCCCTTGGAGTGTGGGGGCTTCACGCTGCTCCCTGTCTCTGTCTTTCAGCTCAGGGTCTGCGTACCCTGAGAACAACTAGTCTTACTATTGGACTGAGGCAAAGAAGGCACTAGGTACTTCAGCCTTTTCCTCATCCTTTGTCCCTGTGTTTCCCCCCACATTCAATAAAGGATGGATATTCTCCTTAGCCCTCCTTTTGTTGCTGATGGATTCCTAGAAAGATTTTTTTATTGTCTTTCAGTAATAATCTGTAGCCAGATTATGTTTTAATTGGGCTTTGGCCCTCTAATTTTCTCCCTGTGTAACCTTGCAATATCCTTGTAGATGCTTTTACTAATTTCTGTATGTTTTAGAGATGAAAGTTTTAATTTTCTTTGGTTTTGTGCATTGATACTACAAGCACAGAGGCTCTTTGGATATCTCAGATAGCTGCAGAGTAATTTTGACCTAACTTGACACTTTATTGACAAGTTGCTTCTTAAAATACTGTCCAAAAAAATGACCAGATGTTTATCACCTGTCTTGTTCATTTGCTTTTGTCTAGTACAGTGGGGGACAGGCTTCTTTTAAGTTCTTTGGCTTCCATCCTACGAAGACTTAAATAAAATTAGAGATATCATATGACTTGTTGGTCTCTGCATTCCAGTTGCTAGAGTAACCTACAATATATGGTTTTTAAACTACTATTATAAGAAATTTCCATGTACTGTGCTATACTGTATGTTTTTTGAAGAGGTTTCTCTTTATTCCTGTGTTCAGGTGGTGCTTGTTTTTGAGGGAAAATCGGACTTGTTTGCATTACATTTCAGTGTAATTCATAATGGCTTTATTCATTCATATGGCTAGAACATTATGTGAGCATCTACTAATTTTTCCTTTTGTGCATGAGGGCTTGAGAGGCAACTGCACATTCACTTGTTATCCCAGTGTTCAGTCGTCCCAGTATGTGAAAAATTGGTGGAGTAATAGATTCAGAATAACATAAATTGGAAAAGGGAAAAAAGCCCCTACATTTATTAATGTGGGTAGAGGGGGGAACAAAAATAGAGAAAGATAACTGCCCTTGGTTTCAGATTGAGGAAACGGAAAAGATGCATCTAGTTGAGAAGTCACAGCAATAGAAGTTGGAAACTACTCCTTTTGTAGGTTGTGACTGAGCTGTGCAGGAGGTAACCTGCACTATATAGGCTGTCCCCTATTGCCTCCTTCTGGCGTAGTGTCACCAGTGCCCCATGCTCCTGCGTTACCCTGGAACAGACTTCACTCTTCACAGCCTTAGAGACTCTTTGGAGCTGAAGTCTTACAATTTGCCTTGTACAATGTCTGGCAAGTCTATCTTCAAGATACAATATGCTCAGGTCACTAGGCACATTAAGTCCTGTAGGCCTTAAATTTATTTATTATGTTTGACATGTTGTTTCACTTGATACCGGTCACTTCAGTGAAATTATGGTGATTTTTGCCAAGGAACTAGGTGAGCTCAGAACTATTGCCTTAATTTCTGTAAAGGGAGAAAAAAGAAAGTAATAATTTCAGAAGCAGAATTAAAAGAAACTTCATTCATTGCTAGAAAGTGTCTTAGTAATAAAACCATGGAATTATTTGGGCCTCCAGCTCTTTTAGAATTTAATATACTTTGAATTATTTTAGGACTTAAATCCTCCAACATTTAAAAAAAGAAAATAAGCAATATGCAAATAACTCTCCACCCACTACCTTATAGAAGTAGATATCTAACCCGAATTTACAGGCACGGTACTTATGACTGGTTTCTGTAAATAAAATGTGAATTCTGTTTGGAGAGCCATAAATAAGATGTAGTCTTCAGAGAAGAAGAGGTTAAGTCAAGAGGGAGTTCTGTTTAATATATTAAATGCCCTTGCTTGTGCTGGTTTTATCGCATTTTTGTAGTTCATCCAGGAAAAAGTACTTGTGGCAGTTTGATATGTCCAGCCTGTTTATCTAATCTTTGTTCTATATCCTGCAAATTTTAAGATACAAATAATGCATTTCAGCTAAAATCATTCACCTCGAAGGTTACTTGAATGGTTATTTGCAGAATCATTTCTTAGAGATTCTTATTCTGATAATTTATTGTAGCAGTTTATCTTTCAAAGATGTTATTTTAACGTTATCTGTCCTGTTAGTAAATGCATGGTTTTAGTTTTCTGCTAAGCAAATTCATTCCTAAACGTATCCTTTGAGCCCTGTGTAGCTATACAATATTTCTGAGGTCTTTGAGTTGCACAGTGATAAAGAAAAAAAACGTTTTGGTGTTGATCATGGAGATAAGCAGTGATTATGGATGATTAACACTGCAGTTTCTTGAGCCATTTAAGCCAGAGTAAGCATCAACTCTGCCAAAAGAGGCACACTTACGCCTTCCCTCCTCTTTGAGCCTGGTACCAAGTGCTCAGGAAACCATAAAATGAATGGGGTTAGCCAGTTTATCTGGGGTAAGCCTCCACTCCTACTCCTTCAGATTTTTTCCTCAAAGACCTTCTAGGCTTAAACAGATCCATGGTGTCCCTGCTGTCTTTTCTTTTCTAGCAGTGAAATGCTTAGAAAATAATATTTGTTTTGATGCTTTCAAACTGAGTGACAAAACTTGATTTTGGCATTCCCACAGACTTATTTTGTAGTTTACCCTTGAAAATACCAATTGATCTGAAACAACCCAGAAATGTGTTCCTGGGATTGTGGCACTCAGGCATGGCCTGGCATTTAAGAGAAACTAACTTTTGTTCATGATGTAGTGGAAAGTTACATGGACACTGTTGTTCCCAGGTGAAGCTACTTGGCTTTTTTTGTTTCTAGTGGTATTTTATTTTTCAACATACACAAATGCCTACCATCAGCTAAGAATAAAATTAGTTTTAAAAAAGTCATAATGCTTAAAATTGAAGACAGCAGCACATCTTTTAAGGCTTATGTGCCTTTCTTTTCTGTAAACAGCTTTTCTACGATTGTATTCTTACTATGGCAGCATACACTGGGGGCTTTGATATTCCAGTGTGCATTAACTGTAGAGCCAGGGGAAGTGTTTCTAGAAGAATCATATTTTCCAAGAGGGAAATTAGTCTTTCCTCAGGAAAAAATTTTGGCCTTTTTTTTTCCCTCTGAAAAATAATGAAAATGGTAACCACTTTGTTTGAAGTCTCCTTGCCTTAAGCAAAAAGACAAGTTGACAAGTTCCTTCCAGGCAGACAGCCAAAGAATCTCAGATGGATGGGGTCTCTCTACCAGCTGCTGGCAAGCTGGGGAAAAATTGTTTCAATTCTTCCCAAATGTATTGTTTTCTGAAATTCTTTCCCTGTACTCTTCATCCTGCCCCCTCTTGGGGGAAGAAAAAAGAAAAAGCCCCCTCAACCCACCATCCATCTAGTTACTCTTCTAAGCTTTATTGGGAGTGAGAATTTTTTATTTTCCAGAAGCTTCTGTTGATAATATATTTTTGCCCTCACTTAGTAGCTTAACATTTAGTAGGTTTCTTTTTCCCTCTTCTGTGAAAAGCAGAGTAAATTTTATTGCTGTGGCTTGGTGATGCTATGCCTCGTTGTTTTATTGTATGTTACAGTTGCATTCCAGCTCTTGGTTTCTTGCCTGTTTAATCCTTTTCCTCTTCTTTTCTCAAACAGCTATCCTGTTTGTATTCTTTCCATACCCCACAGCATCCTAAATTCTCCAGTGTCAGTTTTGAGCTTACTATCCTGGATTGAACGAGCTGCTTCTGTTTGCTTTCAGTACACTAGCACAGTAACTATTTTATCATGCCAGTTGAATATTCACATATGAAGCTCTTAATGTATTCTTAGATACTCATCCCCTGATAATCAGAGCTTTCTTTAGCTGAAGAAAGAGACTGTTTTTTTTGAGGTGTGGTTTCCTTACTCCCTTTTACTCACTACTTAAACATAGAATATATCCTAGAGTATATATATAGCATATATTCACCTTGCAGAACAGTGGTGAAATACCTGTTTGAATGGTGAGTCCTTTTTGCTTTTTCGTGTGACTTGTATGTGGTATCTGATTTTACTTTTGAGTATTAAACTCCTGACTTGTGTTGGTATCTTCTCATTGTAAGCTTGTGTGTTGAATGTTACATACAGATAAACAGAGAGTAAGCATAAATAATTAAATGCAGTGACATTATGGATGCACACAAAGGACAAACATCTCAGAAACATAATTCCGTTATCCCTTGATGTTCTGTAAAGCTACTATGGAATTGTAGTGTGTGGATCAGTTTGTATATCCAGTATCAAGGAATTTATCACTTGAGTTTTAGATAAGAAGGAATTCTAAAAAGAACTTACACGTACTGAACAAAATGTTTTCTTTTTATGGAATATTTGTATTATAGGTGGAAATATATTTTATAGCTAAGTCCTAAATGAACTATTCTGTCCACTTTTTCCAAAGAAGAACCATGATTCTCCTGTACTCCCTGGAAAAGGAGCACTGCTTCTATTTCTAGTGTAGACTCTTAAAACTACATTGATAAAAAGGAAAATACGCATACAGAGAAATTATAGAAATCTTGAATGGTAAGAGTGTTCTGGGATCTGTAAATTACTATCTTAGTTAATTAGTCCAGTTCAGATAGTAATTTATGTTTATGGTGCATTTACTTAGAATGCACTGAATTAATTAGTACTTCTTCCCTTTTCCTGTATTCACCTGGTTACTTGTGAGGGTCTCAAATGTAGTGTCCTTTCTGTGTGCAGAAATCTGAACTATGACAGTGGAATTCTTAACTGCCCCAGTAAGCTCTGAGCATGGCTTCATGCAGAATGGCAAAGGGGATGTTTGTTTCTGCCCTCTGAAGCTGGGTCTGGCATTATACTGTTTCTAACACCATTTAGTGTAGCCTTAGTTCAAATTTAAACTATGCCATCTGGCTTTGATTCCTAAGGGGCCATTATTTCTCCTGGAATTGTTGTAGTTAGAGCGTTCTTCAAAGCTGACCAGTGCTCGTGGGGAGGCTGGGAGGAATGGTGGCTGCAAAGCTGTGCAGAAAGCCTCCCCAACAGGCAAAGGTGCCCTTAGGTGTGGGTGATTTATTTAGTGATAGAAGAAGAGTTGCTGTTGCGTGCAAGAGTTGCATGGAAAAAAAAATTGTTTCTTTTTATGGTATATAAGTATATGGAATACATGGAGCAGAAATTCAGGTGAGGCCATCTGTGTTAGCATAACATGAGACACTTGGTATGTATAATTATGCATTCAAATTCTCATTTAAGACTGCAATACATCTTCTGTTGACTTGTCATTTTTCTAGCAATTTGGAAGACAAATTTACGAGAGCATCCTACTGAACTGATACATAGGAAAATATCCTTTATTGCAAAACATATTACCATCCTAAATACAGATAAATTCCTGTAGTATTTAAACACTTAAAGACTACATTAAATCAAATACTACTGTACTGAAGACTTGGATGTCAGTCAACAAATCCAAGTACAGTTTGAACTGCTCTGATTTTCATTGAGTGCAGTGAGGCAGATTCATTCTTTTGGTTGAACTTGGGACACTCAGTTTGGGAGCATTTTTATTCTGGAAATAATAACTTCTGAAAGAGTTCACTTCCAAACTTTCACAACATGTCTCAGGGATCAGAGTCAGCCCTGGTATACAGAGCAGAAAGCTGGAGCAGAAGGAAGGTGCAAAGGAACAGGGTTGAATTTTGGATGGAAGGGAAATTTACTGGAGTTGCTATTACCTTCTAATTAGGCTGTAGAAGGAGCAACTGGCCTTTGGTACCCTTTAAATCTTTCCAATTCAGCACAACACAGATGGTTTTCTACTCTTCTCCATATGCCCAGGCTGGTTGATTTGTCCTCTAGAGGGCAAGTAAAGTAATGCTGGGGGATAAATGGAGTGAAACTCTGGAGTGCAAAATGGAACTGAGGCTGGGGAAAGGGTGGAGGCAGAAGAATCCAGGTGATGAAGGATGGTGGAATGGGTGGAGGTATGAACCCTTGTCTCATTCAAGTGAGAAAGGAAAGCACAGGTTCTCCACAACCTTGGAAAGAACAGAGAAACTTTGCATTAGTTGGAAGAAAAGGGCAGAAGCAACCTGAGGTAGAAAGGGAAGTATCTTGGAGTAATTCCAGATTTCCTGATGATGTCCAGTTTGAACTAGTCATGGGCATCTGATACCCATCTGAGAGGAAAGGCCGAGGACCCAGTGGAGCTCACCAACGTGAACTAAGTGAGCAAATAGTGCTGAGAAGCATTTCTAGGAGAAACCCCTAGGCCTTCTTGACACCAGAATGACAACACAGTGTCCACATCTTTCATTTTTTTTCAATTTATACTAATACTGAGAAACTGAATTATCTGAGTATTTAGCCAAGAACAGAACATGCACAGGGAAAATCCTTTCGAAGATAAACTGATCTTACAACCAAGCAATTAGGCTAGCTCAGGAAGTACCTATAGCTGCACGTCATGGCTTGTCCACTGTTCTGAAGACAGCATTGAATTTGACCAGTAAGAGTCCATCAGTGTCTCTAGAGTGGTCTCAAAACCCACTGCTGCTGCTCGTTACAGGTGATTTGGTACCAGCAATGTATTTTTCATTGTTTCTCACCTTGTGTGTATAGATGCGCAGTTGAAGTGCGTATGGAAACACCAGCCTTAGGTAAAGCTAGGAGGGGATATACCAAAAATGTAACTCCTTGCTGTTTTCACAAATACATCACAGTGATGTGGCTGCAGGATGATGAGTTTGATCAGCAAGATGATCTGTCACAGAACTGTTCCTGCTTTTTCTGGTGGGCTGATTGTCTTCTGGGTCAGCTTAGCTGTTGATTTGCTGGGACCTGCTGTGGAAAAGGAGATAGATAAAGTAATGAGAAAAGGCACATGTTAGTGGTGATGAGAGAAAAGGAGGTCATAACTGAATGAAACTCTGCTGTGTTAGACTCTCTGTTAAGTTTTTAGGTTTTATTAGGTTGGGTTTTTTCCACTGTCTTTTCTCCCTGCAGTGCAACTGGGAGCTTTCTTTCTGCTCTTTTAATATATTCCAGGATTGGGCAGCTGAAGATCAGTTCCCTGCTGTCCCTTGCCCTTGATGCCTGCTGCATCCCAGCGCTACCCAGGCGTAGTAGTGAATTGTCCTGATGGTTCTTAGCTGGGCTGCAGATGACAGTGAGCAATCCCATTAACCTGCCAGCCTGGCTGCAGATAATCCTGGAGAACCAGGACACCCGGCAATGCCCATGGCTGCCATCCCTGACCCCACTGGCTGCAGCTCCTGCCTGCCTGTGGGCACTAATGCTGCAGGCAGAGGAGCAGCACAGCGTGCCTCGGGTGCATCTCCTGCTTCTCTGAGCTGCTTACAGAGCTCAGAAACTGGCTCGTTTTGATTTTTTTCTCCTCCTTTTTTACTGTCTGCTGTATTTTGGCAGGCCTGTGAGCAGTGGCAAATATTATGATCGTGTCTGCTTGCCTGCAGGAGCAAGCACTTTCTTGTGCACTGTGCTGCCTTTTAAGAAGTAGATTTGGTTTGGTTTTGAAAGTTAATGGCATATGCCTCTCAGGTTGTAGAGAGGAGGAATTATTTAAGGCCCTCTGTGAGTTTCAGTTTAACATTCTCTTAAATAGGAAAGTTAGAATCCCTAAAAGCACAATTTGTAACATAAAAGCTATCAAAATAGCAGTGCAATCTGTTAAAGTGTTTAAAAATTTGATTCGCTGCAGTTTAAAACGTGAAATAAATGTACACTAATTGTTTTGGATGGAGATGAAGATGGTGTTTGAAGCCAGTCTTTAAAGGAATTAGTGAGATAGCACTGCAGTTAATGGTGGAGCACTATTTTTCTGTAATGGGCTAAGCAATGTTCTCTAATTAGCTTGCAAATTGATATTCAAATACAAGTAAACTGGCAATCAAATACAAGCAAAACATCTATGTAAGTAGACTTTGGTGTCTGCATTTAGCATACCTGTATCAAAATTATGTGTGGGTAAAGGGTAAGCTCTTAGTTGTTTTCAGCTTTTATTGATGGTGGCTTGCTGGTTACATTAGGTCAATATTTTTGTTTAAGCACATGAAAAGAGGAAAAGGAAATTCCTTTTCTTCAGCAAATGACTGGCTTTTAAACATTAGTAACATATGTGTATATGTTTTTTGTTGTCTTCATTTCTTTCCAGTTTTGTCAACTAGTTGTGGACATAAGATTTGATAAATAGCTGAGTCAGTGGAAGTTAGGCTGTTGAGTTTTTGTGGATTTGGATCATACTTATGTTAATTATTAAAATTACTGCTGTATGGTATGGCTGTTTAATTTTCAAGCCTAGTGCCAGGAACTGAATGCATAAAATATTAGTGGTGTTTGTTGTAAGGTTTTCGGTGGCATATAGTACAGGTTCTTAAACGTGAATTTAATGCCTGGCTCAAGTAGTTTTCTGCAAAGGAGAATCACAGAATTGGGTTGGAAGGAACTTAAAGACCATGTAGTTCCAACCCCGGTGCCGTGGGCAGGGTCACCTTCCACTACACCAGGTTGCTCAGAGCCTCGTGCAGCCTGGCCTTGAACACTCTCAGGGATGGGCCATCCATGGCTTCTCTGGGCAACCTGCTCCTGTGTCTCACCCTCCTCACAGTGAAGAATTTCTTCCTAACTGTACAAGAAAGCTGGTACCTAAGAACTATGGTTGGGAAAGGTAAATAAAGACCATATATTTGAAATTTGGGTTTCAGGGTCTTTTAATGTCTTCATTCTCTAATTTGTAAAACATCTCTCACTCATGACCACATTGATAACTTGCTAACTACCCGTTGTAAGCATATTGTTTACTGACACATGGAAGTGTGACTGTATCAGTGGGTCGAGCATGTGGTTTTATCAACCACCAGTACTCCTTCCATCAGCTGTTCATGGTATTCGTTCAGCATAATTTTTTATGCTAAAAGTTCTTTGAAATGTACTTCCCTAAATCAAATTCTTGTCACTGTGCATTCATTAAATCCAATTAATGTTTGCATAGATTTAACTTTCAGTGCTGATTATCATCTGAATTCTTCAAGGGGAAAAAACCTAAACAAAACCAAAACAAAAAAAAGCAAAACAAAAAAACCCCACAAAAACTTAAGCGTTTTCTGTAAAGCAGCTAGTAGGCGTTTTACACCATAGAAATAATACATCAGTGAAAGTGTTTGACTTTCCAATTCAGTATGTACTTTTCTGTTCAAGTAACCACAATCTTCCCTTTCCAGTGCTTTAGTGCATGTTTGTGCTTTTATAAAAAATTGATCAATGTGGTTCTCAAGGGATGGTTAGTGGGGGAGTGTAGGTCCCTTGGAGGTCACAGGTTCGGGTCAGTCTGTCATCTGCATGTGGTAGCCAGTAACTTAAAACTGCTTGGTAGGTTGTGCAAAAGGAGCTTTGGTTGATTTGGTTTCTTCTGCAGGAGTCTCTGTTGAAAAGGTACTTCTTACATAACAGCAGAAATACTGCTGAAATTAGTGGAAACTGGGGCAGCGCATGCGGGCAGGGAGTGTTCATGTGTATGAAGGTAGCTGGAGAAGGTCAATATCACAGAGCTTTCCCGACTGTCTCGAAGAGAGACGCAATGAAACAGAGTGGAAGTTTAACCTCTTGGAGTGCCTTTACGCAGAGCTGAGATGTGTTAGGGCGGTAGTTTTAACAGCTCGGAGTACAAAGCACAATCTAGCATTTTAGGTATTGGAGGTATTTTCGCCTACTTGTAATTGATTGAGTGCGTTTCCTGGAATAAGAATGAAGTTTGTATTGTACTGAAGCTTAAACTACAAATTAACAACAGAAGAAATCCTTCTCATTCTTGCCCTGTATGTCACTATCCGTACTTCTGACCATGTCAAGTCTCATTTAATTAAAATCTTGTCGTTATGCCTGTGTGCAAATTCATTAAGAATGATACGTGTCATTATTTATAAAAATGAACCATTTTTTTCCTCAGAGAAAGTGATTTTGTTAGTTGTTAGAGCTGCAAATGATCTGTAAGTTATTTCCTCCTTCCAATTTTTGCAACAAAGTCTCTGCAATTTACAGATGCATGTCAAAAAGCCAAAGTAGTCACTAAAATGGAAGATTTTTTGTTAGCCTTCAGTGGGATTGCTAATTAAAGGAAGCAAAACCTACAAAAGCACAGGTACACCTGGCTTTAGGATGCAATTTTGCAAGAGGTAATCGAGCAGAACGTGTGCTCCCGTCTGCTGGGCAGGTCATAGTGCAGTGATGAAGCCTGGCTTAAGGTGGCCATTATCTCAGAGTCTGTGAGTTTTATATTCCAGCTGATTTTAAACAAAAAGTAAAGTTATTGAGTCCTAACAGTGTTGAGTGTTCCTCAAAAAACCCAGTGAAAGTATACAAAGATTCTTAATTTTTTAAGCCCCATCTATCATGCAGGACATAGATAAAAAACTGAAGAAGTAAGCTCTGAACATCTCTTTCTGAAAGTTTATCAGCTTTTCAGTGGTACCTAAAGTTTTTGTGGGGTAACCAAATACGGTCTTGGAAAAATCTATTTTTGAAGACTGCCTGATGTGTGCTCAAGGACGATAGTGCGACTTCTGTTGCAAACAATTAAAAGATTGTGAATGTGAACCTTGCAGATGAGCAGTCTGTTAAGGGCTTTATACATATTTTTTAATAGCAATAACTTCTTGTAAAGCATTTACACCTTTGTAGAAGGTTCAGAGATAGATAAATAGTTTGGTAAATGGTTTCACCAGTATTCTAATAATGTCTGTTAAATGTCTGCATCATATTTATGATGCAGAGAATTTTCCAGATTATGGGCACTGTCAAAATGTCTCTGCAGGTCAAAGTGTGATTTCTTTGCTTTTAGGTCTCTTTTTCTATTTGTTTCTAGAGTTCTGCATTACTATTTCAGTAAGAATCTTGCTGTCTTACATTTTAAAATTTTTGCTAGCCATGCACAGATCTGCAACAGGATGAATTAAATTCTGAGTGTGCCATGCCATGAACTGAGAGAGGAAAAGGTCACCTTTGTGCTATAAATGCAAACTGTGTCAATAACATTGCTCTTTTTATGTCACATACTTCATGTTAACTGTGCTAATTTTGCCACCTACAAAGGGGTAAATGTTTTGTTAACAAAATTATAATACTGACAAGTTTTTAGAAAGAGCTGAAGATGCCAAGAGGACAGCGAGGTCTGAAATACTCAATAAGGGGTAGACAAGTGGTTTTAGGTTGTTTTAGAACGTACCCAATTAATTCTGATAATGTGATTGGGGGGTTAATACTCCTTTATACACAATCTATTTGCTGCCTTTCTGAATGCATATGCATGAGGGTGAACATGGTATTTCTCATCTTTTTAACTGGTGCTCCTACCAAACATTCAAAATACATTTTACTCACTATAGTGAGTATTCAAATTAAAGTTTAGCTGTAAAAAGTTTTTGCTACAGGTTGCAGAATTTTCAATGGTTCGATGACTTCAATCATCAGGTGTTTGGAGCCTTCCAAGATGGATGTTTCAGTTTCCATCTGTGACTTCAAAAAAGGTCAACTCTCTGATTGAAAGACTAAAAGGGTGCTGTCATGGGGATTCCTGTAAATGTCTGGGAAGATTAGGAGGCCAATTTAGAAGACTGATTGCCCCAAGTTCCCTCACCTTAAGGGTAACAGTTCCCCTTATTTAGAGCATATAAGAATTGCGTAGCAGTATCAGCAGCTCCTAAAGAGAGAAGCGTATCTTGCTAGTGAGAGACAAACATAAAACAGATGCTCAGTAAAATAAGGTTTGCTGATAACAGTCCTACTTGTGCTTCTCTTTCCCAGACCCAAATGCATTGGGAGATCTGGTGCGGAGGCATTTGCATTGCTGTGGATGAGGTGGCTAAATTAAAGCTTGGTCTCTGGTTTTGGTGCTGTCAAAGGTAGTAGAACCAAGGGATGGTGGACTGAGGGGTCGGGGGAAAGAGGTGTTTTGATGACGGACTGAATGGTACAACTTTTCTGGTGTGAGTCACACTGTAGAGAAGAAGACAACTCAGTGTGCATCTTCACTGGTGATAAAGGAGTTCAGGCAGATTTTTGTTCTCAAGCCTAAAGGCCTAAATCCTGTATGAGAACAAAGTGATCTAAGAGTAAATTACCATGGAAGGAGAGAGCAGTCCCACATCTCTTCCTAGCCCTTCCCAGATGTCCAGATGCATCTTTTTCACTAGGTAGAGTTGTTGTGCAGTATGAATCAATGCACTGGTCTGATAAAATGGCAGCCTTACGCTGGAAAAAGAAATTATATTCCCATGGATCAGCTGGATTAATCAATTTGTCCCATAGCTAGACTGCCACGTCTTCGGGAGAAGGGGTTACGGGCCTGTGGACTGCAAGACCACCTCTTTCAGCAGAATGTTGTGCCTAAATCATTTTAATTGTCATACCAGAAGTGCATCCTAGCTGCATGTGTAAATATTGCTGATTTTCTACTGAAGTCTTCGTCTCTCACTGGCCAACCATATTGCTTTGCTGTCCTTTCAGATCTGCAGAACCAGGATGGTTGATTTGAGCATCTAGTATGCAGATCAGATGACCTTTTCACTGTGATTACTTTTTTTTTTAATGAATGTATAAATCATGGGTATTTCGCCATTAACTCAAGCCCTTCTGTGAAATACGAGAATGATGTGCAGCATTTTAATCTTGAGTCTGTCCAGTCTCCCTGCACAGTGAGAATCCAGCAGTAAACCCCTAAGCAAGCAGCAGTCTCTGCAGACAAGAAGAGTTGCTTACTGCAAAGGCAAAATGAGGCAAGCACAGCTACCGTAGTTGTAGGCCATTTCTGCTTGCACTCCCTGTTGCACTCTCTGCAGTCACCTGGGGTGATTTAAAACATGACAGTCTACCAGGGCTGCTTTAGGGGCTTCAGCAGCATGCTCAGTCCTCAAACTCTTGCATGTGTAGATATTGAGGGATAGCTCTGCTGGAGACTCCTGCTGTAACAGGGGATGCCTCTGCCTCCGTGTATCCATGCTGGCTCTCTGCTGGAGGCTGCCGTCCTGCAGCAAGGCTGATGACGCAGGCTGCCTGTCTGCGCTTTGCCTCTGAGGGTCACAGCCTCCTGTGAGTTATCAATAAAGATGTGCTGACACCAGGGCAGCAGCAGAACTAGAGCAGCACGACAAGGATGTGCGTGGCCTTCTGTCAGGACTTGCTCGTCTCTGTCCTTAGCAGAGAGTCAAGATTGGTTTCTGGGGTGGAAGTATTTTGTGGTGGGAAGGCAGAAGAGCCCCAGGCTCCCTCTTTGGTCACAGGGACCTCTGAAGTGGTCTTCATAAAATGGTTTACAGCGCTTTCTGCAGTAAGTTTCTGTGGTGGCCTGGCTTTCTGCTCTTCAGCTGAGGCTGAAGTCTTGTTCCAGGTGTATGTGCTGTGACAATTGGGGTTAAAAATAAAGAGACACATTCTCTGGGATTTGTAATAATCAGTTTGATTAAGTTTGGGTTGAAAACAACAGGAATGTTTCCTTTTAAGCTGAAGACTGTGATTTGGTTTGGACAACATTTTTAAAGCTTCCCATTAAGGGAGATAAAAAAGGCAGCCTTGTAAACTATCTACTACAAAGTTCTTTAAACAGCACAATCTATCTCTCCTCTTAAATTAGTGGTCAGCTTAAAAGTAACTCATCAAAACCAGTGGATTTACATAAGTATGTGGTATAAGAAAAAGGAAAACTAGGTCTGGAGTTTCTGAGAATACTTGAAATTCAAGGCAAATCTGGATAGTCTAAAATCAAACACAAACTTAGTAAGTTTCTAGTATTTAGGGGTTTGGGGTTTTGATTTTTTTTTTTTAACATCTCAACTGGGAAAGGGAAATTTTGTAGAATGGACTGTGGATCTCACATTGTGGAAAAGATTTGCAAGTTATTTTTATGTATCTTACGTGAATGTTACAGGGAACGACAGGGATGCTGGTTTCCTTTTCAGGGACAAATAAGAATAAAGGTGTATCTGGGGACATTTGTGTATGATGAAGGGAATGTATCGGATGGCATAGGTGTGTTTCTTCAGATAAAGGTTTTTTGGTATCTGATTTTATTGTAATCTGACCCAGTGGTTTTGTTGCTTTTTCTTATGACTTACATATTTTCCCTTAAAGTTGGATGTTTGTTAGTGCCTTTTCTTTTTAATTAGAATACTGATGTACAGTTGCATAATCTAAACATCCAAAGTTACATTAGTGTTTTGTACTGGTTTACATGGATTATTTTTTTATTTGCCCTTGACTTGTAATGAGCCTATGAGCTACGAGCTATCTGTGTGCCCATGGGCAGATCCTGATGCTAAAAGTGAAAACTGACAGCTGTGGCCAGAGGGGGCTTTTCAATGCAATACAGTGTGGCTTTGCCAATAATTTTAATTTTTCTAACCAGACTTAAAGGGTGGGGAGGAGCTCTCATTGTTGGGTGAAAAATTTAATGAAGACATTTCTATTTTATTATTTTTCTTTTACATCTGAAATATTTTATGATTTTAGGTGAAAATAAATCTGCAGTATATAGACAGATGTAGAATGATTTCCTCACCTGAATTCAATGACTACCTGCTTTGCATGGGTGAATATTTGTCATGATGCAAAACCTGAGAAGTAGACTGTAATACTGAAAAAATAGAGCAATTTCAAGGAGTACTATGAACTTGATAATGTTCAACTTTTCTGGAATGCTATACAAAGTACTGAATATCAATATTACATTTTAAAAGAAGCAATTTTAATACACTTACAGCAGTGCACATTTTAAGCAGAGATCAATAAATAGCTCATGATAGTTAACATGCATCTCAGTCTTACTGCAAGTATTCTGGGTGAGGAAGGAAGAAAACATGAGAAAAAAGAAAATTATTTGATTGAGTTCACTATGGGTTTTTCTTTTATTGCAAGCCACAAGTTGGGAAATCCATGACAAAATAAAACATAGAAATCTGTAGTTTCCTCTACACTTGCCATTAAGACTTGTAGTTAGACATTATTTCTGTAACTTTTTAGTACTTCTGTCAAACTGCAGTAGATGTGAAAACAAGGGACATCTGTTTTTCTCAAATTACAAATGCAGTACCTCGATGGTAATTAAATTATATAGGCTCAGCTCTCATTAGATGAATTCTTCTGGGTTTTTTCTCATTTACATTCTTGAAGCAGAAGAAAACAGTAAAATTTCATCATTTACAGTCAGCACAGAAGCTGCATTCAAAGCTTAAAGTGAATTTTACTTTCTAGAAATTCATGGTTAATACTGAGGATGAATCGTGCCATACAGTGTTGAAAAGCAGAACATCTTGTGAGCTGATTCTAGCGTAGGAGTTGCCCAGAACTATAGGGAGCATCACACTGTTTTTTGGGAATCCTTTCCCTTTCTAGTCACTGATGCTGTAAGGAGCAAGAGCCCACATCCTGTTGCGTATCGTTAGAAATGCCAAAGAGTTGAAGGTGATTTGGAGGTGGATGACTTGCTGTAGGAGAGTTTGGCTGGGAGATTGCATTGGCCAAAAAGGTCTCTCCCTTTGTTCAGCCACCCTGCTCCCTCAGAGTGTTTCCTGAGTGCTTTCTCCATCTCTGTCTTTATACTTAAATTTCTCGTCCCTAATTTTCAAAAGCTGTAGTTTTTTAGTATTTGGGGACACTTTTAAAACAGTGTGACACTGACTTAAACAGTAAGCAAGGCCTTGAAGGAACAGGATTTTTAGAGCAGAATGCTAAGAATGATTTTAAAAATGCAGAGCAGTGTTCATAGTTCAGAGCAATTAAGTCTGAAAACTTCCCAGTAAAAATGTTGAGATGTGAATGGGCTTTTCAATAATGCAGTAACTCTGCTATGTACTAAAGCCTTTGATTAAAAAAAAAAAATCAACAAAAAAAGCCCCTTAGTTTCATGTAATATATTGTGCAGCCTTTGTCTTTTGTTTCATGCTGTTGCCAAGCTCATTATGCAATACCAGTTTTTGACACCTAGTCTGGTTTTTTATCTCCCATGGTGAACCTTTGCTCCTAAAAGGATATCATACTGCACACACAGCATGTAGATTAAAAGTATCTAACTAAAGTAAGTACAAGGCTAGTTTGAAGCCACTGGGTTGCCTTAACTGAAATATTTTTTCCTTAAATGTTGTCATTTGTCACAGTTTGTTAGTCATTCTGCTTGGTTTTGCATCATTGGTCAACGTAGCTTGTCTTGTGAGTCTGAAAGGCTCACCTTGAAACTTTGTATTATGCATGTAGGAAGGAAAGCTGTGGGATCAGACAGCTCTGAATGGAGCCACGTGTACTAGTGAGGCCTTGCTGCCCACCCGTGGGTGGCTGTCCAGGCATGGTGGCATTTGTGTGCCACAGGAGACAGGCCAGTGGGTTTACTGAGGCACCGTGTGCCACCCGTTCTACCAAGCAAGGCTGATCTCTGTCCAAGGAGATCAGACCTGTGCTCCACCCTTGCACTAGGAATGAAGACTCAGTAGCAACCTTCGAAGTCTTGTGAGACTTGAGATGCATTTCTAAGAGTCCATTTTAAAAAAAGAATAAAAAGCAAGTGTCAAATCTGATCTCTGTATTTAAGAAGGTCTAGCTATAGGATAAGCTTCCAGAGACTATCTGAAGTAGAACAGCCTTTAGAGAGGAAACTAAGTCTTTTCAAAGAGCAACTCTCTGTTTCACCCAGAAGAGATGATGTAAAAAGCCCTCACAATAAAGTCTTCTTACATACTGGCTGAAATAGTCATCTGTAAAGATACAGACGTGAGAAAAATGGGGGGATCCTCCTGTTTTGGTTTGAGCCTGGCCAGAGGCCAGGAATTCCCCAGGCTCCTGGACTTCCCCCTCTTCTCACAGCTGGACAGGAGAGAAGGAAAAAAATTCAAAGCATCCTCAAGGTTTGTGATTTAAAAAAACTTGAGAGAAAAAGCACAGGCAAAACACGCAAACTACTTGAAAATATGAAA